>CM019148.1:310924970-311208848 GCA_009733165.1 Naja naja
TAACCTTTAAACCTACATACATAACACATATGATGAGGCCCAGACCCACAAAAGGGAGATAAGCAAGTAATATGGACTAACAGTAGCATATTTCCCCCAGTATTTGTGCAGCAAAATTTCCTGCAGATTAAATAGGTTGAATTGATTCAATTTAATTATATCTTCATTGAATATGTGATAATAAATAGAATCTGAAATTGTATAGCATTGATTGCAGTTACAATGAAGAATTTTGGAGTACACTAGGAAATACTGGGTAAGGAAAATAGAAGGAAACGGAGCTTTGTTTGTGTATTTATTTTAAGCTGCAGTTCTTATTAAGATAGAACCTATTTCTGCCTTTTCTTAGCTATGTATAACTTTTATAGATAACTGATGTTAACCCAGTATTAGGTGAATACAGTGCTTCATTTCTCCTTATTGCATGGACTTGTATATATATAAAAAATAAATAAATCCACATATGGGACTTGGGAGTATATTTAGATAGGATCGGACATGATGCATGTACTTGTATATATTGCCTCCATTTAGGTTTTTTTTTTCCTTCAAATTCTTACTGCCACTCACGAACCTTTGTGATTGTTCCACAAACTTCCAAAAGGGATTTTTAGGGAACACACAGAAACAAAACAGGGAGGAAGTAGTCTTTTTCCACCATCATTTTAGAAGGTAATACATGGTTTTATATTTATCACTTAAATCTTCAGTTTCTTGGGTTAAGACAACCATTTAAAATAATTCATTCATTATATTTGATTTCTGACCCTAGCTTATACTTTTTAAGACTGACTTAGATAACCCCTGGGTAAAAATGAAAAGTTAAAGTTTTATTTATTTATTTATTTATTTTTGTTATTTAGTTAATGTTACAACATTTCTTTTTCTTTTTACAACATTTCTAATGAAACCGACCCACAGCAGACATGGTGTAGAACAATAGATATACAGGTAGTCCTTGACTGACAACCACAACTGAGCCCAAAATTTATGTTGCTAAGTAAGAAATTTGTTAAGTGACTTTTGCCCCATTTTACAACTTTTCTTGCCACACTTGTTAAGTGAATCATGGCAGTTGTTAAATTAGTAAAATGGTTGTTAAGTGAATCTGGCTTCTCCATTGACTTTGCTTGTCAGAAAGTCGCAAAAAAGGATCACATGACCCCAGGACAGTGCAATTGTCCTAAATATGAACCAGTTGTTAAGCATCCATGTAAATCATGTGACCACAAGGATGTTGTGATGGTCATAAAGTGTGAAAAATGATCATAATCACTTTTTTTCAGTGCCATTGTAACATTGAACAGTCACTAAGTGAACTGTTGTAAGTTTATTTTATTTATTTATTTATTTAATTGGTCTTATATGCTGCCCTATATCCCGAAGGACTCAGGGTGGCTCACATAAAGACACCCAATACAAAAGTTAAAAGAATTAAAAACAAATTAAACTAAGTAAACCAAATAAATACTGAAAACCCAACCCACAAAACATTTAAAACTAAAGCCCCCCCCCCTCAGTCAATTGAGTAAGTTGAGGACTATATAATTAAAATAAGTCATCACTAACATATGTCGCTCTTACCTTAGATAAGCTAATTCTATGTAAAGCTACTGTACATTAAAGAGAATCTTGCAAGTCTGAAAGTATAGTTTTTCTTTGTGTCACCTTTATAGTCTAATAATTTAGGGGGAATCCATTCTGAGCCCCCTAATATCCACTCTCCATTTGTGAGCTGTGCTGCCTCTAGCATGACTGTTCCTTGAGGCAGCCAGTCTTCACCCAGTGTCCCAAGCTCATTCCCACACACCATTATAATACATGAAACTTCCATTAACCTTGGGATGGAACAATAGGATAAGGCAATTTGAGCCCATTTTGAAAAAAGACAGGAGAATAGGAACAGCATATGCTGTGTTTATGAAGAGGAGAGAATTCTATGAAGTGGGGCTGTTAACCCATGTGCTGTTTGAAGAGTAAGGCTGCAAATCCATAATGACACTTATTGTATAAGAAACTTCATTCAAGATACTGAGATTTATTTTGAGAAAACATGCATAAACATGTATTTGTAACTATGTCATTTTTCCTGCAGAATGTATATTGTAATAGGAAAACCAGGCACAGATTTGATGATGGTGGTTTGTTGATGACATATGCATTATGACACCAGAAAGCAAATGGGGTAGCTTACATGCTTCTATCAAAATATCATGATGTCATTACAAAATTGCATCATTTTTGTGAAGATGCCAACATATAGTTCTCCACCATATAGAACTGAAGAAGTTTCTTGGATAAGAAGTGAAACATCTTCAAGAAAAAATAAAGAAAGTCCAGTTGCCTTTTGAAAATCACCTTTGGTGATGACCTGGATGACTGAGAATCTCCATAGACATGCCATCATGTATAAATTATAAATAAATGTACATGTCATGTTGACATCAATGTAGGCTATTATACACCCAGCTGAAAGTAATACTATAGTGTATGTTCCAACATTTTAAACTAGAATATTCAATTCTCCCATAGTGATAGAGCTTTATATCTGCTTACCTGCAAGTGGACTAAAGCAAATTTACTTAAGAAGGTATAATTCTACATTGAATTGATAGAGCCATGGTGGTGCAGTGGTTAGAATGCAGCACTGCAGGCTCTCTCTGGGAGTTAGAATGCTCATTCCAGGAGTTCGATCCTGACCTGCTCAATGTTGACTCAGCTTCCATCCTTCTGATGTTAGTAAAGTGAAGACCCAGATTGTTGGGGGCAATATGCTGACTCTGTAAACTACTTGGAGAGGGCTGTAAAGCACAATGAAGTGGTATATAAGTCCAAGTGCTATTGCTATTGCTGTTGTACTTTTCTAAGAAGTATATAGGTAAAGGTAAAGGTTCTCCTTGCACATATGTGCTAGTCATTTCTGGCTCTAGGGGGTATGCTCATCACCATTACATGGACGTCTCCATGGTCATGTGGCCAGCATGTCTAAATGCTGAAGGCGCACAGAACTCTGTTACCTTCCCACCAAAGTGGTCCCTATTTTTCTACTTGCATTTTTACATGCTTTCAAACTGCTAGGTTGGCAGAAGCTGGGACAGGTAAAATGGGAGCTCACTCTGTTACGCGGTGCTAGGAATTTGAACCGCCAAACTGCCAACCTTTCTGATCAACAAGCTCAGCATCTTAGCCACTGCGCCCCTAAGAAGTATATATAGGTATTCAAATATTACTTTGAAATGTTTGTTTCCTAAAAAGTTTGAGTGGATGTAAAATTGTAGATGCCAGTTGCATATGATGATGACCTTCTCTCACTGTTTCCTGCTTTGAATTAGGATATAAACCTTCAAAAATAATACCACACATTTTTCACTGACTTAGTATAGTCAAAGTGTTCGGCATATACACAGGCAATAAACCAATTAAAAGGACCATGCAGAGCAGAAGAAAGTGCATAAGATAGATGGAAACTATGCCTGAATCCTAGCACTCACAAGATGACAAGAAGTAAAGGGCAGAAAGGTCATTGAACAAATATTTTAATAATACTTTATTTGAAATTCCATCAGTTACACATTATTAGCTCTGCTATGCTGCAGAAACACAGGAGAGATAATGTGAAGTGCCTTATTTATAATACAACAAACCACAGCACCTTCAGGGCATACATTGTCCAAACAATTGTATTTTGCAATTCATTGCTATATTTTCTGAAACTCAGCACCTCCCTGCCTTGTTTTATGTGTGGACTAGCAAATATGGCAGAAAATATGGATCCATCGGAAATCTATGAGAATTACACAGTTTATGTATCCTAAAGCACAGTCATATTTATTAAAATCAAAAGGTACTGTATTGGGATTTTTGTTTTGTTTTGCTTGCAATATGTATATTGATGATACAGTAAGGTGCAATAACAATCAAAGGTAAGATTTCAGGGCACCATTTGAGCAGCTCAACACAAACATTAATTATCTGATAGAGATGATTCTAAGTAGGAAGGCTCCCATCCTAACCAACCCCAAACTCATTGGGCATTTCCAATGCTCATATCTAACTTTTAGATCCCATAATTGGCTGAAAAATGACCCCATCAGTTAACCTTGGACATTATGTCCAGTGAAACTTTTATATTTAAACAGCAGATGTTTCAACTGAATTCTGTCTGAAAGACAGAATTTTTAGAAAAATTCAAAGAGAATTTGGAGGAGTTTCAAATGAGGGTGTCTGATGAGACTATACAAAAACTCTAGCTGGAGCAATAGGAGACTGAAAGAATTAGGCACTTTAGGTACCAATATTTCTAAGTTTATGGATTAAATATGTAAAATAGAATATATATTCATGGAGCAAATGCCCCTCAAAAGAGAACATAATTATTTGAAAAAAATAAAGCAAGATATATTTTGATATATCTGTACTTAGAAAAAAGAACATAAAATATTTGAATTATAAAAAAATTGAATGAACGTATTTAATCTGAGATGAAAGAAAGAAAGAAAGAAAGAAAGAAAGAAAGAAAGAAAGAAAGAAAGAAAGAGGAAAGAAAGAAAAAGAAAGAGTTGTTTTGTATATAAATCCCCAAACCAGAACTTGAATTGACTGATTAGCATGGGAGATTTGTTAGAGTGAAAGTTAATATGCAAAGGACTAAGACTTTGATATTGGGAATGTATGCCCCAAATGAGGATAAAGTATTGTTTTATAAATGACTTATGGAGAGATTAATGAATTATGAAAATTGGTATTTGATGTGGGAATGGAAAGGAATAATCTTCCCACAACTGGATGTCCTCTGAACTTCTGAAAAAATATTAAAATTATTCAAGGCAAATTACCAAAAGTTTTCTTTGAAGTGCTGGACAATTTAGCACTGATTTATATATGGAGACAGAAAAATGGTTATTCAAGAGAGTATACTTACTTTTATGTAAGGTATAGATACTTTTCAAGAATAGATATTATTTGGATTTCGAAGAACCTGGGTACCAAGATTTCTGAAGTAGAGATACTACCAAATACATTTTTATCATATTCCTCTGACTTCAGTTGTAATTATTTTGGATAAAGACTAAATGAAATACTGCTAGGTAAAGAAGCAGTGTGGAGGATTATAAAAAGATATATATAATATATATATGTATGTATGTATGTATGTATGTATGTATGTATGTCTTGGTGTATTCGGGTCTTGTCCCGTGTAAGATTGAGAATACCTTGGCGACGTTTCAATGAGATCCCACTCACCATCCTCAGGCTGGTGTCCTCGGCTTTGTGCTTGCACCAGCAAAGCGCGATCCGAGCTGCCCTCTATAAATACTGGAGGGGGGTGTGGTGTGCCGGCTCCGCTGCAAGCGGGTTGGTTGGCTGTGTTGTTGGCTGTGCTGTTGCTTCTTGACTGGTTGGTGGAATTGGTGTTTGCCGATTGGTTGGTTGCCCCATAACATGAATAAACAGGATGATACTTCCCGCCTACCAGACATCTGGAAACTAGCCCTAATCAACAAACGAGTCCCAGCCATGAAAAACAACACCGTACCCAAAATAACACATGATGCCACCACCAATCTCCTTCACCAGACTCAAACCCAAGCCCACCCCACAGACAAAAGGCAACTACCGTCCAGAAACCAGACCATAGCTGCAACTCCAGCTGCTACACCCCCCTCTGACCCCCAAACTAAGCAAACTGACACACGCTATAAACACATAGCCAGACCTCAAACTCGGAGCAAAACCAAGGCCCAGAAGGTCACATCACAGCCTTCCACCCAGGATACTACATCATGGAACTCAGGAGATTACAACACAAAACCTCAGGAGGTTGCAACACAGACAATGACCCAGGAGATTAGAGCACAAGACCCAGGATGTCACAACAATAAAACTCAGGAGGTCATCACACAGCCCAGTACCCAGGTAGCTAAAACACAAAAGGCTGAAGGACACACAGCCACTACCTCAGCCACACAGGCTCTTACAAAAAAGCCAACCAATCAGCAAGCACCAATTCCATCAACCAATCAAGAAGTGACAACACAGCCAAAAACACAGCCAACCCACCCGCTTACAGCAGAGCCAGGACACCACACCTCCTCTCCAGTATTTATAGAGAAAAGGCAGCTGAAATTACGCTTTGCTGGCAGAAGCACAAAGCCGAAGACACCAGCCTGAAGATGGCGAGTGGGATCTCGTCGAAATATCGTCAAGGTATTCTCAATCTTACATGGGACAAGACCCGAATACACCAAGACCTACATATATATATATATGTAGAGTCTTGTCCTGTAAGATTGAGATGTTGATGAAATTATCTGTCATTCAGGCTGGTGTCTTCAGCTTCATTCTTCTGGGAGAAGAGGCTGAAGACACCATCCTGAAGATGACGGATGAGATTTCATCGAAACGTTGCCAAGGTATTCTCAATCTTACACGGGACAAGACCTGAATAAACCAAGACCTACATACCTTTACCCGTGAAAATCTATAAAACAAATATATATATATATATATATATATATATATTCTTAGTATTATATATGTATGGTATTCAGCTTTGTTCAGGATTTTCATTATAGTTGTGCTTTTAAAGGTGTAGCGACGTTTCGGCAGAATCTCATCTGCCATCATCAGGCTTGTGTATTGGGTTCATCTGTGTGTCAGGCTTTCACACAGATGAACCCAATACACAAGCCTGATGATGGCAGATGAGATTCTGCTGAAACATCACTACAACTTTAAAAGTGCAACTATAATGACCTGGGAAAATACCCAAAGCTGAATACCATACATACATACATACATACATATGACAAAAACACTCATTTAAGAATGATTTGGGATGCAAGCAAAACTGTTATTTGACATTATTTTATAAACAAAATAATGACTTTAAAAATAAAAGTCAAGAGAAAATACAAAGTATTTGGATGCAATAGAGAGAAAAGGAAAAGAATTAAAGATATTTCCAGAGAAGATAAGCATTTCTCATCAAACTAAGCTTTTATAGCAATAATTGTCTATGATAACAGTAAGAGAAATAAAAATAAAAATGGATTCTGTAAAGTGGGGAAAAAAGATTTTCCAAATAAATGAGAGAAATAGCTGGGATGTAAATTATGCAAAGAAAGAGAAAACAAAAGAAAATGACATTGAAACTATGAGAGAGAGAGAGAGAGAGGGAGAGGGAGAGAGAGACTGTACTGATGGACAATGCAGCCAGACACAAAGCAGTTCATCAATATTATTTCAATTGGTATAAAGGAAGTGACATCTTTCTAGAGACAATAAATTAATATCAAAAGAAATAAAATTTACTGAGGATTTCACAGGAACAATGTCAGATTATGAAAAGGTTTATAACAATAAGTGGTTTCTGAAGCTATAAAAAAGATTAAACTAGAGAAGATGGATTATTAGGGTATTATAAATGTTTTGAGGATGAACTTTTACAACCTTTTCAGAAACAATGAACTGTAGCCTTCAGGGTGAAAAGATGCTAAAGAATTGAAAAGAGGTGAATATAACACTAATGCCTAAAGAGGGAGAAGATTTGATTTTAACAAAAAACTATAGATCAACATCATTATTGAATAATGACTGTACACTTTTTACAATGATTCTAAGCTAATAGACTGAAAGTAATTTGCAAGGATTTATTAATGAGGATTGTTGTGGACTTTTACTTAAAAGACAATTAAAGGGCAATATTAGAAATATGTTCATCATTTTGAATATTTGGATGAAAAATAAGATGTACAGAAGATTTGCAAATTTGAACTGGGTTTTCTTGTTCAAGATTTTGGAAGATATGAATTTTGCTTGTTTGCTATGAGATGGGCAGCAAAGAAATACACTAAATAAACAAACATATAAATAAATAAATAATAAAGAAAGAAACAATTTTTGAAGAAGTGTTATAAAATGGGTAAGATATTTTTTACCTTACATAAAACACAAAAAGTTGTTAATGGATATCTAACAAAACCCTGTAAGATACAAAAAGGAACAAAATAGGGAAGTTAACTGTCTCCCGTTTTGTTTATTTTAGTTCTTGAAATACTGAATAGAGGTAACACAGAATGAAAGATTGTGTGAGTAAAGATTAAAATAGAAACTTATATGTTAAGGGCTTTTGTATATGGCCTGGTATTAGTTCTGGAAAATCCTTTAAAAGAAATTGAAATATTAATGGGCAAATTAAAAGAATTTGGCACATTAGCAGATTTCAAGCTTAATAAACAGAAGACAAAGATATTAACAAAGTGTATGGTTAATAAACAGAAGACAAAACATCCTTAATAAACAGACAAAAGATTTTAACAAAATAGAAGATCAATTACAATTGATGAATGAAACAGTTTTGAAAGGTTGAGATTTTAAAGATTGAGAAGAATGTAAAATATCTGGGTATCACTATAACAAATATGAACTTATGTTATTTCAAAATGCTATGTTAAGACATAGAATGAAGTTTTAAAGGATATGTTAAGATGAGAGAAATTATAACTGTCACTGCTGGGAAGAATTTTTGTAATAAAAATAAATGTCTTGCTTAGAATGATGTTTTTGTTTCTGACAATACCTGTTTTGACAATTGATGCACCATTTAAACAGTGGCAGAAGGATGTATTTAAATCTGTGTGTTGGGGTGGGGAAATGAGTTAAATATAAGGTGTTACAAGATGCCAAAGAAAGAAAAGGATTGAGTTTACCTGATATGAAATTGTATTTTGCTGTTTTGTTTGAATGAAAGACAGGTTACTGCTAAGATATAAAAGGTTTTGGAATGAAAAGAAAATTACCTGAGATTTGGGTGGCATGGATATTTGTATTACAAAGTCAAGGTTAATGTAAATTTTAAAAATTGTGTGCTAGATGTGCCATGTTGAGAATGTGGAATAGATACAAACCTTGCCTAAATCTTGCACCTTCCAGTACAAAAAGAGCCTTGGTGGTGCAGGCTGTTAAACACCTAACACTTAGCTCCAGCTGCCTGCAATTAGTGCAGGCTTGAATCCCACCAGTCTCAAGGTTGACGCAGCCTTCCATCCCCCTGGGGTAGGTAAATTGAGGACCCAAGATTGTTGGGAGCAATAAGCTGACTTTGTAAAAATGCCGCTTGGGGGTGGGCCAAATAGCCCTAGTAATAAGCAGGCATATACAATAGAATGAAGGCTATTGCTGAGCACATTGGGTTGTGCTCCAAAGATTGTAAGCCACCCTGAGTCTCCAGAGAAGGGCGGCATATAAATGTGAATTTAAAAAAAAGAAAAGAAAAAAAAGATGCATTTCATAGTTGAGAAATATTAGGCAAACTCAGTTAGCTAACTTATTGTGAGATACAAAAATTTTGTCAGTGGTAATCAGTGGTGGGATTCAAATTTTTTTACTACTGGTTCTGTGGGCGTGGCTTGGTGGGCATGGCAGAGGAAGGATACTATAAAATCTCCTGTCAAAGGAGTTTGCTGGTTCTCCGAACTACTCAAAATTTCTGCTACCAGTTCTCCAGAACTGGTCAGAACCTGCTGAATACCACCTCTGGTGGTAATAAAAATAAAAGAAGAAATTATGGCAGAGGGAAATAGTTGTCAATGGTTCTCTTATTTACAATAACTAGGAAAAATTAAAGTAGAAAAATAATTTAAAGTTTTGAATATTGTATGACTGAGTTTGGAACGGAAGGGTGTATTATAAATTTGCAATTGCTAAAGTGTATAATGTCTAAACTTTTATTGCTATTTGAAACAGAATATGAGAAAAAAATTATAAACTGGGCTTCAAAGTTTGGTTATAATGTACAACTGGAACAATGAAAAATATGTGGCTGAAAGGAATTTATACTATACTATAGTATTATTGATGGACTAACAAATGGAAAAAATGTCTATGAAGAATCTCAGTCATCCAGGTCATGGTTATCCCAAAGGTGCTTTTTCAAGAAGCAATTGAATTTGTTTTTCTTTGAACACATTTTACTTCTTATCCAAGAAGCTTCCTCTGCTCTGACTGGATGGTGGAAAATGGAAGGATTTATACTCCTTGCAAATAGCTGGTAATTTTCATTCTTTTCTCAAACTGGGACACAAATGGTTCCTGTAGTCTGCAATTTTTCTAGAAAACTGCTCATACTCATGCAACCATTCAAAGGCTGTTCATCCCAATTTCTGTTTTCTTTTTCTTCTTTATATTACTTTGCATTCACTTTATCTTTGTATTCACTTTATCTTTGTATTCCACTTTATCTTTATCTTTATTTATCTTTTTAACAACCTTTAACAAACATGTGTATATATTGTGTTGTGTGTATTATATATTATTATATATGTATAGGCAATTTAAAATGTTGAATGACAATCCTAGGCCAAGAGTCAAATATTGTCTTTTGTTAGAATCTTGGCATCATATCTGTTTATATCCCTTAGCTGCTGCAGCTATTGAATTTGTAGATTATCCCATTACTCCTTCATCTTCTTTCTTTCTAGTTTGCTTTTGCTTTTCTGATTCTGCTGTCATGTTAACTGTCTGGCCTCCAAATTCTATCAGCCCTTTAAAGTGAATGAGTGGCAGCCTGATAAATTGGACAGATATTTATCTTTAGTCTTGTAAGGTCCAGATAGCTTAACAGAACTTGGACTTTCACTTCATCAATCTACTTTTTTTTCTGGACTATTTTATATTGGTCTCTCTAGACCACAAGAGCCTTGCCCAGACACAGCAGGCCTTTGGGGAATAATATTATTGCACCTTTATTATCATGGGAGCTTGAAGGTTGGAAGATTTTTCTCCTGAGATCTTGGAATAAAGAGCAGAAAGCTATAACAGCAGGCATATGGAGTCTTTTTCAGGACACATAACATTGCATATGTATGACAGCAATGAGAAAACAACAGCACTGTGCATGAGGGAACTTATCAAGGATTATTTGGTATTGGGAATTGAGAACTTACAGTTCCCAGGTCCTTTACTGGATATCTATCATGGAAGTATATGGAATCTAAAAGTTCTGTGTTTATTTTCACTGTATTTGTTTACTACATTTTCCTTGTACTATATTCCCCAAGGATTCATGGAAGTTAAATAATTCTTTAACCACAACATAATTTAAAAATATAATGAATTCATAATAGCCATCAATCATTACTGAAATATAACAATGTTATAGCTTGAGCACAAAGCCAGGCCTCCTATTTCTACCGCAACGGTTGTGAGAAGGAAGGAGGGCCTGTGAACTGAAATCTTGCATGCTCTGCGCATCGTTTCCTCCTCTGGTCATGAATCATGACAGGCTGCCATGGGACGAACAAACAAGCCCTGCAGCATTGAACCAGGCTGAAAGAGACAGCTTCGTGAGGTGGAGGAGGCAGCTTGCTCGGATTTATGCCTCTCAAATTTAACCTGGAGACACAGCACAAAGTGTTGGAACTGATGGCCAAGAACAAGTGGCTCCAAAAGAAAGTTGAGCAGCTCTCCCGGGAACTCAGCACCCTCAGGAACTTGCTCAAACAGCTGCCCAAGCTGCTTTTGGCCTCCTCCGGACATTGCTAGCCTTTTCCCCATTGACCCTCTGCCCCTCCCCTCCCCTCCTCCGGACAGCTGGATGCTGCTGGAAACAACACTGTCTGGGGTTTGGGCAGGCAGAGGGTTGGGGGAAGAATGGAGCAATGCGCACGCGTGTATGTGTGTATGTGTGAAGCGGGGAGTCTAGTTATGTATTTTTTCCTTACGTTTTGTGTTTTTAATGTTTTTATGTTTTTTATACTCTTGCTTTAAGTTTTAATCTGGTTTTAGATGTATGAATGGGAATAGTGAGTGAATGTGGAAGTATGGGGCAAATGGCTGGGCCCCCCCTGCTGATTGTGGAAACAGAAGCGGGGTGGGGTCCGGCCATAAACCCTGCCCTGGTTTGAATGAAATGTCTGGCCTGCCAGAGGTGGGAGGGTCAGTTGGAGTTGGGGTAGAGACGTCGGAGGTGTTGGAGGTGTCGGAGAGCCGGAGTATTGCAGTCATGACAGGGAGAGGTAGATATGGTAGGAGCTGGGGGGTAGGCCATTCACGGGGAACAAGGACTCGCTACATCAAAGTGATTACTTGCTCCAGCCCCCTGGGCCCCTCCCTTATTCCTGGTGATTCGGGGAATCAAGGCCCTGAACTCAGGCTGTTGCTGTTAAAAGCCAGGTCTGTTATTAACAAAGCCCCCCTCATTCGGGATTTAATCCTTGAGGAGAGGGCTGACCTGGCATGTATCACTGAAACCTGGTTGGGCCAAGAGGGTGGTGTCCCTCTTTCAGAGATGTGCCCAGATGGGTTTCAGATACTGCACCAGCCGCGACTTCAGGGAAGGGGTGGAAGAGTAGCAACCATTGTCTGGAAGAGCTTCTGTTTTTGCAGGCTCCCTGCTCCGGAGATTGTGGGGTGTGAGTCTCTCCTCTTGAGGCTGGACTCAGGAGTTCAGCTGGGCTTGTTGCTAACGTACCTGCCTCCCAGCTGCATTGCAACGGCCCTGCCTGTGCTGCTGGAGGTAGTAGCCAGGTTGGCGGTGGAGTTCCCCAGTCTTATGGTGCTGGGGGACTTCATTTTGCCATCACTCGGTGAATCCTCAGACATGGCCCAGGAGTTCATGGCTTCCATGACAACCATGGACCTGATTCAAGTAATTCAGGGTCCAACCCATAGTGGGGGCACACGCTCGACTTGGTATTTCTCTCAGAGCAGTGGAAATATGATCTGAAATTAAGGGGTATAGACATCTTTCCCTTGTCATGGTCAGATCATTCCCTGCTGAGGCTAGACTTTGGGATGCTGCTCCCCCATCACAGGGAGGTGGAACCCATTAAATGGTTCCGCCCCAGGCACCTAATGGACCCAGAAGGGTTCCAGAGGGAGCTTGGGGAGATACCAGATTCCCTGATCCACAGTCCGGCTGATGCCCTGGTTGCTGCCTGGAATAGGGCGGTGATGGGGGCATTAGACCGGGTTGTGCCTTTGCAACTTCTCAATGGCAGCCAATCTAGGATGGCTTCCTGGTTTACCAAGGAGCTCTGGGAGATGAAACACCAGAAGAGACGTCTGGAGTGACGCTGGAGGGCCAGTAGATCCGAATCTGATCAAACACTCTTAAGAGCCTTTATTAGGACTTATTTAGTGGCAATACGGGCGGCAAAATGCACGCATTTTTCCACACTTATTGCATCCGCAGACTCTCGTCCAGCTGCCCTGTTTAGGGTGACTCGCTCTCCTCTCAATCAGAGGAAGCAGAGGAGCCCTTACGAGGGAGAGCTGAGGAATTTGTACCGTTTCCATCGAATAAAGTTGGTCAGATCCGGATGGACCTGGACTCTGATTGGGCAATTCTGACCGAGATGACAGGGGTGGATCTTAGTCCTATTATATGGAGTGAGTTTGATCCTGTGGCTCCTGAGGAAGTGGACAAGGCCATGGGAGCGATGAGTTCTTCCACTTGTTCACTGGACCTGTGCCCTTCCTGGCTGGTCTCGGCCACTAGGGAGGTGACACAGAGCTGGCTCCAGGTGTTGGTCAATGCTTCTTTGAGAGAGGGGTCCTTCCCGCAACTATTAAAAGAAGCGTGGTAAGGCCCCTCCTCAAGAAGCCTTCCCTGGACCCAGCTGAATTAAAGAACTTTCGTCCAGTCTCCAACCTCCCCTTTGTGGAGAAGGTTGTTGAAAAAGTGGTGGCACTCCAGCAGCTGTGGTCCTTGGATGAGACAGATTATCTAGACCCTTTTCAATCGGGTTTCAGGCCTGGTTACAGCATGGAGACTGCTTTGGTCATACTGTTTGATGATCTCTGGTGAGCCCGGGATGGGGGTCATTCCTCTATCCTGGTGCTACTTGACCTGTCGGCGACTTTTGATACCATCGACCATGGTGTCCTTCTGTGGCAGCTGAGAGAGTTGGGAGTGGGAGGCACTGTGTTATGGTGGTTCACCTCCTATCTCTCTGGCTGGTCGCAGTCAGTGTTGGTAGGATGAGAGAGGTCGACCCCCCGGCCCCTCATCTATGGGCTGCCTCAGGGCTCAGTCCTCTCTCCCGTCCTATTTAATATCTGCATGAAACCGCTGGGTGAGATCATCCGACAACATAGGGTGGGATATCAGCAATACACGGATGACACCCAGCTGTATATCTCCGCCCCATGTCCATTCAGTGAAGCAGTGGATGTGATGTGCCGGTGCCTGGAAGCTGTGAGGGTATGTATGAGAGTCAACAGGCTCAGACTTAACCCAGACAAGACTGAGTGGCTGTACGTATTGCCCCCCAGGGGCCATGTTGATTTTCCATCTTTGGTTCTGGGTGGGGAGAAATTGTCCCCCTCAGAACGGGTTCACAATCTGGGTGTCCTCCCAGATCCACAGCTGAAATTGGAGCAACTTCTATCAGCCGTGGCTATGGGAACTTTTGCACAGGTCTGCCTTGTGCACCAATTGTGACCCTACCTGGACTGGGAGGCTCTTCTCACAGTCACTCATGCCCTAGTCACCTCACGACTGGATTATTGCAACACAGTCTACATGGGGCTACCCTTGAAGAGCATTCGGAGACTGCAGTTGGTCCAGAACGCAGCCGCGCGAGCTGTTGTGGGTATCCTGAGATACACCCATATATCGCCAATTCTCTGCAAGCTGCACTGGCTTCCTATTAGTCTCCAGGTGCAATTCAAGGTGTTGGTCATTACCTATAAAGCCCTATATGGCTCAGGACCAGGTTATCTCCAGAATCGTCTCCTACCCTGCGTCTCCCTGCGACCGGTAAGATCCCACAGAGTCGGTCTCCTCTGGGTTGCATCAGCTAAACAATGCCGGCTGGCGGGCCCGTGGTAGAGGGCCTTCTCTGTGGCTGCTCCGGCTGTCTGGAACCAGTTACCTCCTGAGGTCTAGACTGCCTCCACCCTACTGACCTTCCGCAAAGCAGTCAAAACCTGGCTTTTCCGGCAGGCATGGGGCTGTTGATCTCGCAACTGAGATCTAGAGAGATCTGGCCCTTCTGTTGATTGCTGTTTTTAAAATTGTTTTCAAATTTTTATAATGTAATTCGTTGTGTGTGTGTTTTGTTTTGTTTTTTGCTGTGAGCTGCCCGGAGTCCTTTGGGAGTTGGGCGGCATATAAGTTTAATTAAATAAATAAATAAATAAATAAATAAATAAATAAATATATAGCTAGCTCCCTCTCCTGTGAAAGAGAAAGCACTGCAAAGTCTTATACAGTCCAATAGAATGGAATGGAATGGAATGGAATGGAATAGAATAGAATAGAATAGAATAGAATAGAATAGAATAGAATAGAACAGAATAGAATAGAATAACAGAGTTGGAAAGGACCTTGGAGGTCTTCTAGTCCAACCCCCTGCTTAGGCAGGAAACCTTATACTATGTCAGTCAAATGGTTGTCCAATCTCTTCTTAAAAACTTCCAGTATTGGAGCATTCACAACTTTTGGAGGTTTCACTGATTAATTGTTCTAACTGTCAGGAAAATTCTTAGCACTAGGTCAGGGCTGTCAAACTCCTGGCCCATGGGCCAGATGCGTAACGTGCTGGCCAAGCCCAGGCCCAATTTAGCGAAGTGGGAAAAGTCCCAATATGTCACACGATGCCGCCATGACAATGTGAAACCCCTGTTCTAGATTCATGTCCATCATGGTGTTCCTTTCAGGATAAGTAACATATTGCAGATTGTGGAAAAACAGTACGAATTAGTAGATCAAGTAATTAAAGACATGACCTTAAAAAAAGAGAGAAATGATAGCTAAAGCTAGTTCATCTTTAGCACCACTCACTATTCCACTCCATGTCTTTCATCATGGGTAAAATTCCTTACTTGCACCATGTCCATACACCTTTTGTTCCTTTTATTCTTTAATATCTCCTTTCTCTTTTGTTGAAGATGTCAACTCCACCTAACCACAATTTTCATAGTGTTTCCTTCCTCTCTTTAGCCAGTTTTTTCTTTCATGTGTTTTTTTACCACATCAGTTTTTCTTTTACCACATTCACTTCATAAGTACATATTCCCACTGTTAGTCCTGACATATTCAACTCTCACCTCTATATAACCAAGTTAGAAGCTTATCCTTTTTACTTTTCCTGAGAAGCATTCATTATTTGCAATTGACCATATACTATCAGAATATTTTTACCAGCATTTACATATCTTAAACTTTTGCCATTCATGTTTCCATCTTTAATAAATTTTCTAAAGAAATGTATGTACTATTATAGTACTATATCATGTACTATAAACAATAATTATTTATACCTTTATCAATAAATATAATAAACATCAGAAGATTTCTGGTTGAACCATTCACTAAGCACTCCATTTATTCTCACATAAGTTACTTCTACCACTGAATTCAGTGACCAACTTTCAACTTCATATTTCTATAAGATATTTTAAATTCAAACCTATTTACTGTTGATATGCTATCTCTAAATCATCTAAGGCACAGTATACTTTTTTTTTCACATTAATATTCTGAATAAGCCACTGAAGTGCAAAAATCTGTTTTGCCTGCCTCTTCCCTGGCATAAAGCCCCATCACACTTCTCAATTTCTTGTCAGCTTTCATATATTTTCAGATAGAATTCTGCCAAACAGATTCACAATTACACATAACAAACTAATTTCCTTTTTGTTTTTTTTTTTTTTGGATTGATTGATTGATGTGATTTGTTAACATCCTTGTATACCTCTCAGCAATTTAACACTGCAAAATGTTATATGGACATTAAAACTCTTCAAGAAAATCCTGACTTAAATTTATATCATTGAAACACCTGAAAGAATATATAGGCCAATTTCAAAAAAGAAAAAAAGAAAAAAAAGACCAAAAGTAGCACCAACACCCAAACATTCAAATTTAACAGCACAATTTTTACATCTTCCACTTGCAATTCAAGAATGTCATACTGAGAAGTTCTGTTTCCAGGTCCCCATTCTCTGAATCTTTTTTGGGGGGATGGGAACTCTAAATATCCCTCAGACAACCCTTAGGCGAGTATGTTACAACATTCTAAACAGGTGGTGATAAGATTGTGAGTCACTGTTGTATTCCTGGTCCCTAAAGGGTTACAACTGGGATCTTTATAATTACCTCTACATTTCCACTTCCTTTGTTTAGAAAACCAGACCATATCTATTACATGATTTTTCTCTCTCTAATGTTCACAAACATTCCACACATCTATTTTTCTTTCATCTCTTCATCTTTATGATCTACTTCCCTTACATTCAAAGTCATAATCTTCAATATGTCATGGTTATTACCACATGGGGCTACAGATATCAATGTCCACTAGGAGAATTTTCTTTTTCCTTTTCAGCAAACTAATAAACAAAGAACAGAAGGAAGTTATTGCACGTGGTGGACAAAAGCCCAAGTCTGTTGTGATTTATATTCGGCAACTTGTGAGTTTAAAGGGGTGGGATAACTTTAAACCTTAAAATAATAAATAAAAAAACCTAAACAGCCCTGGACTAAGCAGAAGATAGAATAATATAAAAATTTTTAATGTGAAGTGCCTTCCTATTACTTAAATTAATTATACTTACTAATTGTTGGAGAGTAATTCTCCCAGTTGAGATGAAGTTTCAAATGGGAAATTAGCCTGGACTCATTATGCAATCACAAAAGAGCAGGTCTGATATACACACAAACACACACACAATCCATGTCTTTGAGGATTATCTAGTCTTTCCCAGGTGAAAGCTGTCAGACAGGGGAGATTAATATCAGGTGGGTACAACCAGACATGTATGTATACAGTTCAAACTAGCTATTATATTGTTCTATGCCTATTCACAGGAATCTGCCTAGACTGACAGCTTTCACCTGGGAAAAATTAGATAAAGCTCAAAGGCATCAGAAGAGGTCAGACCTTTCCCTCTTGGATGTAGGTAATGAGTCCAGGCTAATGGTTCACTTGAGCCTTTCAGCAATGGTTATTCTCCAACATCAGGCCAGGCTGGTACACCAAATGAAGCTGTGCAAAGGACCTCTTTTGCCCCATCTGCCAGCTGCTCATTAAGCAAGAGCTTGATGTCCAAGAAGACCCCCAAATTGCATACCACCTATAATGGGGAAGTGCTGCTACATCCAAAATTAATGTTAGCATAACCACTGATACAAGTAAATGGGTATAATCAGCATACTGATGACACTGAACCCCAAACTGGCAGATGACCTCACCCTGATGTTTCATGTATATGTTGAATAAGAGAGGAGACAGTGTGAAACCTTCAGCATCCAACAAAAGGGAGGACTACAGAACAACCTCTTCAGCCAATACTGACTGGAACGAACCCTAAAGGAAGGAAAAATGCTTCAGTTCCTTTATCGTTTCTATGTGAGAGTCTCCATGAATGATGCTCTCCTTTATGGCTCACATGAACCTCAGTAATTGATGCTTCTGATGCATTAAAACCTTCTGACTGTAGAAGATCTCTCAAACCATGGATTTGTTATGCACCATAGTAGCATTCTAAACCATGGATTTGTTATGCACCATAGTAGCATTCTTGCCAAGTTCAGTTGTTGCATAACCTGAATCTCTGATAGCACTTTTCAAACACAGATTCTACCATTCCCCATAGATCAGGGTGTCCTCATATTTAAATCTGAGTCTGGCACTAATTTGGACCGGAGTATTGACATTAGCTTAAAATCAATGTTGAAACAAATGTTCATTGTCTTTCAGAGGAAAAAAAAAACACCTCAGCCCCATAAAAGGTAGCTATTATTTCATAATGATATTGTAAATCAAGGCTGTCCATAGGGTAGGGTAAAAAAAAAATCAAATGGCAGCTGTCATAGTGTAATTGGCTTTATTGGCTTTTTATATGTGTTGCCTATATATATATATATATATATATATATATATATATATATATATATATATATGTCTTGGTGTATTCGGTCTTGTCCCTGTAAGGTTGAGAATACCTTGGCAACGCTTCGACGAAATCTCATCCGTCATCTTCAGGCTGGTGTCTTCAGCTTCGCTCTCCTGGGAGAAGTGTGTGATTGTAGCTGTTTTCCCTTTAAACTCTAGAGTTGGCTGTGTTGTTACTTTGATTGGTTTGTGGAGTTGATGTATGCAGATTGGATGGCTTTTTCCTGAGACCCTGTGTGGCTGAGGTGCTGGCTGTGTGTCTCAGCCTTTGTGTTGTAACGACCTGGGTAATGGGCTGTGTGATGACCTTCTGAGTTCCATTGTTGTGACGCCCTGGGTGTGGTGCTGTAATCTCCTGGGTCGTTGTCTGTGCTGCAACCTCCTGATGTTTTGTGTTGTGATTTCCTGAGTTCTGTGATGTAGTATCCTGGGTGGAAGGCTGTGATGTGGCATTCTGGGCCTTGGTTTGGCTCAGTTTGAGGTCTGGCTATGTGTTTATAGCGTGTCAATTTGCTTAGTTTGGGGTTGAGGGGGTGTAGCAGCTGGTGTTGCAGCCATGGTCTGGTTTCTGATGGTGGTTGCCTTCATCTGTGGGCTTGGGTTTGAGTCTGGTGAAGGAGATTGGTGGTTTATAAAATACCATGCAAAATTTGCCCAGCCACATACATTGGACAAACCAACAGGAGAATAAATGCACGATCACAGAACACAAGAACACAGTCAGAAAAGAAGAAAAAACTTCCTCCCTTTTCCAGCACCTTAAAGCCACAGGACATAAAATTGATTTTGAGGGATCCAAACTTATCTCCAATACTGAACACTTCAACAAGAGAATAATTAGGGAAGCCATCGAAATAGAGAAACACCCCCATAACATGAATAAACGGATGATACTTCCGCCACCAGACATCTGGAAATCTAGCCCCTAATCAACAAACGAGTCCCAGCCACAAAACCAACACCGACCAAAATAACAATACACACATGATGCCACCACCAATTCCCTTCACCAGACTCAAACCCAAGCCCACGCCACAGATGAAAGGCAACCACCATCCAGAAACCAGACCATGGCTGCAACACTCAGCCACACACCTCCCCTCCATCCCCCAAAACTAAGCAAACTGACACACACCTATAAACACATAGCCAGACCTCAAACTCGAGCCAAACCAAGGCCCAGAATGCTGCCATCACAGCCTTCCACCCAGGATACTACATCACAGAACTCAGGAAATCACAACACAAAACATCAGGAGGTTGCAGCAGCACAGACAACGCACCCAGGAGATAATAAGCAGTATCAATAGGACATCACTGGGTCAATAGTTCAGAATATCATATTACAGCTCATTGGGCCTAGAAGTCGCTATACATGTAAAGAAAGTTGAGAGACACATTGCATTCAGCCATACATAGGGTTCAGGAAGCCATCCATTCTGATACATCATCCACAAACCAATCAAGAAGCAACAACACAGCCAACTCTAGAGTTTAAAAGGAAAACAGCTACAATCACACACCTCCAGGATTAATGGAGACACCAGCCTGAAGACAAATGATGATTATCGAACAGCTGTTGTTGGAAGCTTCTCAACTCAGACGGACAAGACCAATACACACCCAAGACCTACATGCTACCTTACCCGTGAAAATTCATTTAAAAAACAAATATATATATATATATATATATAAGGCATGTATATAAAATCAGTTTCTTTACATGTTACTAATATGAATGGAGGAATATATATGCATATATGTATATATGTATATATGTGTATATGTATATGTAGGTCTTGGTGTATTCGGGTCTTGTCCGGTGTAAGATTGAGAATGCCTTGGCGACGTTTTGACAAGATCCCACTCGCCATCTTTAGGCTGGTGTCTTCAGCTTTGTGCTTGTGCCAGCAAAGCGTGATCTGAGCTGCCTTCTGTCTATAAATACTGGAGGGGAGATGTGGTGTGCTGGCTCTGTTGTAAGCAGATTGGTTGGCTGTGTTGTTGGCTGTATTGTTGCTTCTTGATTGGTTGATGGAGTTGATGTTTGCTGATTGGTTGGCTTTTTCGTAAGAGCCTGTGTGGCTGAGGTAGTGGCTGTGTGTCCTTCAGCCTTTTGTGTTTTAGCTACCTGGGTAGTGGGCTGTGTGATGACCTTCTGAGTTTTATTGTTGTGACATCCTGGCTCCGAGTTTGAGGTCTGGCTATGTGTTTATAGCATGTGTCAGTTTGCTTAGTTTGGGGGTCAGAGGGGGGTGTAGCAGTTGGTGTTGCAGCCATGGTCTGGTTTCTGGACGGTGGTTGCCTTTTGTCTGTGGGGTGGGCTTGGGTTTGAGTCTGGTGAGGGAGATTGGTGGTGGCATCATCTGTTATTTTGGGTCCGGTGTTGGTTTTCGTGGCTGGGACTCATTTGTTGATTAGGGCTAGTTTCCAGATGTCTGGTAGGTGGGAAGTATCATCCCATTTATTCATGTTATTGGGGTGTTTCTCTATTTCGATGGCTTCCCTAATTATTCTCTTGTTGAAGTGTTCAGTGTTGGAGATAAGTTTGGATCCCTCAAAGTCAATTTCATGTCCTGTGGCTTTAAGGTGCTGGAAAAGGGAGGAAGTTTTTTCTTCTTTTCTGACTGCGTTCTTGTGTTCTGCGATGCATGCATTTATTCTCCTGTTGGTTTGTCCATTGTATGTGGCTGGGCAAATTTTGCATGGTATTTCATAAACTCCTTGGTTTTCTAGCTGGATCTTGTCTTTGGGATTTCTTAAGATGTTGGCTATTTTTTGGTCAGTGCCAAAGGCTGTCCTGATATTGTGTTTGTGGAGAATTTTGCTGATTTTATCTGTGGTGCCTTTGATGTAAGGGAGGAGGGCGATGCCATTGTCCTGTTCTGTATCTTGGTTTTTGGGGGGTGTCTCCCTTAGGATTAGGTTGGTGATTGTGTTTCTTTGGAATCCGTTGGACATTAATACGTTAGTGAGGGTGTGTAATTCTGTTCTCAAGTGGTCTTTGTCAGCTAGGCATTTGGTTCTGGAGATGAGGGTCTTGGCTACAGAGTTGATCTGTGCAGGGTGGTGATAGGATTGTGCATTTAAGTAGCGGTTGGTGTGTGTTTTCTTCTGGTAGATGGTGTGTCCTAGGGAGCCATTGGGTTTTTTGTAGATTAGGCCATCCAGGAACGGAAATTGGTTGTTGGTTTCTGTTTCCATGGTAAATTGTATTTTGGGGTGTAGGCTGTTGAGATGTGTGAAGAAGTTGTCCAGTTTTTCTTTCCCATGTGGCCAAATTACAAAAGTGTTATCTATATATCTAAGCCAGAGTTTGGGTTTGTATTCGGATTTGTCTAGAGCATTGGTTTCAAAATGTTCCATGTATAGGTTAGTGATGACGGGTGAGATAGACAGATAGAAGGAGCACCTATGGGATCACCCCTCTCACCCCTCTCATATATATATATATATATATATATATATATATATATATATATATAAGGTTGAAATACCTTATATCTCATCCGTCATCTTCAGGCTGGTGTCTTCAGTTCTCCTGGGAGAAGTGTGTGATTAAAAGGGAAGACACCAGCCTGAAGATATATATAGTATTATATAGAAAATCATATATATATATATATATATATATATTACTCCATTCATATTAGTAACATGTAAAGAAACTGATTTTTTTACAGTATTGTTAGGATCCAACTTTGGTGACTATTCACTATCTCTACAAGGACAAGCTTGTTTTCTCAGTTGCTAACTTTTTTTCTCAAGTTAATCTCAGATGGCATATCTGCTGTCTTGATTGTGCTATTTGTTCATTAGTTTTCTGTTCATGTGATTCTGTAAATCACCTGTTGGAAATATGTTTTACATTAAAGGAAAAGGCAAAAATTATGTAATCAAACTATCGCTGAGTATGGGAGCCTCAGGCACAGGAGTTCTTAATTGAATAGAGCATAGTCTTGGTCCCATCTCTAAGCAGTCACTCTGTTTACAACTGTGAGATGACCTACTTTCTCTATAGTCTCCTTCATACTGATAGATGACTCCAGTGAAACCCTCAAAACTGTATAGAACTCACTCTGAATAGGACTCGAGAAAAAGAAATCTTGCACAAGACGTGACCCATACTGCATTATAGAGAGACGTAATTGCCTGAAATTAGATCTGCATGAAGAATGACTTTCTAGATATATTTCTAACAGCACCATCTATTGGGAGTTCAATAGATCTGACATATTTTCATAGTGTATCAACTTCAGCAAAAAATGCACTTATTTCAAGCATTTAATATGCATTTTAAATGACTAATGCTATACTTGTGGGTTGTTAAACAATCCTGAAAGTTTTCCAGATTGTGGGTGGGGAAGGATTACAAACTGGAAAGTTTGAAGAGAAACAGATGGATAAGCTTTGCTTTTTTTCCATCATTGTTATGGACACATGCTTGCAACAGAGTTCAAGTAGAGTTTAGTGTTTCACAAAACATGTTTTTAACCACTCGGGTTATTTATTTCAATCAAACCACATTGAGTTCAGTCCAAGGGAAATTAGACACCTTAACTTAAGGGATATAAGGATAACCGGTGTCCATCTTTTAATGAGGTTGTCACCCTGAATTTATATTTATTTATTTGGAAACTAAACTAACTCTGTAGTCAGAAATATGAAACTGGATGGCATACTTTAAAGATGATATGTCATACCCACTCCCATCCCTTGATTTTTTTAGCACATTCAAATTCACCAGCATTCATATTTAATTAAATGGCTATAAGATCCAGAAAGGTCTACACTATGTTGATTTTTTTTTAAATAAACTTTTTGAAATGTGATAGATTTAACTTCTTAAAACAAATGTACCATATGTTTTAATATTATATTATTGATCTAGTTAGTATGTCATGGTAACCCATGACTTTTTGAAATGTGATTTATAGAAGGAAGCATGGTTTGGTTGGATTCCCACAACATTTATATTTGACTAATAAATGTGAATAGCTGGATTCCATGCAGGATTAGCATCTCAGTTAAAATGATTTTTCTGAGAGCCAAAACAAAGCTAAATTGGCATGGATTTTGTTCTTCCCTTTGTCAGTGCCAACTGCCTATGTTCTGGTTTGTAGTAGATGATGGTGTCCTTGATTCAAATGCAGGAAAGATTATGTATCTTTTTCCTTCCACAATAGTACTGTGACTGGTGATATTTTTGGATGGCAAAAATGGCAAAAAAATGGCAAAAAATATTAATCATTGCCCCTTCCTTCCTTCCTTCCTTCCTTCCTTCCTTCCTTCCTTCCTTCCTTCCTCTACAAAATTGCTTAAGTAAGTAATGAAAGGTAGAAAAAAAATATGGTGGCTCCTGTAAACAAGTCACAACAAATAGAAATGGCCAGAGGAGAAAAAGTCTGATCTAGATATGAAAGATTTATTTGATGACAAATTAAAGTCAACATAACTTAAGTATAGGAAAATATATATATGAAATATGCAATGTACATATGAGTACAATAACTCTTGTTGAGTAAAAATTTGACAGGTGAAATAGACTGTAATTGCAAAGCAATACAAAACTAATTTAATGAATAAAGCAATGGGAATATAAATATAGCAACATTTTCTAAAATAAAAATTATTGTGAAACAAATAGCTAAACAGCTACTAATAAAACACACATTTTATTAAAAAGAACTGAAGAAAATTATCAGGCTGAATTTTAGGGTGGGGTCAAATGCATCATCAGTCTCAAGTATCCCCACAACAGATCTAAGTCCAGCTCATCTTGAATTCCATTGACTCTTATCCACTGCCTATGTGCTTTGACTGTTAATAGTTCAGATTCTTGTAAAGAGCACAGGCTTACACTTTGTATTCATTTGAAGTGCCTCGACTTTCCCATGCTTGATAAGAACCAGCATTAGTCCAACACCTAAGCTGCAAATTGGGTCCAGGATACATATTTGGTAAAATTCAAGATTGTTCCACAACCCATCAAAAGTTCTGACAAATAAAAAAATAGAAAATGAGTTGTGGGAGATATTGGTGTGGCAGCGGGGGAATATCCAGTCTGCATCTATTGCCTATCTTTATTAGCAGAATTTCTTTCATTTTTTTGTTATTATCACATCCTGGAATCTAAGTGAAGAGAACTTACCTTCTACAAATAGTTAATAAATTAAGAAGAGTCCTGCTAATCAAGCTAAAGCCTGTCTAATACAACATTGAGTACCACAATTCTGAATTGACACAGCCAGGAAATTAATTCTCTTCCATTACTGCTCCCTAGCAACAAGTATGAAAGTTACATTGTCTTTGGTTCACAGGAATTAGTCTATAATCATCATGACTAGCAATAATTGATAGCTTTATCATTCATTAATTGGCCTAGGCCCATTTTAAAACCACATAATTGATAGTTCGTACCATTTCTGAAAGCAGCATATTCCATAATTGTGTTCTATAAAAATGTATTATAACTGAGTGCATAGTATTTTTGAATGTCCTCACACATGTCAGTGACTGGGCCTACATTTTAACATTATGATGGGGGGAGGATATCACATTTCCATGGATTTTAAATATTTAAATATTTGATCATGCCCCTCTTTTGTTCACCTTTCTAAGCTAAAATATTACAAAAGCTCTAGTCCTTGTTCAGCATTCCATTGAATAATTTCTGTCCTTTTGCTGCTTCTCATTTTTTAAAATGTACTTTGTTATATATTTGTTTGTTCATTCTCTGCCTGTGTTGACTCAGTGTTGTCTGCTAACAAGTACCTGGAATAGCACCTGCAATTTTCTTAACAAGATTTCAGAATGGTTTGCCATTGCCTGCTTTTTTCCGAAGGTGAGAGAGAATGACTGACCCATGGTCACCCAGATGATTTTGTGCCTAAGGTGGGACTAGAACTCACAGTTTTCCCATGTTGTAGTCTGGCACATTATCAAATATCAAAATTATCAAAATATCAACATTATCAAATATCAAAATTATCAAAAAGGCCCAGCAGAGATTATACTACCTGAGACTTCTCAGAAAACAACAACTGAATGAAAAACTGCTGGTGACCTTCTACCGCTGCACCATAGACAGCATTTTAACATACTGCACCTCTGTATGGTTTGCCAATTGCACAGTGGCAGATAGGAAAGCACTCCAGAGGGTTAACGTCATTGCCCAGAAGATCATTGGTTGCCCTCTCCCCTCTTTGGAAGAGCTTTATAGCTCCCACTGCCTTAAGAAAGTTCAAAACATTCTCAAAGATCCATTTCATCCTGGGAACCCTTTTTTTGAACTATTACCATCTGGCAGATGGTACAGAATAATAAAACAAGGACAAATAGGCTGAAAAACAGCTTCTATCCCAGGGTAGTAGCTCTTTCGAATTCTGCTGTATAGTGCAGTGTTGGTGTGGTGTTGGGGGTTTCTGGTTCAATGTGTGAAGGGTGAAGGATGTGTGTTTGTGTTTATTTTCATGGTCATGGTCATGATGTGCACTGAAGATGGTGTTTGATTTCATTGTAAAAGGTGCAATGACAATAAAGTAAACTAAACTAAACTAATTAGTTCTCATGGATATAAGAAAAATGGAAGAATATTGTCACGTCCCAAAAGTCACAGCGATGTCTCGAACAGGGATTAAGATCTCCTAAACTCCAGATCACCACTTTTCATCCATTATGTACCTTTCCAGCTTGAGGTTATATTCACACTACTATCCAAAGACACAAAGAGTAAAACTTGTACAGCCTCTGCATTTGCAGTCCCTCAGTTATGCAAGAGATTGGATTTTTCAGAATTGTCCACCAGTAGGACAGGCATTAAAATCATCAAGCCATTAATTACATCCCAACAAGTACTAAAATAACAGCTTTTTTGTAATATATAGCAATAGCACTTAAACTTATATACTGCTTCACAGTGCTTTACAGTCCTCTCTAAGCAGTTTACAGAGTGAATATATTGCCCCCAACAATCTGGGTCTTCATTTTATCAACCTTGGAAGGATGGAAGGTTGGGCCAACCTTGAGTCAGTGAGAATCAGTGCCTAACTGCTGGCAGTCAGGAATGCAGCAATACTGCATTGTAACCACTGTGCCACCTAGGCAGTAACAATAGGTTAAATACAGCTGGGGTGGGCTGCTGGGGGTCACGAGAGCAACTAGCTAAAATTCTCTGCAGTTCAGATAACCCCCAAATCCCATTCCTGGCTTGCCCTGCCCTGCCCCGCCCCACTCACCTCTCCCCTGCCCGGAATCCCCACGCAGCCCGTTTGGATTCAGGTAAGTACAGGGCACATGCGGAGGCTCCAGGGGGGGAATGGGTTGCCCAGAAATTCAGGAAGGCCAGAAATGTGCCAGTTTCTGGCTTCCAGAGAGCCTCCAAAGCCCAGGGAGGCTGTTTTCACCCTCCCAGAGGTTCAAGAAAAGCCTCCAGAGCCCGGGGAAGGCAAAAAGCCCTCCCACCATGGTGCAGGAAGCTGACTAGGCCACGCCCACCATGGCCACACCCACCCAGCAACCAGGCAGAGAACCCTTTGCTAAAAATTTTAAAGCCCTGAATACAGCCATCTAAAATTAGACATGAACTAACTTTTCCTGTACTACTCATCTGATAAAATATTATAGCCTTCTACATACACACATGACTGGCATCATTTCTCAATGCTGGCCCTTCTCTATCTGTGTGCTTTATCTGTGTACTTTATGTTCTGGGCCTGCCTGCTCATGCTTCTCTGTAATAACTAAATCTTTCTCCTCATTCTCAAGTGTTGTACAGTGGCAGTGGTCTCTTATTGCATTATCTCCCAAATCCTGTGTCTTTGGTGTACCAAGATGCCAGCCTTCTATTTAGTCCTACTAGTGCAAAATATGTACAAGAAAATCACTTTTTCCAGAAGTACAGAAACTTTTAAAATAGTTCTTAAGAGTAATTAAAAGTGCCTATCTGATGTTGATTAATGCAACCAACAATCATGAGATATTGCTTTGGACAATTGTGTGACCTATCAGAAGCTACAGCAATAAGGCTATGTACTTGGGAGAAAGTTCTATTGAAATCAATGGTATTTACTGGTAGATAAATGTGATTAGGATTGAGCTATAAAATAAAGAAGCCTGCAAATTGAGTGTCACATGAATCATTTGGCTAATTTAGAGCAGCACTCTGTAACCTTTTAGTGCTTCCACAGTTTAAGACAGCTCAGAAGGCAATCATTAAATTACTGGACCTTATCTAATTTTATTTTCAGACAGATATAGAGATCTCAAATTTTACTTTATATCAATGCTGGACATTTAGAAAGTGTATTTTTTTAAATCTGTGGCTACCAAAATATAGACAAAACAAAATATAGTAGGTTTTAAGAATGTGCTTATTTAATATAAGAAGAAAAACCATAAATAATTTCTGTAAAAGCTATCAGAAAAAGTAAATCAAACAAACCAACATAGGTGCATTATTGGAAGAACATCTAGTTGTGGTACCTTTGACTTAATATACCTTTGAGTATATTAGCAAATATACTCACCCACTTTGCCATAGCAGCATTAGCATATGGTTTTGGAGCTATTTTATATAACTTCTGGACCCACCTGGAAAAAGCATATGCACATCTGCTAAGCCTGACAAGAAGCCTCTTTTAATGATATCCTCTGAGCAACTGGAAACACCACTCTCAGAAGTGACACAAATACCTTCACTGAAGCAAAGTGTGCCCTTGCTGTGCTTTGATAAGACAAACACCTGATACATAGTGAATCTTCAATAAAACAAGTGCCTTCTGCATAACTGGTATGAGAGTACTGGTAAATAAATGATAGAAAGTTTCCATAAAAAGCATTTGGTCACAGGCCAATGAAACAGAAAGGATTCTGGGAAGAAGAAGAAGAAGAAGAAGAAGAAGAAGAAGAAGAAGAAGAAGAAGAAGAAGAAGAAGAAGAAGAAGAAGAAGAAGAAGAAGAAGAAGAAGAAGAGCAGCAGCAGCTAACTGCTAATGTGACAGAAAACAATAAATATTCTTTACTCTAACTTTGACCCTGGAATCTAGTGACACCATATTAGAGAAATTCAGGTGAGGAACAACTGAAAAATTTTACTCTATAGATTAAAATAATAAATTCTAATGTTTGATTCATACATGGGAAGACTTTGGCAATCTGACAGAAAATTGTTCATGAAAACACTGCACAGGTTTGGGAGAATGATTTTACCTATGTAAAGCTATCTCAGGAAAATTTACATTGATTACAATGTTTGAAACAAACATTTTATTAGTTCAAAGAGAAGATGGTGTTGGCACATTACCTGTTCATAAATATCTGTCAAACATGAAATGTGACATTAAGATAAGAATAAAAGGGAACTGAAGTTGAAGCCACTTTAGAAATCCAGGATGGACAGATCAATCAGTTCCTTCTTATGAATGATGCAAGATCAGCTCATCAAGTCTTATGTAAAAGTATGTTGTTTGATTGTATAACTAGTATGCCATGCCACACCTACTTTATAATCTTGGAATATGCTTTTTCCTATTTTAAGCTATCACATAATTCTGTATTAGTTAAATAAGAGCAAGGCTTTTTTACCTGAAGAATGATTTAAAGATAAATGTTTTGCATTTAAGTTCCCAATTGCTTAACCAAGATAAAATTTGAAGTTATACTTCAAATTTCTCACGATGAAGCTGATGGCTTAGCTAAAATGCAGGCACATAAGGTGATTCTTGAATACCAAGGCATAACTCAAAGCATAGCTATCTTGAAAAGGCCTAACAAATAATATCAAAAAGTATAATTAAATAACAAACAATATAGTAGATATTTTCTTACCTTCTAGGCAGGGATGTCAACTCAATTTTATTGAGGGCCGCATCAGGGTTGTGTTTGATCTTGGGGGGCCAGGGTGGGCATGGCCAGATTGGGAGTTGCCAACTTGGCATCACTCATTGAGGCTTCATTTTTCACCATGATGGCCTCTTACAGCCCTCTGCCACTGAAAATATAGTGCATGGCTTTCCCAAGCCTCCATTTTCACTGGTAGAGGGCTGCAGGAGGCAATTGCGGCCCAAAGTGGAGCCTGGGCAGGCCTTGTGTGGCTTCCCTGAGCTCTGTTTTTGCTGGCAGAGGCCCCATGGGCCAGTCCTTTGCTGTTTCCAGGGTGGCCCCATGGGCCAAATCTAAACATCCAGGGACCAGATCCAGGGGTCTTGAGTTTGACACCCCTGCTCTAGGGACTTTTCTGGTCCATGTTTTACAGAACATTTCCCATTTAGGCTGGAACCCATCTCTCAAACCAAGTTAAGAAATTTGCAGTCATATAATAAGAGTAAGCTTGCATAACCAAATTCTTCCCAGGGTGGAATGGGGAAAATTATTTCAGTGCACAGCTGACATGCAAAGAAGGAAACCAAGTCTGGTCCTTTAACATCTCTATATATTCAGAATTGTTATTTTCACTACATGTTGCCTAGCATGGAATTTAATATTTGAATCCCCACTTGCAATCAGATGTTAACAATCCCAACATGGATTTATTAGTTAGCAAGAGTAGGTTTATAAGAAACACCTGCAAAATTTTATTTCTTATATTTTTGAATGCATGAAAGATGTGTGAAGGCTTTTTCACTCTTCTGATTCAGTCAAATACCGGGGATGAGTTGATGAGGTTCCTGAAGTAGATCATGTTTGTCCAGTGAATAAATGGTCCCTGATTGCTTATTAGAATGCTTTTATACAAGAATACTGAAATATTTGGAAGGGATTTATATATATAATAAAGAAGCATACTTATTGCTGAACTCTGATATGTTTTATGCTTCCTTAGTTAATATTATTGCTGATCTTATCATGGAAGAATTGAATTCTTATAATGGCTAAGGGATTGAATTAAATAATCCCCTTCAACCCTTACATTCTAAGATGCCAAAGTGGGCTTGGACAAAACTATTCATTTGCAAGCACTGTCCCAGTTAATGTTGTTTCTGTGAGGGCCTATTACTTCCAGAGCTAGTGAAAGGATTAATCACAACATGAAACAAGCAAGCAAATAATATATTGTCTCAATAAAACATTACTTACTAAAAAAACCTCCAATCTTGGAGGAAGGCTAAAATTTTTCTGTTCAGAGTGACCTCATTTCCAGGAAAATGTAAAACTTAAGACTGAAAAAATAGGCTACAGCCAACAATGTATTGGGCTCCCTTATGTCCCCCTTTTTTCCCCAGCTGCTTCTAAGTTTATAGGAGCAATATCAAACCCTGAGGAAATCTAGATATATTTGTAAACTGCAGACATAGAGTCAGTGGTGGGTTTCAACTAATTTCACCACCAGTTTGCTGAAAATGTGATCATGTGCATGGGTGGCTTCCACGCATGCACACACGCATGCACGGATTCTGCCAAGTGGTGAGGCTTGACCGAGTAGTTTTTTGGGGCCTGCTCCCCTCCATCTCTGATCTCCGGGGCAGCAGCTGCTTCTTTCTGCACTGCTGGGAGAGCACCTTATGCAATTTAGCAGCTGTGAGCTGCTGCTTTCCTCTAAGTCCCACCCAGAAATCACTGCAGCACAGAGAAGCAGCAGCCACGTTGAATGCTGTTTCTCTCAGCTGCAGCACTTTACGGATGGGACTTAGAGGAAAGCGGTGGCTCACAGCTGCTAAATTGCACAAGATGCTCTCCCAGTAAGAGCAGTAACAGAGCAGGTGGCATGCTTACCTTTGGTGAACAGAGCAGGCGATGCATGGAGGCTAGGCGTGGAAAGTAGCTGGGCTGCGTGGTGAAGGCAAGATATATAGGGTGGGGTAGGGTGGGGCAGGACGGGTGGGGCCAGCCGGTGGTGCAATTTGCCGGTTCTCTGAATTGTGCAGAATCATTACTACCGATTTGGTAGAACCAGTCTGAACTGGCTGAATACCACCTCTGCATATAGTGAAACAGAAAACATATTTGATTTGTTCACAGGAAGAAAGTCTGGATCTGGATCTGGATCAGTGTCAATGCATGTGTGTACAGATATTTCCTATACAAAAAGAGTATGGCACAATGTGTAGATGTAAAGACCTTCTGAGATGTCAAGCATATAAGAGTTTGGATATCAGGCTCAATAACAATGGGGCTAACCCGTATATCCCACTCATCATTGTGACATATTTTCTGGTGCAGGAAAGGATCACTCAAATCCTGCTCTAGACACCAAGACTCTGCCTATTTTTTTAAAAAATAAAATAATTATAAGTCCTTTTTTCCATAAGAAATATTGATCTGGATGTTTTAAGAGTAATTTCCTTCTGCATAAAAGAAACTATGCAAAACAGTTGCAGTTATGAACTTTCTATTTCTTAATCTTTTCAATTAAGCACCTTGCTCAGACTAAATACTGTAACAGTAGATAATCTTCTCCTCTACAATATATCATAATATAAAATAACCCTGTATTACTCTGGTGTGTCTGTGTATGACATACATAACTGTATATATAAAAATAAAGAATCAATTCACATCTACAATTCTGTTTCACATGATGTTATCCTTTCAATTTATATTGTATACAATATATAGAAATTATACTAGATCAAAATGCATAAGATATTCTGTTGGGATATGTATCTTTTATAGATGATATAACACTTTCAATTTTTAATATATCTATTTGTTTTAAAGTCCAGTTCAAAGTGCCGGTTCTTAGCTAACAAACCATAAATGACAGAAGAGTAGATTATTTGAAAAATTCCAATAATACTACTGGGACTTTGTGGTCACCTCCTGAAATTCATTTGCATGTCACATGTACTGGACAAATGAATTTTTTGTGTAACACCCCCCAAAAAATCACCTTTGGTTAAGAAACTTAAGATTGGTATCTTTATGTTCTATAGCTCCAGTTCTGGAAGTCCTGTCTCCCCCGCCAACTTTCACCCTTAAGATATGTTACCTTGGCTCTTTATTCTAGACAGCTGGAAAAATCTAATGCTGTATGTTGAGTCACTTCTTTATCTTAGGGGAGTTTCTTATTTTATACATATTAATTATAATTTCTGTTTTTTTCTTTTTATAAGCAAGATTTTCTTTTGAGTGTATGCATCCCCTTTTGCTTTGAAAATTGTACGGTATGCATATAGTTGTCTACCCCACAAAACCCAGCAATGATTGCATAGAATGCATTTGATATTGGAACATCTCAAGACTTACTATAGAAAGACCATGCCATTACTGTTGTTGGGCAGGATATTGATATCTTGCCCTCATATAACAATATTCCATATTATAAACACAAGTTGCAAACCCATGCCAAAACAGCCTTGGTTTCAATATGCATTTGGCACTCTACCTTTTGAATGTTCCATGAATAAGCCCATTATAATACTTAATGTCTTTTCATAAAAATGTATGAGCTATACCCAAAAGTTTAAGAAAGTTAAATCTGCAGTTATTGGAAAACAGGAAACATCTCAGCTTCTCCTGAATTATCACCAGTGTCCAATAACTATGAATAAGTGACAATCTGATCACCTTCCCCCATTACAAAAAAAAAACATTTCTGTTTTTTGTTGAGGAGTGTCACAATGTGACATAAAATGCATCATCAGCATTTGTGCTATAGGCATGTCACCCAAGAGGATAGTAATCATTGGAGTGTGGTAAATGTATGTGTGCCAGTGACATTTGAGTAGTATTAGATGGGTAGGGACAAGTAAAAATACACCCACAAGAAAAAAGAAAGAAGGAAAAAGCCCACAAAGTTGAAGATAACTGTTTTTGCTTCTAAATGGAAATTACTGAGAGAACTGCAGTGCAACATTGATTCTGACAGCCCATTTCTGTAGCCGAAAGAACTTGTTGAAGATATTGTTCACAGTGTTTTTCCTTACAAGTGGCTAAATGTGGTTGATTTTCTCCTGACAAGTTCAATCAGTGTTCATCCTGCAAAATAAGCCCATACTAAATAATATTTTTCCATGAAAGCAGGTGAAAATTAATTGAAAACTCTGGGTTTTTGTCCGCCTGCATATCTGAAATAATGAAGCCAGTGCCTGAAAATGAATGTGTACCTTCTTCATTGAACTAAGAGCTACATTATTTAATATATGAAAACAATATTTCATGAAACAAAGATATATGCTACCTGCATGCGTTATAAATTTCCCTTAATGACTGCAATATATCAAAAAGCTGATGCCTGCATTTTTACAAACAAATTTGAATTCGATGCTAAAGTTCTTTTTGTACAGTTCTCCAGTTCAAAATTTCATCTTGCCTTGAGTCTTTTTCATTTACGTGTTCCTCATTACTGAGTACAAAAATGGATTGTTCTCCCCACTGAACATGCTCAGGCTATGCTCAGTCATTTCAATGTCTGTCTGTGTGTCTGTCTGTCATCTATCTATCTATCTATCTATCTATCTATCTATCTATCTATCTATCCATCCATCCATTCATCCACCCATCCATCCATCCATCCAATTCTCTTTCTCTTATACTACAACACAGATTCCCTAGGTTATGGTCTATTTAGGCAGTTTTTAAAAACTAAGGCTGATACAAAACAATTAAATCACAGATAAAAACAAATAAACAAAAACTCTTAAAATAAAAGCCAAAGAACAAAGAATGTTACATAACAAATGCATAATAGAGCCTTGAAATATCCCCGTAGGGCTAAAGCTACTCTTACCCATTGTGAAAAGCCAAGATGAAAATATTACTATTAATATAATAAATATAAAACTATTGATCCTGAAATTGCATAGAGGAGGTCCTTGGAATTTTGTTTCTTGTTTCCTCACCTTCCCCTGCAGCTGATTTTTATGTGTGAAGGTGAGTAACATTAACAGGGGCAAGCTAACAAAAGGGCATGGTGGGAACTGAGCACGGGTGGAACAGGAGTACTACCTATTGATACTCCCCAGATTGGGGAGAAAAATCAGATCAGCTGTTTGCAGTGGGGAAGAAGCTGGTTACAAAAATAACAGAAGAACTAATAGATATTGTTCTCCATTACAAACTCAACATTTCTTAAGCTGATGGATAGCACGTTTTTGGAGATCTAACCACCTGAACCAAAGTACAATTATTTCCACTGGGAACAATGATAGATAAAAGTACTTATTCTAATTTAAATTAATAGTAAGGGAAATTTGATCCAACACTGTGGTTATCAAAGATCAAGTAAGGGAAAGTTGGAACTATACTTTTGCACCTTAAAATTCTGGAGGTATTTCCACAGAAAGCTTATTTATAGTCATTGCTGATCCATATGCATGAGGTAATGATTAGCCTGGAGGTAGATCAATAGTTTATGTTTGGGCCAGGATGATGCTATTGGATCCTAGCTCAATGGGGTCAGATATTTAGGGGCAACATATCTGTATTCATCAACATCAGTCTAGCATCAGCAGTTCTGAACAGCATTTCACCGGGAGAGTGTTTCCATCTTCTAGATTTAACAATGCAGTCATCTAAAATAAACGGATAAATGCACATGATCTGTCACCAACCAATATTGGCTGTGTGTTCAGCAGCAAGCCACTTGCCTCTGTGCAATTTTCCCCCTCTTCCTCAGCTAGACAACTCAAAGCTGCAAAGACAAGCAGGTGTATTCATGCAGTTCTCCAATGCTCTCTAGAGGACTGTAAGTCCATTAAGCAATGAGTGGTTTGCACTCATCCATGTATGTGTCTCTTGTTTTCCCACCTCTGACAGAGAAAACAGTGGCCACAGACTTGATTGCTGAATAATCCAGATATGGTTTTATGGCATGGAGGGAGAACAATGTCTTCCATTTTATTATTAATCAGGCAGAGGAGCATGAAGGCTAGATAGAAGAACATAATATTGAATGGACTGAAGTCATTGTGTGACATATGACATTTCTATGAATAAAAAGCAGTGTTTTGCCTCCTGTCATGTAACTAAAATGGCATAAATCAGCCATCCAACAGTGAAATCCATAAAATGTTTCTCAAATGTCAAAAGTCATCCTTGTCCACAAATTAGTCCAGGTATTCTGTGAAACACTGTTGAGTTATTTCTGGTTAACTTCGCTGATTATATATACTGCAGATTGTTGCTGTAGCTTGTATTTCTCCCTGAGCTATGTCTGTAATCAAAGTGCATGGGGCTTTTATATTGGTTCTCATTCTTCTTATTCAGGCAGATTAATATAAACACAGAAATTAATAAATTATGACTATTTAATTGAAAAATGGTGATAAAGGACTTTGGCCAGATTGTGTACAGTCAAGTTCACACTGTCAAGAAAGCTCATTTGGATAACTGGTCCAATGACATAGCCTGGAATCCATACTTCAGGTGAGGAAAAGCCCTGAAGACAGTACTCAAACACCTCATCCTATGTTGTCAAACCCTAGCAATGATGACAAGGAAGAATGCACTTGATTTCTCACTTTAGACTCAGAAATTCTGATAGATTCTGAAGTTTTCTCCATCCATCCACTGAATATGTGGTATCTAAAGTTGAGTATTAAAATACAGAGTTATATATAAGTGCTAGAAACAGCTAAAACTGATGGAGCTAACTTTTGAAGGAGGCCACTACTGGGTTTGGGTAGGTCAAATTTCATTGCTACTCACATCTGGAGATAATAGTGTTGGTCCACTGGCTTTTGAGCTTGCCTGTTTATAGAAAACCTTCTTGGATTGACTTGGTGTATCTCTAGCCCTACTCTCTGTCTGCTCCTCTTATATTTTCTTCCCGATGAGCCTGCTTATCTGGGTATGAACTTTGTCTCTTTATCATGTCATTTTTAAAGAACAGAGTAGAAATGATTGAGTCCTTTTCTTAAAATGTATCTTCATTTCACTGAAGGTTTTCCCCTGATTACATTTAGAACCATTGTTTGTTACCATCTATGCCCTGGAAGAAGACAGCTAGATAAAAACAGGAAGACAATGTGATACAGGCACACATTATTTAGAGTAAGTTATCTCTTGAACTACAGAGACCATTAATCTCTTTCCCACTTTGAAGAGTATATGTTCAGAATGATCTAGGTTGTTGTTAGGATCTAACTTTCTAAAAGTAGGAGGGAAGAATTATCTTATTTGCCTTTGCTAAATTTAGCTTCTTTCTTAACAGTTGGGCATAATAAAGCAACAACACAGAGGAAAAGCTTGAATTAATGAAGTGGGAATGATGAATGGGCCATTCATCCAAAGCTTCCTTTTGGTTGGGAAAAACAAAGACCTGAGTGTAAGCTGTTCCCTGGGAAGCTGAATAAAAGGTCAAGGCAATGTCATTTCACTACTAAGGATGAGTCCTTTCCAGGGGCAGGAAGAAATGCCATGAGTCAGCTTTGAGTGTCCAGATGCTACTGTTACTCATATTTGGGACACAGTACCACAGTGTAATGAACACGGCTCCATTCACACTCTTCCAGCTACCACATGACTCTTAAATTGAAACAGTTCACTTTTTCTTTCAATCCTTTTCTCAGCCACAAATCAGTAGGAACCCCCCCCCCATAAAAAAAACCTCCCACACCAAACTGAAGGTGGGATAGAATCCATTCTCTTTACCCCCTATGTGATAGAATTTTTAACAGTTGGAAAAAAGTACTTACTTTAGTCAATGAATAACTATAAATATTTTTCAAATATTCTTGCTCATGCAGGGATCTGCAAAGAAGCTCTAAACTCAGCTGTATCATTTCTTCTCCCCTGCCCAGATATTTTTTTTCAACAAGAGACCATTGAAGATGATTTAGTCCAATTGGCTGAATGACGCAGAATATTTTGAACATAGCATTTGCAACCTACAAATATCCAACTTCTGCCTGAACACCTCTTGCTACAAAGAGTTCATACATACCTAAATGTAAAATGTTGTGTGCATAGACTCCCCTTTTCATAGAACATCAGATTTTGAATTATCTATTCACAGAACAAATTGCATATGTTCTGAATGTTTTCTTGTTCTCAGGATCTTCCTAAGAAGAGACTGGACAGTCACTTGCCTGAAATGGTATTGGGTCTCCTGCTTGAGCAGAGTGTTGGACTAGAAGACTCTGAAAGTCCTTTCCAGCTCTATTCTGATGGGATCCAAAATCCAAAATACTTGATCTGTCCATCTGGTATGGACAGATCAAGTATTGAGCCACTATCATTTGTCCACACAGCCTTGGCCTATATGATAGTGAAGGGAATATGTAGAAGTATTTCTGTTAAGCATTTATCACTCTATAGGCATTTCTTATCTTGCTGTTGTAGAAAATATTTCTTTACCCTTTCACTTGTAAAACAATTATAACACATGCCTGCAATCAGTTACATCCCTCTCCTATGAAGACATGATTGTCCCATGTAAATCAATCTGAATCTATCTGTTTTCCTGGATGGATACATTTCACCCCAGCATGGGAATGAAACGTACTTCTCTGGGAATGCTGTTAATAGTGGTCAATTGTGATCAATTAGTAGGACAATAGGAGAAGGGATAATGAAAGGTAAACAGTACCAGAAAGACATTTGTCTTTTGCAGGAAAGATGTAAATCTAAGTTAGAAAGTTTTACAATGCAGTTACTCTACTTGTAAGGATCTTAAAGGTATAAGAAGACTCTACTTGCTGTATATGCTTTGTAGCCTTCCTCTCATATCTATCTTGTGTGTATGTGAGGATAGGTCTTACCCTAACCTTATTGATCAATTAAAGTTAGATTTTGTTCTTCAAAGCCTCTGCTTAAGTTCCTTTTTGGCATATCATGATCTTAAGTTATAGCCGGACTTTACAATAGCAAAGATTTGTCATGTCCTGATTCCTTTTGGAGTAGGCTGGATGGAAAGGAATAATCTGGGTGGATTTAAGGAACACTCAGCACTTTAAGGACCCATCCCTGTCTGAAACTGTTTTGAAGGATTATTTGACTCAATCAGTGTAGGACTGGAACTTCCTGCCTTTGAAGTAAAGTCCATAACACCAGTCTTTTTAAAGTTCTGCTCTATTCTATTCTCTTAGTTCACTTTGCTTTCACTTTTAGTTCAAAGTGGTTCGTTTTAGTTAGGCAGAGAAAGAGAAAGATCTCCCCACTCAACATCCCATTCTCTTGTGTGTGTGTCTTTTAAATCCTCCACCTTTTAATTGTAAAGAAATTTTCCCTCCTTCCACCTCCCATAAGATCAGACTACTTTTTGGGAATAAATATTTTTTTCTATTTAATTTTGTGACTGTATATTGACATCTCTTGTACTGTTGCTTGCCATGAGTACATGTTCATTAGAGCCTTTTCTTTTGCCTTTTCCTTTTTGTTCTTAAAAAAAGGCTTCTTTTGATTCCTACTGTAGTTTGGGCAAAGCTAGAAGTATATCCTGTCCTATAAGGTCCCAGTGAACAAGCCATGCCATGAGGTTTAGGTTAGTAAAAGTTTTCTTAAAAGGAAAGCTAAGCCAGATATAAAAGAGGGGAAGGGGTCTGTCGTAAGGAGACTTGATTTTAATATTAGTGAGGAAATAATGGTGCAATAGCAGGCCAATTAAAAAGTGAGGGTTAAAAAGGGCCCAGAGCTGGGGCAGGAGTTCTCCTACATACATTTAAAAAAAAATATGTGCCATCAAGTTATTATTGACTCCTAGTAACCACATAGATAATCAGGAAGAGATTATTCACAGAGGTATCAGATATTTGTAAGCAGACTTCTTTCCTCCCTCCCTCCCGCCCTCCCTCCCTCCCTCTAATGTTCATTCTATCAGATAAAATTGTAATTCTTTGGTTTGTTTGTTTGTTTAGTGATTATCCAAGAAAAGAAAGATTAAAATATGTAGTGAAACTTTATATACTGGAATGTAGGGATATGGACTTATCTTATTGGGAGTTAGATTTAGAAAAAAAAGTCTTATTTAGAAATCCCATGTATTTAAGTGTTAAAATGATCTTACACTCCCATTATTTTTTCCTAAATTTATGTGGAAATGACTACTAAATTAAGGCTTTTCAAAGTTTTTGAAATTATGAAGTTTAGTCATTTAAAATAAAAATTTCTAGAACAACTGATCAAGAGCCAAAATTCCAGTGATAGAAAATTGGATGAATGCTTTTTTTCCCTTTAGTATCTTATGAAATCCCACCAAGTACTCACAGTTTCAAAACCCCTACATGAGATGACCCAAATTAAATTACAAATTAGAATTATCTGTAGTGGACCTCAAGACTTTTTTGCAGCCAAAAAGGTTTGTTCTGATGAGAGACCCTCTAGATAAAACGGGTTATTGTGAATTCTCTTGTGTTGCAGAATAGATATGTTAATTCTTGGTTAATTCTGTTTTTTTTCTCAAAATAAGAAAGTCTACTTCTAGATATATAAACTAAATGATTGTCTCTCAGCTTTTAAGATGTGTACAAAATTATATATCATATGGTAATGTGAGAGAAAGATAGCTATTTACTAATTCTTTCCAATTCTTAAAAAATGTGTTGGGGACATTTTGATTTCAACCAGAAATAAAGGCAAACATCTGGAGATAATTTTCTAAGGCATAAGCAGATGATCTCTCTTTCAGTTTGGGAAGGCCTTTATTTAGGATTAATAGGTACACACTTCTCCAGTGTGCTTTCATATATTCACTCATTAAACATCAGGCAAACATTTGGAAATGTCTGCTTCTAAGATGAATTATCATAGAATTAGCATTAGGATGGAAAGCTGGGGTTGCCTCCAAGAAATGCCAGAGGATTTCCTAAATAACCAAAAAGAAAAGTAACAAACTTGGATTAAATCTCAAATGTTCCCCATTAGTTACCCCATCTGCTAGCTATCCAGTCTGCTGATATTTTGGCAGGGATACAGAACCTGGAAAGAGAAATCCATCAGAGGTGGTATTCAGCAGGTTCTGACCAGTTCTGGAGAACTGGTAGTGGAAATTTTGAGTAGTTCAGAGAACCGGCAAATACCACCTCTGACTGGCACCACCCCCATCTATTCTCTGCCTCCCAAGTCCCAGCTGATCGGCTGGATCTTTTGTTACCCTGCACAGGAGAATGGAACTGGAAATCAGGTTAGTGGAGTGGGGAGGGAATGGAGATTTTACAGTATCCTTCCCCTGCCACACCCACCAAGCCACACCCACCAAACCATGCCTACAGAACTAGTAGTAAAACATTTTGAATTCCACCACTGAAATTCATGAGCAAAACCATTCCTTTTCTTTTCAAATGAAGAACCTACCCTGGTTAGGTTCTTAACCCTGGTTAAGTTATCAAATGGCAGATATTTTTTAGGATATAATTGCAGGTGTCAAACTTGAATGCAGAAGATATTAAATTAAATGGGAAGGTGATTCACACTTCTTTTCTCTGGTGCAGTCTTCCTAGTGAACAGGTAAAAAAGATCATTTAGCCTCTACATCTTAGATCTGCATTACTAGACACTTGGACACCATTCCCAGCTATATAGCTTGGGGGAGAAACATCATATTGTCGCTAGTGAATTCCCAAAGTATGCACCCAATGCAGGTGAAAGAAGATGAACAGTGAGAAAGGGTAACACATGACAGCAGAGATCTTCTAAGCCTCATTATTAAGCTCTCAGTCAAGTGATGGGGAGAGCACAAGAAACATCTTTTCCCAGGCCTCAGTACTCAATTTATTACCATTTCTATGCATGTTCCAGTAGATTCAAGAAAATCCATTTAGGATGAAGCCTAGTGTCAGCTGTCACAGTACTGTCCTCTATTAGCTCTTCTTTTACTTTGCATGCTCTATGTGTAAAATGTGTGTAGTGGCAGAGATTGGTACGAAAGACTGGATACTAATTTCTCCCAGGTTTCATTTTTTACTAAGGCAACCCCTCCCCCCAAAAATCTTGAGCTTCACCAAAAACACTCTTAAGAAATCTTAGTTATGCTGTTCTTGAGTAAGCTATGGGCTGGGGAACTTGGCTGTCATTAACATACAGTATTTAAATTCAGTGAAGTCTGGCAGCGTCTGTGATGAAATTTTTCCCTGTGTTCTCCCGAAAGAACGGATAATTATACAAAGCGCACTCTGAATAAAAACAGCCATTAGCCAAATAAGGCTTCCCCTCCAGATGGATTGGGGCTACAAATCCCAGAACCCTCAAACAGATGTCATTTGTCCCCAGTGACTGGGAAATCGGAAGGGAGCAGCAAGTTCCGTGTTTCTGTGTTTTTGTAGGTGTGATGTGAATATTTGGCTCACATTATTTGCAAACAGTTGCATTCCACCTTCTTCGGTATTCCAATGTAAATGCCCTGCAGGTTAAATGCATTATTTGTAATTTCTTTGCTCGTAACTCATGGATTAATATTTAAACATACCAGTTCTTGGCTGTACCTGACACATTGTTGCAAGGAAACTGAAACCAATGAGCTTATTTCTAAGCTGACCTGAAACCAATCAGCAACAGAGCATTTGCCCTTTTGTTATATATTTGACAGCGAAAGAAATACCTATGTGTTTTGTGAAAGGGAATAATTGAGGGACCGAGTGGGTCAGTCTTTTATTAATGAGATACAAACCCCTTCCACTATGAGCCTTTCTGCTAACCCAAAGCAGGTCAGTAGGTGGGAACCCAAAGTCATTAACATCTGACAGTTGTTCAGTGACCTGTGTAAAATGAGTTGATACTTTCAGTCTAGTTCATAAAACACCAGAATAATTGGTGTTAATTCACACCCTTGTTGGCAGCCTCAGTGCAGAGGCCAAAGATTGAATTGGCATGAAAATTAAGCTACCCTATCAGCCACCGAAGTCTCTTCAGGTCATGGCTAAGCTGCATTAACTGACTAGAAGAGTAGTATTTGTACTACCAATGCTCATCTGAACAGTCTGTGCAGAAGCCAGGGTACTTATGACATTGTCCTCTGGGGCTGAGATTAAGTATACAGGCTTGTGGTATGCTTCTAGTCTCTCTTTATCTTCATATGTAATTATTAATCCATACAGCAGCTCAGAGATTTGAAGTGGCCTTGCACTCATTCAGGATGGATATTTCAGTCAGTCAGTCAGATAGACAGAAGTCAATCACTCTTCACTTTTTTTTAAGTTGAGAGTTTATTTTATAACCTAGACATTGATTGATCCCAAAAACACTCACCAATTCTAATCAGGTTGTTTTATTAATTTATTTTAATTTTGTCTTAACTTTTATTTACTATTTATTAAGAAAGATTTATAAATACTCCAAGAGTACTTATGGATACATATAATTAATTAGATTTTGGAAATTAGTTAATTATAGGGCAACTATCTATAAAATACCAAAAAAGGAAAGAGGGAACAGACTGTGCTCTGATCTGAAGTTTAATATTCTTTATTTATAGAGGATGCAAAAGCAGTTTAAAAAAGGAAGAAGAAAATATTCCAAACAATGGAATGTTCATTATAGTAGGAAAGCAAATTAAAACAGCCAGAAAAAAGGCAGATTAAAATTCCAAAGCTAGTTCATGAATACTTTACAGTGGTGGACACCTCTCAGAATAGGTAATTGGTTACAAGAACAGAAGTCACTGCCAATCTAAAACTCAGTTTTTATTTATCTTTTATGCATGCAAATTGCATGAACTAATAGTTATTTTCATCTCATGAGAGCCAGAGTTACACGAATGCATTGCTAAACAAATTTCAAGCAAGATAAATGTCTTTATCAAACTTTTTCGCAAAAACATCCATTGCTTCATTCCCACTGTTTAACCGCCAATCTCTATAGCCATTTCTATGTTGTAATAATTGTTGCATGTCCTTTTTAGTTAATATATCTAAAAATAATGAGAGATGTTATGATATTATCATGACTGTTTGAATGTATGATTCATTAAGCAATCCCGTGATTTTGAATTATTGTTCCTTTGCCTTGGGCTGCCAGAATATGTTACAATTCTTTCAGATCATGAGTTAAGACTTCTAGAAGTTTCAATAAACTAACAGAAAAAAATGCTCAAGTGTCTTTTGTTGTTTTGCCCAGAAAAGACACAGTAGAAGCTTCTTTGCAAAGCACACAATTGCTTCATGTTTTCTAATAACTCTGCTAATTCCATTTCACTTCTAGCCTTCGGTTAAAGACTCACTTCATTTTGGAAGTGTAAATGCAATATACAGTTGTTGGCCACTGGGGTACCCAATAATGTATACAAATACATGAAGAACACACATATGATATTTATATTGATTAGCTATAGAATTAAGGCTCAGAACTTATGATGTATGCTATATAATACTGTTACAAAAGTAAAATATTGTCCTCAGATGACAGAAAATGAACCCCACCCAAAATATGAATGGGAGTTTTATGATCTCTTGAAAACAAAATGACTTCATCCAAGGCCCTGTAAGACTGGAAATTATTTTCCAGATGGAGGAAAAGAACAAGAGACTTGCATAATAATTCCTAGAATATTACGAGAGGGGACATCTTAAAATACCAAATGACAGCGAAGATGATTTACCAATCAAGTTCAATAAAGGAAATGTTAAAAACAAACAAATAAGGAGTTAAAATGTGGGACAAATAGGCACACACGAAACAGGATGGGAAAACAGGTCACAAATGGGACAAAAAAAGGATGTGAAGATAATATTCAGCAATTTACTCAAAGCCATAAAAAAGGCTCTGAACTAAAATGAGAAAATTAAGTAAGCTTTATTTATTCATTTCAGATAGCAGAGGTACAGACTTGGAACACTTCAATCTATTCCTTAGATTTATAAGTAAACATAATAGACAATAGAAATAGAAAATAGAAATAATTATTGGAACAGAAGGAACAACTTAGTCTCACGATTTCATTTTCTGGAAGAAAGTTTGCTATCACCCAGTTTGTCATTTAGATATTTTTGACACAGTTGTCTTATGGGAAGTTAAAAATATCATCTTTTGTATATATGATAGGAGATGGCAAGATCAACAAATTAAGAGATGGTCATTAAGTGTGTTGTAATTTAGTATCATTTTCAAGTTATGATTTTGATGTATTGATAGCATGATATGGACATATGTACTGCAGTTGAAGTATATGTGTAGCTGCTGTAAGAAGATCATACAGACTGTCTACAAATAACAGCATGAAAAAGTAGCAGCAATGGTGCATTGGAATATCTGTGAGAAATACTATTGGCCTGCAAATAAGAACTAGTCAGACCACAAAATAGACCATGTGATAGGATATGAAGAAGTAATGTGCTCTGGGGATTTAGAATTCAGACAGACAAGTACCTGCCACATGGCATTCCAGATTTCATAATTTTAATGAGAAAGAGAAAAAAAATCTGGATAATGGTACTGTATGCAGTACTTGGAGACAGTAGAAGAGAAGAGAATACAAAATACAAAAACCTGCAAATAAAAGTAAAATGCCTGTAGAAAGAGAAAAAAAATAGTATTAGGTGTAATGGTAATAGGCATCTTAGGTGTAATCTGAAAACATCTTGAACACCACTTGAATACCCTCAGCATTGATAAAATCACAATCAGTCAGTTGCAAAAGGCAACTTTACTTGGAAAAGCTTACATCCTGTGACAATACCTTTCATACCATCAAAAACAACATCTGCCTATCTCAGATCCTTGGGAAGGACTTGATAGGTGGATAAAAATGCCAAATCCAATTTAAACATCTGGCTGACTGTGTGACAAGCCATAATAATAATAATTTGTAAACGTCTGTTCCAGTATATAGCAAGCAGACTTCCAGAAATAAATGATATTGAATATTAAAATAAAAATAACTTTATGAAAGCCAAACATGTTAATTTTATTAGATTATTTAAACATGTGTATCAAAGCAATAAAAAGACTACAGAAAGAATTACAGTGGGCTGTTTGTATGCAATTTTCTCTTGATTCATTGGAACAACTGATCCTGTAGTCTGAACAGTTCTCCAAGTCAGCACCTGAATCTAAACAACTTCATTAGACGCTGATCTTTGCTCATCCACAAATTCTATGAGAATTTGCAATGCTGCCAGCTTTGTGGATTTTTTCCCTTTTTGTTACTGTTTCCCGTTCAAAAGTAAATGATATTCTTTCTGTTGCCAAGCAACTGGGTAGGGAGGGATACTGGGGAAGAAACTGCTGGAGACAAGGAATGTAGTTTAAATTAGAGAAGTTAAACTTCAGTTCTTCTTGCTAACAGAGTCTCCTACTCTCTCGCGTAAGCACTTATTATCTCTGATAACACTTTTTGAAATTATAATCTCAATACCATATCAATCGTCTCTTGATTCAAGTGAAGAGGTATTTTAAAAAAACAATGAAGAGTTTTATGTATATTAAAGACTAAGCAATTTATTATGCATTACCATGAGATTTGTTTTCATAGCAGCAGACCAATACAGCAATCTTTCTTGGAATTTATTATAATAATAGTTCAAAAAAATATATGCTGAGCTGTAACTGCTTCATTGAAAGGAAAATAAATGAAAACTCTGCTATCAATACCTATAGGGTGCAAAGTGAACAAAGGAACTATAACTATTTAATTCTTAATCAGCAGAATATATCAAATCAGTTTAGGTTTTTCATATAATTATTGTAGCCACATACTGCTTGTCAGGAAGCTGCAAGACAGCTATTAAAATGTTATTCTTCAAAATATGAAGGGGAAAAATATCTTCTCTCTGATGGCAGAATTTTCTTTTGTCATACTGTATTAGACTTCAAAGAGATTTATTATTCTGGTTTATTATGACAGAAAACCATAGCATGCAACTTGAAATATAGCCTTTATATACATATACATATACATTCACACACACACACACACGTGTGTGTGTGTGTGTGTGTATTCCATATTGGTTAGGGTTCTTGGCATTGAGTATTCTTGTTGGGCATCTAAAAAGGAATTTAGGTCATTCATTCTATTTCATGAACATCACTATTGCCAATTAAAATACACTAGAATCAATATTTTTACATGAATAAAACATTACTGAATAAAATCTAAAATGAAAGCTGAAGCAATGTCAATTTGTTCAGTATTTATGAAATTAATATGTATAATGCAGTTAGAAGTTTTCATCTAATTTCTACAAGTTCTTCCTGTAATAAGAGAGTGTAGTAAGGACAGAATGTACAAGCTGAAGACTTTGATATTCAAACTTATAGTATGTATGTATGTATGTATGTATGTATGTATGTATGTATGTATGAAATTTAATTTGAGACAATAGGAAAATGTACCAAAAATACTGGTTCTGTGAGCACTAGTATTTCAAGCGAGCTTAAAGACTAATATAATGGCTCAGCTAAGAATGCATTAAACCACTGGATTTCCAAATTGGGCCACCTGTTTAAATTTAAAAATGGGTGTGTGGAGCACAAGGGAATGGGAAATTCTCCAGAGAAAATTGATCATCAAGTAGTGTATACACAGCAGATATGGAGAGAGAGAGAAAGAGAGGGGGAAGGAGGGAGGGGAGAGAGAGAGAGTGAGAGAGAGAGAAAGAGAGAGAGAGAGAAAGAGAGAGAGAGAAATCATAATTGCTGACATAAGACAGTCAACAGGAAGCTCTGAGTATTGGAGACAAACAGAGTGATTTTACATTGAGCTGAGAAAGAAACCTGAGGAGATAATGAAAACAACTCCTTCTGAAGTTATGGGGAAATAAATCTACTGAGATCTACAGTAGCACTCTTGTAAGAGAAAAACAAAACTTTTTCAAAGACACCATTTCCCTGATATGTCTTAATACAGTTATCAGTAGGTAATAGTTTGCCATTTTGGATTAGTTTTAGTGGAAGCTCCAGATTATTCGGAGAGAAAATCAGATATTTTTAGTTGAGAGCAACATGTTTCCAACCATCTCATTTTCCCTACCTTACATTCCATACAACCAGTGTAGTACACATTGTCCTGCTGGCGATGCTATTGTTGATGTTGGGTTGGATGTTGTTTTCTTCCCAATCTTAGCAATGGTTGTCATGGTGGACATCTTAGGCTTCCCAAATCTACCTATTTTCTTAAGGAAGTCTTTCAATATTATCATCCATTGTATCAATTCCCTTCTGCATTTTCTGTGTTTATCTCTTCCCTTTTATCTTATTCTAATCCCTTGAGTTTATCACTACAAGGTCTAATATGCCTAATAATGTCTCTCCTTAATTTTATGTACACCATATATATTCGTTCTCCCAGGAGAACGAAGCTGAAGACACCAGCCTGAAGATGACGGATGAGATTTCGTCGAAACGTTGCCAAGGTATTCTCAACCTTACACGGGACAAGACCCGAATACACCAAGACCTACATACCTTTACCCGTGAAAATCTACGAAAACAAATATATATATATATATATATATATATATATATATATATATATGTATTTATACAACAATGTAAAGATAAATATCATTATTGTTTATAATCTATGATAGTCTGTAACCCTCTTAATTTTCTAATCTTATTTAGTCCTTTTAATAAATTAATTGAGTATAATCCTAAATATAATATAATACCTTATATAGTAAACATATACAATTCAATAAGTATAGATAAATATGTGTTTGATTGACTTAGGCTAATCACTCCCTCCCAGTCCTACAAAGCAGGCAATGACACATCACCCAAAAAACGTTGCCAAGAAAACTGCAGGGACTTGTCCAATCACTCCCTGGACTTAAAATAGTCTGTTGGAGTTTGTTTGTTTTTTTTTACTAATAGAAGTATTAATCTTTTTTTCCTTTAAGAGTACCATTCATATTCTTGTGGACAATAACATGATATCCAATGAAAAGGAAATACTAGGAACAAATTTTAGGCTATTTTCCTGGAAGAGGCTAGGAATAAGGTGGTGTTCCTCTTCTACAAAGTGATGAGAATAGCTGTGCTGAGATTTTGCTATCCTCTAGCTGCATCTTTTATTAAAGTTGCTCATATTCAAACTCTTTCCAGGTTCCAGGGTGAAATCATGTTCATACCTATAAATTACAGTATTAATACATAATAAATGCATTGCTATTACTACAAATTAGACATTAAATTAAATCTAAAATTAATTTTTCAGTTGAGAGGGAAGACTTTGAAGGAGTTAATAACAAATAATATGATCTGATTAGGAATGCATATTCTAAAGTTTTGAATTTATGAAGGATCTTCAAAGAAGAAGAAAAAGTGTTCTCGTGGCACTCCAAACTCAGTGTTTCTCTCCCCATTCTTTCCCTTTCACTCCATCACAACCCAGTTTGAAACTGACCCTCAGTTGCTTTAAATTGTGTTGCCCTGCAAAACTTAACAGCAGGCAGATTTTGAAATGATAGGAAGTTATGATATGAAAGAACATCCTGTAAATAAAAATGAGTTTAGATAAAACTATTTATTTATATATCATCCAGATAAATCTTACTAATATTCATTAAAATATGCAGTAGATATATATATGTATAATTTTTGTACAATTTAATCAATAGTTACTTTTTGTTAAAGTAAGTCCTGTCCAGTATGTTTAGTACAATACATATTAGTATATTAAATGAAAAATTAGAACTTCTTCCTAGATGTACTTATTATTCCAGAATGGAGCATTCACTGGGCTTTGCAAGAAAGATTCATAAGTATAAGCCTAGTTTTATGCTCACAGATCATTCTTGCAAAAGCCATTTGTGCTCTACATTTTTCACTCGTATTCTACATATATTCTTCCTTAGAGGAAAAAAAAAGTGTTACATTGGAATCTGGATTTTCTGTCTAACAAGTTTTAATTCCCCAATGCTAGTCAAGCACATCACACAGGTGGACATAAATGTTTCAGGATCATTAAACACTGCTAATTTTTTGTAATAAATTATAATTAACGAATCACCTGTGCTAAAGCCTTTTTGTGCTGATCCACCATAAAGATTTATTAGAGTTAAACATTTCTCATTGTTTAGCTTTCAACAAAACCACTTAGTGCTTGAAGGTGATCCTGCACCTGAGCTATTGGACTTTGATTTCAGTACATGCATTGCTATTTTTTTTCTCTCTGCATCAATTACAGTCTCCTTTATGCATGAGTTTTGCTTTTGTCTTTCCTTCAGAGAAGAAATAGGAATATATATAAAACTTGAGTCAACCTCTGAGATTATGCTACGGTGACCATTGCCCATATGTCATGGCGAACAAGCAACAGTCTGATGCTTCATTACCTTAATATCTTTCAGCTGAAGTAATATCTTTTGTCCCTAAGTTTATATCACTGTCTGTCACAGAACTGTGTGTGGGTTTGGGTTTTTTTTGGTTAGAGTTGCCTGCAGGCACAACTTATTTTTCTAACACAGAGAATATTCCAACAGACTGCAAGCACTGTGTTGAAATATTAAGATGTTCCATATTTTTTTTACTATTAGGCTTCTCTTAGGTTACAAAGAAAATGTTCCTGATGATACCGATAAACAAAACGCCAGGCACCTGCCTCTTTCTTTGGGCTTGTCCATCAGTTCAGGGCTTTTAAAATATTTGAAATAGAAGGAGGGCATTTTTTGTCTGAAACAGACATTACATTTATATTTTCCTCTCAGAAAAAGTGATAGACCTGTTCATCAGTGGAGGAAGAGACTTTCCCCCTGCTGCTTTTTCAGAGGTGATGATTGACCACACTGTGGCTTTGAATTCTGGGATGTGAAGAACTCTAGGATTGGTAACACATTCAGAGAGGATCTAAAATAAGGGAAGGTGAACTAACTATTACCAAGGCATGGAAAGGGGAGAAGAAAGGACACCAAAGAGAGTGGATTCAACCTGACTTGGAGTATATTTAGTAGTATCTAAGTAATTTAACTTATTTGGGGGGCATGGGGGATCGGGGATGGGTGTTTATTGTTTTTGGAATTGGTGTACATGGCTTTCCCCCCCCCCCAATGGTAATAGCAGAAAATGCAGCTTCAGTGGCTGATGTTATGAATAACAACTCTGTACCCAATGAGTAAAAGAGGTGAACAGATAAAGATAAATATTTATTGTGCAACGATTGTTGGATATGATTATTGCTGAATAAAGGAGCAGTTATCTGCATTGGGATTGCTACAGTACTTATAAGCATACATAGATGTTGGGTCCATTTCTCATTGGTTTAATGTCTGCTTTTGTTTTATATGATTCATGCATTTTTTTACACATACAAAAATATTTTGTTCCCTGTGTGTGTGTGTGTGTGTGTACATGTGTGTGTGTGCATGCACATGCATGCATGCATGTTGATTGGTCAATTTCCATCCTCAAATAACCTGAGGTATGTACGTACTAATGGAGAAGTGCCTCTTAATTTGTCATTGCGAAAAGGCATTAAAAAGTATGCCTGGAAGATTGACATTTCAGTTGGTTGGTTGATTTAACAAACTCCTTTGGAATCTGCAAAAGGACATGCTTAATACTAATCAATTAAATATCAAAAAACAACACATTTTCTCTTCGATTCTTTCTCTTAAGCACACAGGCAGTGGGAAAGAACCCAGGAGAGTCAGCAGTCAACTTTTTGTGACTTCATGTTTATAGTAAAACAAAACAAAGAGAAAATGTAGAATTATTACTTTTCCATAGGGGAAAAATAGAAGTAAATGGAATGAAACAATCTCTCCCAAAATCATTTTATTGTATTCTGGGACGTTTTAGTTCATGTATATAATCTTACCTTCAAATTAGTCACCAAGTTCTCTGTTATGGGAATTCTGAATAGGATTTTGTCAATTTCTCCACTTTAGTGACGTTTTTCATTTTTTAAAAAATTGCTGCTTTCTCACCAGATTGGGATAGGAATTAGATATTAGTTAATTTCTTCTATCTTAAAGTTGGACATTTTGAGGGAAATTTCCCCTACTTCTCAATAGCTGCAATAACAGCAGTAAGGAGAAACAGAGTTGCCTGGATGAAACTGCAGCAATTTCTATGTCTTTTGCAAAGGAATTAAACAGTGCATAATTTTTTTAAATTCACATTTATATGCTGCCCTTCTCTGGAGACTCAGGGAGGTTTACAATCTTTGGAGCACAACCCAATGTGCTCAGCAATAGCCTTCATTCTATTGTATATGCCTGCTTATTTCTAGGGCTTTTGCCCCCAGCGGCATTTTTACAAAGTCAGCTTATTGCCCCCAACAATCTTGGGTCCTCAATTTACTTAACCCAGGGGGATGGAAGGCTGAGTCAACCTTGAGCCTGGTGGGATTCGAGCCTGCACTAATTGCAGGCAGCTGGAGCTAAGTGCTAGGTGTTTAACAGCCTGCACCACCAAGGCTCTAATTATAGTTCCACCTCCCTCTTCTTCATTTTGTCCAGAGCAATAGGCTACTGAGAGGATGTAACTAATTGTTATGAGACATCTGAACATATCATTTGCGGAGGCATTTTGAAGTTAAATGTTGAACTGCCTCTGCCTCTAACTATTTAATAGCTCAGTGATTAACTATGTTCTTAGTTCTGCTTTATCTATATTTTTATTTATACTACAGTATATTTTTTTATTGTAAACTGACCAGAGTCATTTAAGTGTGATGGGCAGAGTAGAACTGTGATAAATAATTCTGTTGATAGGATGGTATGTAGGGATAGCCAAGTTCAAGTCTTCACTGAATCATGAAATGTACTGGATTATTTTGAATTTACTGACTGCATTTCAGCCCACCTAGTCATATGGTTTGGTTCTGAGAGTAAAATGAGATGAAGTCCCTGTGTCTACTACCTTGAGATGCTAAAGGGAAAAAGAGAGTCAAAGGTAATAAATAAACAAATTATACAAATAAACAACATATCTGGGGATCCAGAGCAATTTGAAGCTTCCTAAGCTTTCCAAAATGCTCCTTGGCTGTTCTCTGGAACCAACTAACTTTGAATATTCTTCCTAATCACTTGACGGTGTTCAGATCTTTGCCCTTTGAATAAATAAATAAATAATCCCAATTGCTATTCTGATAAAGAAAATTGAACTCATGAAGAGCTGTCTAGAACCCAAATTAAATCTGTCTAGTGAATGAAGTATTCACTGCCTTGTGTCCCCCTTTGCTTTCTAAATCTATACTGTGGACAACAAATTTCAGGTTTTATAAGCTGCAGTACAAATTGTTATGGGTAACTGGTCCCCCAAACCATCTATCTTAATTCTTTCTGCCATCACAAAAAACTAGAATCTATTTCTTTCTTTTTCAAAGAGGGAGAATAACATGATTTAAGCACTGCTGCAATGCAGGGGGAAAGAAAGGAAAGAAAGGAAAGAAAGAAAGAAAGAAAGAAAGAAAGAAAGAAAGAAAGAAAGAAAGAAGCAAGGAAGGAAGGAATTTGCTTAAAAATATCTGACAACTGTGAAAGACTGCTTTGTTACATTATGTTTTGGTATCTCAGATAAGAAAAAAATCTCCTTTTTAAAGAAGAAAATTGTTTGTTCTGACCTAAAACAATACAGATAAGCAAGAAGCTTGAATATATTTTGTTATTATTATTACACACATGGACAGGCTGATCATTTGCATTTAGTTTAATAGGATTCACTAAAATACGCTATTTCAGCTGAGGAACAGGGGAAAATGCAAATATGAAAAGTCTCAAGTTTGGTATGTTAGTCTGTCTGCATCCATACAGGGCACACACATATATTTTGTACTAGAGCATTATTCATATTACATGTTTATTTTCCCAGAAAGCAAAACAATACAAATAAAAAAGAACAATTCAAAGAATTTTGTCCAAGTGCTGTTTCATCTGGAGTACCAGATGAATGAATCCAGCAGTGTTTATGGTAGAAGTGGCCCATCCATGGGGCAATGATTTCCCCCCCCCATGTATTTCCTGCCCAACCATAGAGTTGTCCATAGAGAGAGAGTCAAAAAGGTCAAGGTGATCTCCTTTGCAAGCAATGAGAAACCACTTACTCATGAGTAAAACAAACCTTTTTTTTTCAAACAGGGCAGTAACAGTCTTGTCACATTGGATAAACAACTCCAACAGTAATTAGTCACTTCTGGAACTGGGCAAGAACAATCTCTGTTCACATGAGAACTCAAGATAAAAAGTCTTTTCAATGATTAAGCCAAGCAAAAACAGTGCCTGTTCACACCAGCTGAGGCAAATTCATTCCCAGTAGGGAGACTCAGTTGGCATCTCAAATACAGAACAATTAGTCCCAATAAGCCTGGTTCTGGCAAAGGGACCCAACTTGATTTATTTATTTATTTATTTATTATTTGAACTTATATGCCGCCCCATCTCCGAAGACTCGGGGCGGCTTACAACTAAAAACAAGAAGCAATAAATACATTAAATACATTAAAAAACAATTAAATTAAATTATAAGTTCAAACATTTATAAAATAATTAAAACAATCAATTGTCAGTGACATCAATCCATTCCCAAACCCCTACTATTTATTTTCCAGCCAGGAAGAAGCTGGCTAGTGTCTGTGTCTTCTTTTTCCTGAGAGCCAGCTTATTGCCTTCCGTTGCTCTCCTCTCCTCTCTATAATACGCACATCTGAGATGAGCCCCATCTGTTCCTCCCCCTCATTCAGCTCAGGCCCCAAAGACAGCTGCCTCTCCACTTGGGGTGGGACAGAAGGCCCGGGCTCTGCATCTGCCTCTGATTCTGCTTCCTCATCATAGCCTTTTCAGGGCTCAGAAGCTGGCCCAGGCTCCCCCTCAACTTCCTTCTCATCTGACTCTTCTGCTAGCTCTGCTAGCAGCCAACAGGCCACAATGATCTTTCCATCTGGAGGAGAAGGAGCAAAGCAAGAAAAGAATCATGTTGAGCATAATTTGGGTAAGTTCTAAGATATATTGTTCCTTATAAATTTTCCAGAAAAGGAGGGAAAATGATACCATTTTAGTCAGCAGGAAGTAAAAAATCATGTTAAAAATTAATCATGACAATGGTGTTAAAAAGCAGAAACCCCACAACCACCACAAATTTATTGAACTGATCATTGTACCACTTTGGAACCTTGTTCTAGTTCAACCATATTCAGATTACTCTGCTTGATATTCTTAGCTGTGAACCAAGAAGAAAAGTTCACAAAATACCCTATACAAGTCTGCTCAGGTTTCAAAAGCATGTTTTACTGAGTTCAATGTGAGTTATTCACAGGTAAATGTAAGAAAAACAACTCTCAACATTCTTAGCTGAAATTGCTTCTGCTGACACTGTTACAGGTTGGTGCCTCTGTGTTTTGTTTGCTTCAGGCTGTATCTAATTAAATGTTACACTTAGCAAAACATTAGGGTAAGGCCAATTCTCTATAGCTGGGTACTTGGCTTTGAGGCTAAGGCCACTGAAGGGCCACCAAAACACTAAAAGTAAAATAGCATTAATAACAGAGTATATTTGTAGCTCAGGGTTGAAAAGAGAAGTCCTTGGGGCTCTCAGAGCTTGGTTGTTTTCTTGCAGACATTTCATTACCCATACTTGGTAACATCATCAGTGCTGAAATGAAATAAAATGAAATGAAATATCTGCAAGAAAACAACCAAGCTCAGAGAACAGAGAGGACCCCTAAAATAACATTATTAGTTTGATAAATTCTATAAGCAAAAGTTATATTTTGCTTTGTTAACCTGCTTTGATGGGTATTCAAAGAACCACATGGAAACTTTGCATAGCCCTGTTAAGTATATCTACTGAATTTGACATATTTTGCTCACCAACTTTCACTATTCTTTTAGCTTTGCTATTTCCTCAGATCATCCCCAGAAGAGATTCACCACAACTGAATGATAGCCAAATTGGCACAGTAGGATACTGTGATGACTATTGCAATGATGATAAGAAACAAAAAATGGAACTGGAGCAGCAAACTCATTAGTGAATATAAATTCACTGGAAACTAGGTTGAATCAAGAGCCTGGTGTCACAGACTAAGTTGACAATACAAATTCCATTTATTTTTGCTGTCTTATTATAGGGCACAATGTGAATAGCAAACTTGAAACCCAGGTGGATTTAATATATATTCAACATTAAGCTGCTATAGGGTAGGTCTACCAGCTCTGGACTACAAAGCTCCAGGTGGCCCCAGAATGGCAGCAAAAAATTAACTTTAAAAATATATATCTTTCTTGTCATTTAGGGGTCATCAGATTTTTGGTGATCCTCATTCTAGGATTTTTTTCCCATTTTAGCTCAGTCCTCTAACATATGAAGAGATAAAAGCAATATTTTGGAGCTTAATACAAGAGTCTCAAGCTTCTATAAGAGTTATAGCTTTGGGTGTTCATTTTTTTCTATACTTCTCACAAATATCTTGATTGGAATCCTATGGTAAAGCTTGGAAAACTTTCTTAAACACATATACCCAGAGCTTTATTAAATAATTGGCTTAGACCCATGATGGCGAACATATGGCACGCATGCCACAGGTGGCACGCAGAGCCATTTGTGCAGACATATGAGCCCCAGCCAAATTTACTTGCACTACACATGCGCATGCCTCTCAGCTGATTTTCAGCCTGCTTGAGGCCATTTTTGCCCTCCCAGCCTCAGGAGGCCAAAAAACGAGCCTTCTGGAAATACGTTTTTTGGTCTCCCGAGGCTGCAGAGGGTTTCTGTTGAGCCTCTGGGAGGGTGAAAATGGCATCAAACAGACTGAAAATCAGCTGGGAGGTGCGTGCATGCACAGTGCAGGTAAGGGACTGGGGCAGAGGTGTTGCGCACGCATGTGCAGGGGTGGGTGGGGCACATTGCATTGTGGGTGCCGGGATGTGGGTGCTTTCGGCACACCACAACAGCCACCATCACTGGCTTAGACTGATTTTCATTTTAATATCAAATAAAACATTTCTTTCTCAATGTACAGAACAGAAAATACTAAATACACCAAGTGAAGCGTCAAGAAAAAGCAATATAGCTTTATAGAATATTTCCAATGGTCAATAAGAAATAGGAATTTATTGTGTTAATCAATCTCCTCTTCTATTCTTGCTATTTAGTCTTCTATATTCAATGAACTATAAATGCAGGAACTGTGATAGCAAAATATAATGTGAGACTTATGCTGATGCTAAATTAAATAATTCTTCCTAAAACAAAATAAGGCATTCATAGTTTGTAATAGTTTTTTAAAAAAAACTATTTGACTGTTGTATGCTGAAATGCATTGATGTAAAAGTTCCTTATAGACAAAAATAAGCAACCTGATAGTACATTAGACCAGACCATTACCAAAACACGGAGTATATGTAACCCCCTTTTTTTTTTACGAACTTGTGGTTCTTTAATTTGGGGTAGAGTCAGGACAACTGGATGCAGCTGAGCATTTACTGGCAGGATGCCCTTCCTGATGCCTATGGAGTTTGCAGCAGGTATTTTTTTCTTTGTGCTCTAAGACAGCTGCTAACATCAGCTGCTGCCAAGGATTGAACTCTAAATCTTCCAAGAGTTCAACATGCGTATCATATTCAGCAGTTGATGAACATAATTATTTCATAATTTTGCTGTTATAAAGCTACTTATTGAAGCCTTCTTGGTGGTAGGAATACATTCTATAGCATTTTATCTTGTTAATCAAGAGAAGGACAGTGCCTATAATATTTTCATTATTATGTGAACCATCAGCAAAACAATTGACCTATGGCTGAATTTGCATCTAACAATTCTATTTTCTATTCACCTATCACATTTCAGGTGTCATATTTCTACCACCGATGGTGATGACTACACTCCCCCATTCCTAAGACATCCCAATTTTTACAGTAAGTTCAGGCTACACATTGATTCTTCAGAAGAAGTTGTTTCTTCTTCCAGAGGCCCTACTGCTCATCAGTAACAGGCGGAAATCTCACCCATTGCTGTGAGAGATTTTAGATAACTCTACCAAATTTTGATTTTCCACACTAACCTTCAGAAAATGACAGATTTATTTCTTCTTTCTGTATGAGCTTGGATCAATCCAGATGCATTTCACCTGCAACTCCCAATAATTATGGAAATGCACACATTTTCCTATCCTTTGCTTCTGGTCCTTGAATGTCACCCTTGCCCCTTATGTTCCTCAGTTCCACCTCACTCCCCCATTTCAGCTGGAGAAAGAGAGAATTCAAGGTGGAATATGTTTTAGATTCACACAGAGAAAATGGCAGCCTCTGATGTAATGGAAGGAATACACAGGAATACACAGAATAACATTTGAAAATGACCAAAATGTCAATGCACTCTGACTTCTTCACCAGATCTACTTGCAAGGCCCATACAATCCTAAGCCTTTTACTAGCACTCCAGTCTTCCAAACCACTTACAGACTCTTCACCCTTGAAGGGTAAGGGGCCTGGCTTGGATCAAGGAAGACATCCTTTGATTGACTAGAGAAGATCTGCCTCATCCCAGAGTCTCATCCCAGATTCTCTCCCATGGGAGAGAATTTTGAACAAAAGTATGAGTAAATAAACTTGTAAACAAAAGAAAGGGGGTTTTTTGGATGGAGGGAGGGGAGGTTGCTTGTCTCTTTTCCTCATAGTGTAATAGATACTGGTGCATAATTGACTAGAAAATGCTGTTTGCAGGCACCCTTCAGAGGAGATAGAGATTCTTCCACAATTCATTGAGAAGGGATGAAATAAGAGGAAATCCTATTTATACTGAAGAGTGAGGGAGAGTTTACAGTTTCAGCACATATACAAAGAGCCATAGAACCTTCCTAGACCAGCAGTGAAGGATGGTAAAAGGAAAAGCATCAACTTCCTCACAGGATGCAATAAGTGGAGGAATCTTGAGGGAAAGTCATTGTGAACATTAGCTTTCACCTATTTAGAACTAAACACTCTAATATTAGATCTGGTCATTTTTGAAATAAGGATCAGATAGAAAATACATCTCTCACTCAAAGATATTTGCTTGAGGGCAGAAAAAAAAGATGTGCAGGAAATGTATAGGTTGAATGTGTATTAAATAGGCATATTTGATGCATAGCAGTTCTTGGAATTCTTTTGATGGCTTCGTAGTTTGCCACAATGAATTTATACCTTGCATAACAGAGATATGACAGATTTTTTAAAAATCCTGCCTCATATGAATGTTGGTTTTCATCAGGGCTATGATCTTAATTTAATGTAATGACAACTAGATGCCTATTCTCTTGCATATGAACCAGAGCAAACCAATATGGAATCAACTCACATAAGGCCTTGAAAGAATGTGTCAACCATAGATGCAGGATTACAGCAGGATTTAAACATCTAACCTTGGACCAAGATCTGAGTTAATTAGCACCAGTAATTGATTTGGAATGAACAATTATAAAGTCCATTTCCATTATTTGTTCCTCTAAAACTCTTAAGGCATTCTTTTCTGCAGGATTCTGATGCAAATTAAGAAATGTTCAGTAAAACTTGGTTAGCTTTATTCCACTGTAAACAACAACAACAACAAAACAAAACAAAACAAAATAAATCTCAGAGATGACCAAATAAAAGGCTAAAAGTCCTGGTCCCACTGCCCCTGCCCCTGCCCCCATGGATATGTCAATATTGTTAATACCATTCCTTCCTTCCTTCCTTCCTTCATTTATTATCATACTCTTCTCATTCTGCAAAGCAACTCTGTTACTTTCTTCTAGTGGTCAAGTACTGAAGAAAAAGGATTAACAAAAAGGACAGAATCAAGCCATGTTTGCTGCTCCTAATTCATGTCATCTATTGGATCTATGCCATCACATATCCAATTATGTAAGTAAAGCTTATTTTCCTATTATAAATTTAGAAATTCTGCTGGCTGACCAGTTGCATTATTGCCTTTCACAAATATTTATTAGATTTCTTTCAATATTCAGCCTCTTTGTTTTGAACTCTGAAATGATCAATGTACTTTTTGATGTATAATGTATTTTTGTGGTGAGAAATGTTGTCAAAGAATCTTGGATACATTGCAGAACTGTCACCAAATTGCTGAGATTTATAAGATCAAAATTACTGATTCATTATAAGAGGACTCCATGTAAAATCAAAGAAATCTTCAGAAAAGATACATTATTAAAGAACTCCAATGCTATGAACATTTTTAATTCTCAGTTCTTTTACAGTATTTTTTAGACATTAAAATTAAAAAGATAAAAACGTATACAAACTAAAAAAAGAAAAGAACAAAGTGGAAAGTACAAAAAATAAAAAAATAGAAAAAAGAAAAATAAGACTATGTTAAAGAAAAAGAAAGGGTCCTGTCAGAGTATATTCATGAACTGGAATAGAGCTTGGTAAGAAGGTCAGCCAATGAGGGCTGAATTGAGGGCTGAAACTTAAAGAGAGAATCTGGGTGTGGTTTATCTCTGTTCTCTGCTCAGCTCTAAAGTTAAAGAAAAACTAACTTGCTAGCTTGCCTGCTGAACTAGAGTGAAACTGATGTCTGTTTCTGAGCTCCTGAGTTGCTGTTGTGCTCTGAACCTGTAACATGTTTCCTTCTGTTTGAGTTTGCTCCATGTTGGAGAAATCTACAACTGGTATTGTAAAGTTTACTTCATAAGTTTATAAAGAAGTTAAATGAAGCCTCAGTCATCTGTGTTTACTTTTCTGGTGCAACTTGGGACATTGTTTCTGCAGTGTTTGAATGCAAATCAGAGCAGGAATTGCATTTGGAAGCTCTGAAAATGTATCTAATAGCTGAAGAGCAGAAACGCCATTATAGAAAATCACTGAGGCCCAAGGAGCAGAATGGAAAATTCCACAGACTGGCTGGCTCCAGAGAAGAGAAGAGCAGCAGGGGATATCAGATTACAACCCAGCAACAGAAGAAGTGCTTCATTTGTGGTGAAATGACTCACTTAAATAAAGACTGTTTGCAAAGGGACTGTTTGCAAAACAGAAGAAGCAGTTTTCAAGAAAGACAAGCAAAAGAGTTTAGCAAAAGTCAACTCTTACAGGAGAGATCAATGGCTAATAGACATTGGGGCTAGTCAAATGATTATTAATAATGCTAAATTGTTGTACAGGATGGATGCAGCTGCTGGAGACACAGTAGTCTTGGCAAATGGCAAGAAAGCTAAAGTCATTGGAAGAGGTAGTGTGCAAATTCCATATTTGGAAACAAGGTTTAATAATGTTTTATGTGTGCCAGAAATGGAATATAATCTGCTGAGTGTCTCTAATTTAGTCAAGCAAGAATTTGAAACCACATTTGTAAATGGGCAGTGTCTTATAAAGAAAAATGGGATTGTCTATGCAAAGGGCACAAAGCATGATAACCTTTTATGCTACAGGGACAAAAAGGTCAATGTGCACAAACATTTGGCAATGTTGCAAAACATGATTCATGTGTTCATCTTTTACACAGAAAGCTTGGGCATGCCAGCTTCCAAGTTTTGCAGAAGATGGGCCAATTTGCAGAAAGTTTAAATTTAAAGGAATGTAAGGCATATTTGGATTGTACAGTATACAAAACATCAAAGTCCAAGGCATTCCCTGTAAGCAAGAGTAGCACAAGGCAGACAACAAGAGCTCTAGAGCTGGTACATGCAGATTTGGTGGGCCCAATGCAAGCCAGTTTGGGAGGAGCTAAGTATGCACTGGTCATTGTAGATGACTATAGCAGGTTTGGGTTATGCTATTTACTAAAGAGTAAAACAGGTGCTACAGAAATTTAAGCAATGAGTAAGCTTTGTAGAAAGAAGGTATAAACAACAATTATGTCAGCTGCAAACTGACAGAGGTTTAGAATTCATGTCAACAAGTTTTCAACAGTGGTTGGCACAGTTAGAAATAAAACACAGACACACAAATCCTTACACAGCAGAGGATTCTGGTCTAAGGAGGTCATATTGGGGTGGAGCCATATTGACTGCTAATATTTTAGTTAATAGGTTGTTGAGTTCCTCCATTAATGATACTCCATATGCAGAAGAAAATCCATATGGGAGAAAACCATCTCTAGCACATTTAAGGGTGTTTGGAAGCAATGTGTGGATGTATATTCCAAAAGCAATAAGAAGAAAGGGGCAACCAAAGGCTAGAAAGCTCAAGTTTGTGGACTATGAGCCAGGCTCAAAGAGTTATCACTTTAGCAATGGGAGCAAAAGAGTGTTTTCAAGGTCTGCAAGCTTTGCAGAGCAAAATTGGAACAGAATTGATGCAAATTTGTGGAATGATTCACTTAGTGATGCTGATCCACTTACTGACAGTAACTCACTTACAGACAGTAACTCACTTAGCAATGGTGTCAGCTTTCAGGGAGGAGAAGCTGAACAAGATATGAAGCAAGAGGGGGTTGACACACAGGACCAGTCAATGCCATGGAGGTCAGAGGTGATGGAACAAGGGGATTCCACCTGACAGGTATTCTGCTAGTGAAGTTAAAGTGTGTAATGTATGGTATGAGCCAAGGAACTACGAAGAAGTATTGGCATTACCTAAAATTGAACAAGTAAAGTGGAAAGAAGCCATGGACAAGGAAATGAAATCCATGGGAGAACATGAACTGTTCACATCTATGACTTTGCCACAGGGTTGCAAAGCTGTAGGATGCAAGTGGGAATTCTCAAGTATTTGGAGGGAACTGTGAATGTGGGTCTTCAAATACAGGTATCTGAAGAATATTAAATGTAATTGAATTTATGTCTATTCCAGTTATGAAGGGAGGAGTGTCAGAGTATATTGTTGAATTGGAATAGAGCTTAGTAAGAAGGTCAGCCAAATGAGAGCTGAATTGAGAGCTGAAATTTAAAGAGCATGCTTTATCTCTGTTCTGTGCTCAGCTCTAAAGTGAAAGAAAAACTAACTTGCTAGCTTGCCTGCTGAACTAGAGTGAAACTGATGTCTGTTTCTGAGCTCCTGAGTTGCTGTTCTGCTCTGAACCTGTAACATGTCTCCTTCTGTTTGAGTTTGCTCCATGTTGGAGAAATCTACAACTTGTATTGTAAAGTTTATGTTTATAAAGAAGTTAAATGAAGCCTCAGTCATCTGTGTTTACTTTTCTGGGACTGAATTTATGCTGCAATAATCTGAACATGTCCATATAATGAAATGACTTTCTCCTTCATCACATGGATAAATAATTTTAATAACTTAGCACCTTCCCTTAAAATATAACCGTTGATCTTTTTCTATATTTGATATATTATTATCTATAAACAAATCCATAAAAGCTTGTCATTCATCCCTAGTCAGCAAAAGTCTATTAGGGGTTACGATAATTTTAATCTTGATCAAATAAATCAACCTTATATTCCTTCCTTTTGCTTCCAATAACTATGTTAATTTTTACTCCCTTCCAATAATGCCCTAGAACTTGTTATCTTTTTATTTTTCCTTTGTCCCTTCTTACAAAATTCTTCAAAACTTTAACAAGTCTCAGATATTTTCTCCAATATAAAACAGTTACTCAGGTTCTCCCGCCCACCACTTCTTCTCTCCCTGTTGCACATATGCACATGCACACAAATCCCTTTTAATTATTAACAGGTGTCACTTTTATTTATATATTCAATGCAGCATCATTTTACATATCCTTCTTGTGATCTGTCATTTCTAACATGCTGGTATGTGACCAAATAAAGATTTGATTGATAGTCTGGCATTTCTAAATCCACTTTCAGGTCAGTCTCCATCTTATTTGTTAAAACTTGTTCCTCTTCCATAACATTTTAAAACACAGTTTATGTAAAATGGCTGTCACTCTTAAAATTAACATCTGGGCTCACTGTTCACAAATATTTCTCAATATGTCCAGTATTAAAATATTTTGCTCCATTTTGTATTAATAAGTCAAATTTAAGTGTCCTCAAATAATTGCAATATTTAGTTCATTCCAGTTCTCTCTAGGGGAAGATCCAAACTTCAAAGTCCCTATCTATCTATCTATCTATCTATCTATCTATCTATCTATCCATCCATCTATCTAACTATCTAACTATCTACCTAATTTTAACAATATTTTCCTACAGCAAAGATGCTTTTAATTTCAAAATCTTGTTTAAAATCTATCTGGTCCCTTGGTCAATCTGTAACTTTTCTAAATCAATGTTCTAATTATTCTTTTGCAGTTTATATAAAAAAATGTAAGACCTTCAACTTTTATTTACAATTTTTTTTCATAAAGGTTTTTTTTTTAAGCATATGGTACGTGTTAGCCAGGGATCACCAAGGTGGCTGGCTGTCTCTGAAAGGAATTTTTTCAGGTTGTGTTATCTATACCCACACCTGAATTCCAGTAGGTATTCGGAGGAGGCTTCTTTCTTGTCCCTATGCAGTTTATTCACTCACAGGAATTGAGTCGCTGGCCTCAGCGACCTCAGTGGTATGCAGACCCAGTGTCTCACCATGTGAGCCACTGCGGCCCCTCATAATGGATTGAAGTAAATTCACCTTCAAAACTTGTAAAATTTGTTAATCCAAAAGATTTTAATAGTCAAAACAGTTAACAGTTAAAGCAGTTGATAAGCAATTTCCAAAAGTGATTAGAAAAGGTAGTATTTGAACCCAGTGTCTTTTTAAAGTTGCCAGACATGGCTTGAGCAAGATGGATATTCCCTCATTTTCTAGAGCTTTAAATTCACCAGAATTACTATCTTAAAATTTCTTCACAAGGATCAACTGTCTGGGGGACATATGGGTGATCCCAAGTCCTCTCCTTGTTCTAAGAGGAATTCCAAGCAGCTGATTCATTTGTTGGCTCTTCATTTCACCTTGATCATCATATTTGCTCTCATTGAAGCTATCTTCAGTTCACCCATTTTTCCTCAGTGGTTTAAATGTTTGATACTTTTTCATGAAACTTTTATTAATAATTTATTTGAGAGAATGAGAGTAAGCAACCAGCTGCTTCCTTGTTGTTTTAGATCATCAAGTAAATCTCTTGTACATAAAGTCCTATATTTAAAATCTTTTTGAATTATACATTTTTATTTAAGAGGACCACCTGTGAATAAAACTCAAAATATATTTTGAAATATATTGCAAATTCACAGGATAGCAAGTAAACATGTAAAGTCCAAGATATGAAGATGCACTGTATTGGTCCTCAGCAAAAAAGAAAACACTGCCACAAGAGTGAAGAGACACAGTCTGTGGCCCCAGGTTGTATTTTGTCTCCTAAAGTTATGGGTGCTCCTCCAGATGCATAAAAATATAGTTCAAAAGCCAGATGTGCCTCTTGTTTGAAAGAAGATGCTCATGATTTTTTTATTCAATCTAGCTCATTTTTCTGATGTTGAGGAAATATTATAATTATTATTATTTCACTTTTTGTTTTATTATTTCTTGTGGAGCTGTCAGGAATCATAGGGAGCTGATTTTAGACACAAATAGTCTAAAGAAGTTAAAAAATATAGTCCCACAATCATTGACTGAACAATTCCAAAGTTTGTGATCACTGTTTTATCAGGATCTTTTATTTTCACTGAATCTGCCGACTCTCTCTTGGATGCTTACTTTATGGCTTTTTTTCTGAGATGACCTTTAATTCTGGTATTGGAGAGCTACTTGTTCTGATCATCACTAGCCTTAATATAAGTTTGGTACCTCATGAATCTACCCTCTTTGCATGAGCTTTTAACAGTGGTATTTTGTAACCTTGTTTATGTATATTGTACTACCTTATTGATTAACTGCTGCTGAGTGCTATTTTTCCTGTTCATACTGTTGCACAGGAGATTGTTACTTCTTGCTGTGTACTTTAGCTGTATGTAGATTCCTGTGAAAATGAAAAACAAAACAAAAACAGGTAATAAATATCAGAAATAAATAGTTTTATGGAGCAAAACCAGCCAGCACTCCAAAGCTGAAATCTCATAGCAGGAGAGCTTATTCATGCCTTTCTGCCTTAATTTGACTCTTCAGTTACTTCTTCCCTGCCACTTACAGTGGTCTTGAAAGAGAAAACAAAACAAATGAAAATCTAGATCCTCTTAATTCCTAAACCATGCTGTGCCAAATGAATTTTGAAAGCACCTCCTAATTAGGAAGCTTACAGAGCCCTAAAACTCAGCTAAGATGCAGAGATTTTCAGAGTAAGGACTACTGGACTGGAGGGCTCTTTGTTTGGAAACTGACACAGTTGAGTCACCCAGCGGATCTATCCTACCCAAACAATACAGAGCAGCCAACAAGTTAAAAGTGAATGGGGGGAGTTTTGCATCATTTTCAGGTAGGTTTACACTGGGTCATTCCAGCCTTCCCAATTGATTTTGCACACAGATCCTGCATTGTGCAGCTGCCAGGGACTGTCACACAATAACCCATTCAGAAAGAAAGAGGTTCGAATCAGAAATGAATACAGCCAGCAAGGGCACTTTATAAATAGCAAAGGACATGCATTAGAATGGTTCTCCCTCTCTAGAGTTGTTCATCAGTAGTTGAACAGTTTCTCAGATAGTATCAAGAGATGCCTGGTTTCCAGTTAACAAGAAAAAGAATGCTTTTGGCACCAGGTTTCATAAGCAATTTTCTCTCTCCCTCTCTCCGAATGTATTCTGCTTTACTTAGAAGTATTTGGCAATCAGGTAGACAATACTTTTCAAAAGCCACTCCACATCCAATGACATGTGACTGCTGAATAGTTTTGAGTTCATTAAAAAAAGGTGTTTGTTTGCTGTGGGAGGCATTGCTGAAGAGAAACTTTGAGACAGGAGGTGGAAGATAAAACAGCTTTGCAAATGAGATGCTGAGAACATTGCCAGCACACTGACCATGCTTGTGTGATGTTTTACTCTGGGACCTCTTCACAGGATTCTGATGTCTCACAATGTGACATCTTGGTAATACACTGAATATGCATTATTTAAAGGGTCTACGCCACTTCTGATATGCCTTTGCTCACATTGGGCTCGGCAGGTATCCACCAAAGCTTTACGAAGCTTGAGGGTTGCTGCGTGCATTGCAAGTTCAAACCTGTTTAAAGAATAAAATCGTAGCATAGCAACTCCAGAGTTCTTTGGCATCACACAAGGTGATAAAACTTTAAATCTACTTTCACTGACTTCTGGTTTGGAAGTACATTAAAGGCCAGTCAGTCTGCCACTGTTTTTTAACAACCTGGCATGCCAGCAAGAAGTACAATCAATACTGCAGTTATTGAGTAATTATGGGATATGCCCAGAAATATAAACATTGGGGTATTTCAATAAGACCTAATAACTAATAATGATGCTTGATGAAAAAAGAAGATAATCAGAAAACAAAACAGTCATAATATAGCTGACTGGCAACACAATGATTATGGCCAGGAATCAAAAACCACTCTAATCAAATGCAAATTATCAAAATAGTTGCTTAAAAGTGAAATCAAACAGCATAACTCTAAAGAGTGATATCCCATTTTCTGCTTCTTTTTAGCTCCATGCTTCAATAGTCAATGAATGGCCATTTATATGCTAATCTTCACAGAGACAGTTTTTCCTACTCAAAGTCTTAATTTCTGTTTAGTGATAAGTAATAGGGAAGCCTAATTTGCACTAGAAAAGTTAAACTTTTGTAATGTACACATTGCTCAATAGAGCTATTATTTAGCAGGTGCCAGGATAACAGATGCCACTTATGCATGAAGTGTTAGATTCTCTTCACACAAAAGACAGTCTGCCTTGCATCTGCTGTATAAAATGGCTACAAATTCCCTGGTAAGCTCTCCCACCTGAGAGATAAAACCTCCCACTAATATGGTCAAGTTCTATAACAGAACTACTTACAGTGTCCTAGAGAATCTGATGGCCTGGCTAAGGTAGCCACTGCTTCAGTGCAGCTTAGCCTACTGTAACTAATTGATACCCTATATTGTTCTAGCAGCAATGTCAAAGCAATGTGATGATTTGGTGTCATCATTCAAAGTGCTCATTTGGGAGACGAGGCAGGGAAGCTTTCAGAAGCTGGATAGGTGATAAATTGTGTTTATTGTCCAATAGGAATCTGCTCTGGTGCTGAATTCCATCAATGAGCTTCTCCTAAGTGTTCTTCCATTGTCAGAACTGTATGTAGCAAGAATATACCTGGCAAAAGTACCTCAGCTTTGTTTTTGTTGGCATTCTGTTGAGCTGTGAAAATATTTCTGTGCCTGGTTATTTTCATGCTAGTGACTCACATCATTTCATAGCTTCACGCTGTCACTACTGAAGTAATATAAAGCACATCCTTATTGCTATTTATTATTATGGCATAAAGATGATTGAACAACTACAGAAGACACTCCAAATTACTAGCACAGAAATTAAAGGAAGTTCAGCGCCTCTTGCGTAACAGGACCAAGTGATGGGCCAAGATACAGTGATGCCAGAGCTAATCTGAAGAAAGGTATTCGGACAGCCAAGACTGATTATAAGAGGAAAATTGAGGATAATTTTTATAGCAGTAACATGAAGCAGGTGTGGTGAGGGATTAAACAAATTACCAACCATCAACCGACCAATATCATCGCTGCTGAAGGGATGCTTCATTGGCAGAGGAACTGAATCATTTCTTTGCTTGCTTTGAAGTGGAGACATCAGAGACAGATAAAATACAACCACCAGCCAATTGTAGCCCCCACCTCATTGTGGAGGAACAGGAGGTGAGGAGCATTCTGAGGGCTGTGGACCCTAGAAAGGCTGCCAGTCCTGATGGTATTTCTGGCCGAGTGCTTAAAGACTGTGCTGATCAGTTGGCTGGAGTCTTTACCAGGATCTTCAATCAGTCTTTATCCCAGTCCACTATTGCATCTTGTTTGAAGGCTTCCACCATTGTTCCATTGCCAAAGAAGTTTCCTATCAATAACCTCAATGATTACAGACCAGTGGCACTCACCTCTATCATCATGAAGTGCTCTGAAAAATTGGTCTGCCGGCACATCATTTCTGGTCTTCCGCATACATTTAATAAACACCAGTTTGCATACAGAAGAAATAGATCTACAGAGGATGCTATAGCCGTCACTTTTCACACTGCTCTGACTCATCTAGAACAGTGGGATGGGGGCTATGTGAGGATGTTTTTTGTAGATTTTAGTTCTGCATTTAACACAATTCTTCTACATAGACTAGTGTCTAAACTTCTGGACCTTGGATTTTCTTATTCAATTTGCCTTTGGATTATAGAATTCCTGTCTGCCACTCACAGAGGGTCAGATTAGGTGATCATACCTCTTCAGCCCTTATTCGTAACACTGGTACACCACAGGGTTGTGTGTTGAGTCCCTTACTCTATACTCTTTATGTACATAACTGGATTCCCACTCACGCTAGTAATACTATTACTAAATTTGCAGATGATACAATAGTGGTGGGACTCATCTCCAGGGGGGATGAGTCTGCCTACTGAGATGAGGTGGACCAGTTGCTTTCATAGTGTGGAGACAATAACTTGGTCCTCAACACCAATAAGACCAAGGAGCTTATAGTGGACTATAGAAGGAACAGATCAGACATCCAGCCCTTGCTTATCAATGAAGACCGAGTGGAGCAAGTGGCTAGTTTTAAATTTCTTGGTGTTACCATGAGGTGCTCACATTGCAGCACTGGTCAAAAGGGCCCAGCAGAGATTACACTACCTGAGACTTCTCAGAAAACAACAACTGAATGAAAAACTACTGGTGACCTTCTACCGCTAAGATAGAGAATATCTTAACTTACTGCACTTCTATATGGTTTGTCAATTGCACAGTGCAGACAGGAAAGCACTCCAGAGGGTTAATGTCACTGTCCAGAAGATCATTGGTTGCCCTCTCCCCTCTTTGGAAGAGCTTTATAGCTCCCACTGCCTTAAGAAAGTTCAAAACATTCTCAAAGATCCATCTCATCCTGGGAACCCTTTTTTTTTAACTATTACCATCTGGCAGATGATACAGAATAATAAATACAAGGACAAATAGGCTGAAAAACATCTTCTATCCCAGGGCAGAAGCTCTTTTGAATTCAATTGTATAGTGCAGTGTCGTGTTGGGGGTTTTCAGTTCAATGTGTGGAGTGTGAAGGATGTGTGTTTGTGTTTATTTTCATGGTCATGATGTGCACTGAAGATGGTGTTTGATTTCATTGTATGAGGTGCAATGACAATAAAGTAAACTAAACTACTGTTCTGTGACTAGTGGTTAACTAGTCTTAGTCTCAGTCTTTCTCTCACTCACCTTCTCTCTCTTTTTATAAAAGTTTACTATGCATCTAGCATCAAATTTGCAAATAACACCAAGCCGGCAGGAATAGCCAGCATTCCAGAAGACAGGCTTAAGATACAGAAAGATTTTGACAGACTTGAACATTGGGTGCTCTCTAACAAAATTAAATTCAATGGTGAAAAAAGTAAGGTTGTACATTTAGGCAAGAAAAACCAAATGCATAAGTATAGTATAGGTGGTATCTGTCTCAATAATAGTAACTGTGAAAGGGATCTTGGAGTCCTAATGGATAATGATTTAAATATGAGACAGCAGTGTGCTATAGTTGCCAAAAAAGCCAACACAGTACTATGCTGCATTAACAGAGAGAGAAAAACAAGATCACGTAACATGTTAATACCACTTTATAATGTCTTGATAATACCACACTTGGATTACTGCATCCAATTTTGGTCACCAAGATAGATAGATAGAGATAGATGATAGATAGATAGATAGATAGATAGATAGATAGATAGATAAAGATATTGAGACTCTAGAAAGAGTACATAGAAGAGTAACAAAGATGATTAGGGGACTAGAGTTTGAAAAATATAAAGAACAGTTGCTGGAATTGGGTATGTCTAGTTTAACTAAAACAAGGAATAAGGGGGACATGATATCAGTGTTCTAATATCTCAGGTGTTGCCACAAAGAAGAGAGAGTTAAGCTATTCTCCAAAGAACCTGAGGGTAGGACAAGAAGCAATGGATGGAAACTAATCAAGGAGAGAAGCAACCTAGAACTAAGAAGAAATTTCCTGACCGTTAGAACAATAACCAGGGGAACAATTTGCCTCCAGAAGTTGTGAATGCTCCAACACTGGAAATTTTTTAAAAGACGTTGGATAACCATTTGTCTGAAGTGGTGTAGGGTTTCCTGCATGAGCAAAGAGTTGGACTAGAAGACCTCCAAGATCCCTTCCAACTCTGCTATTCTATATAATCTAGTATACTAATAAGCTTTGCCTGATCCTTCAGATCATGGCCTATGGAAGTGTCAACCATCAAGAGAAGGGAGCACTGGGGAATTTATTAATTCCTGGTGCATCCAGGTAGCTTGGAACACCAAGCCAACTTTTATTGATCTTGAATGCTAAAGCAGGATTTGACCTGTATTTGGAAGGGTTAAAGTGTGTTGTTGGTCCATGTTAAACTATAGGCATTTCTATGAACTCACTAGGAGCCAAGCTCTCAATTTAGAGACTTCACTTTTTACATCCAGAAAAAAGAGTGAAATAAATTCTACATCTATATCGAAGAAAAAGGTTTACATAGTCTCATCATTATCTATAGAATATCATTTCTCAGTCTGTTTCCCATTCACTTCAAGAGAAAAAGCAATGTTTGGATGTGGAGACTGGGTATTCCACTGGATGTGCTAATTATCATGCACCCTATCTTATCATTGGGAAAGCTAACTTTTCTAAATAGGACAGATTAGACAGCTTCTTGTACTATCAAATTAACAGCAACCAAACAAATTCATACATGAATATAAACAGTAAGGCAGCTGTTTGTAAACAGGAATATTCCAGGGCACACAGGAAACACAACTATGCAAAATTATTCAGGAACTCCACTTTAAATTTCTAGTCTAAAGGTTCATCTTTTTCCCCCTGCCAGTGAATTTTGTAATGACATGTTTTTATCAGGAACAAAAAAAAAAACCACCATAGTGACATTTGCAAATAAATAAATGGTACTGTGATGCAAAAATCAACTATTCATCTCTTCCATGACATTCAAGAGGCAGAGATAGCATTCATAAATTTTCAAGCTTCACTGTTACTTATCTCTCCTTTAAAACAATATTTTTCCAGTCTATCTGTGTTTTGTCCAGTCAGATTTCTTGATGGTCAGCATGCATTGAAAAGAAAAGATACAGTGGCAGTTCATATAGATTAAATTCTTTTTTGACATTTCTTTCAAGCCCTACATACACACTGAATTGTATGTGATCTGGGAGAAAATCATATTATGAGAGAAGCAAGAGGTCTATCCAGAGAAGGAGAGCAAAAAGGAGAACAAGAAAATTTGGTTCCCAAATTTTCATGCATTAAAAACAATGTGTTAACATGAGATAAGATGGTCTCCCTAAACTTCCTGACAAAGCTAGGGCAACATGCCTAAACTCATCATCCATGTACTATGATGTGTCTCCTGAGATTTCCTACTATTTTTCCTGCTATTATAATAATCCTAACTTCAAATGGATCTGATATGGCTATTGGCTTTTATGTGAACCTAGGAGACAAATGTTTGTCAAGTCAGCGGGCAGCCAACAATTCAGAATTACTTGATTTACGTAGTTTAGTTTAATTAAGATTCGAGTATAAAAATTGAATTCCTTTGTGGCTTAGATGAAAGTATGGATCAATTCTGTTTTGACCAAGGAGCAACATCATTTTATAATTACAAGATTGATATTTTTTTCTATACTTCTCCTGCCCCTTCCCCAGAAAAAAAAAAACTCAGCATAATTGATAAAAGATGAATCGAACTAGAAAAGATTGATGTTACTGCTAAAGGCAGCGTTAGAGATTGGGTACTCGTTTGGTTTTTCAGAAGGCCTTATGAGTCATACCACATAAATGAAGTTTGTGATATGTAATGAAAAGCTTTCTATCCTCACTGCAATCAAATTAGCAGATCCTTTGAAGAAGGAATGCTTAACGTTACTTCACATTTGTTTCAGATCAAGGATATTTTAGGAGAGGCTTTGGTTCCTATTTGGGTACTGAAGGTATTAGATCAAGGTCACCTCTGGAAAATAATGAGTGAGAAGTCAGTTATAAACATGCAAACCTAAAAATATCATCAGTCTGCTTCACTGCCTAAAAGTAATAGAACATTTTCCCCAAATTGGTCATTCTCTTTTTCTGAGAATAATGTTCATCTGCCCTGTTTTAAATAATAGGATAAAATATGCTTGTGGGTGGGTGTGATTGGGAAGAGGAAGGTTAAGAAAAGTAATCTTCTTCCATTAAGGCAGAATAAAATCAGGCTGCCTTACAGCTTTTGCCACTGAAGGCTGCAAAAGCATGGGATTATGTAGATAAATGGGTTCTGCCTTCATGGTTATCAGAGCCAATCTGCAAAAAAAGACTACATCTGAATTAGCAAGGATAATTATGTATGCTTTGAGAGTAGAGTTCACATCTGTAGGAGGAGCAGATGCAGTAAACTGCAGCCTAACCTTCCCTGACCTCTGCAGATATATTAGAGGCAAGGGGCTTCCTTCCCCACAGTCTTCAGATGTAGGCTAGCACATAAACCCCAGTCCATCTACACCCTACATTTAGAAAAGTGATTCGTTCAGTTTCACTGGAATTGTGTGACCAATGTTGTTAGGCATAGAACATTGTGGCTTGCAAAACTTTACATCTGAAGACAGAAATATGTTTTGGAGCAGAGGAAGAACTAAGGCAGCCCCGGCCTTCAAGTCACCTTTTCCTAGGGTTGCAGAACTTCCCCCCTGCTGCTGGAATAAAACAGAGTTTCTCAAACCAGGCAACTTTAAGATGTTTGGACCTCAATTCCCAGAATCCCCCAGGCAGCCTTGGAAAAACATCTACACATTTTAAAGTTGCCAAGTTTGAAAAACACTGATGTATAGTGTTGCATGCAGGGGTTGTGTCCATGGACCTTTGAAGCCAGAGGTGGTATTCAGCAGGTTCTCACCAGTTCTGGAGAACTGGTAGTGGAAATTTTGAGTAGTTTGGAAAACCGGCAAATACCACCTCTGACTGGCCCCGCCCCCATCAATTCCCTTTCCTCCTGAGTCCCAGCGGATTGGCTGGGTCTTCTTTTGTTGTCCTGCACAGGAGAACGGAGCTGGAAAGCAAGTTAGTGGGGGGACGGAATGGGGATTTTGCAGTATCCTTCCCCTGTCACGCCAACCAAGCCATGCCACGCCACACCCACCAAGCCATGCCCACAGAACCGGTAGTAAATTTTTTTTGATCCCACCACTGTTTGAAGCACCTTTATCTTTGAACATACATAGGTATTGGATTGTAATATTTCCATAGGAACAAAGCAGCTATTATAACAGACAATGCCACAATTAGCCATAATTAGCACATGATGTTCTAACCATTTTGCTTAGACTATGACAATTCTATTCTGGCCCCTTGGATCTAAAGCAAGAACTCTTTCCTGAAACATTCCTTTCCCACATTGTCAGCTGCTCAATTATGTTGTGCCTCAGCCCTATTCTTCGCTTCAAGAAAGAAGAGGAAAGCAGGACAGGATGAAGATGACACAACAGATATTACCAGCATTTCAATAGTACTGAATAGTGGGATCTACTCTATGTTGTTCACCTATTGTCCATTCCCTGGAACAGGAGAGTCAACAATAGGGGCACTTCACAATATTCTGACCCCTGGCAACTTTACTCCAGTCCCATATTTATACTTCATAAATTAGTGCTTTCAATCCCAGTATCTGGATTAAAGGTATAACTTCATATATGCTGGTTCCCATAAGATCCAAGGATATGGATTTTTTTCTCTGCTGCAGGTATTCAGAAAGTGTAACCCCCCACCACAACAATTGGGAAAGGTTTCAAGATTTCCTAATACAGTAAGAGAAAATATAGACTGATATGGTTATACAAGAAAGAACTCCAGACATTTTGTACTTCAAAATGGCCTCATCAGATCTATTCTCAAAACAAAGAAGAAGAAAATATGGTAAGAAAGCTTTGGATTATTTTTACAAGGCATGATCCACTATATAAAGCAATAGGATATGTCTTGACAGAGCAAAGAGAGAATTTGATTTGCTACTGAAACAGTTTGGTAGGTTCTTCCTCTGGAAGGTACCAAAGCTAGAAGCAACAGCAAGGGGATGCTTCTCTTGAAACTTCCATGTGAGAGATTCCCTCAGAATTTGCACTGCTTTAGAAAAACAAAACAAAGCAAAAATTCAGAAAAGAGGAATGGGGATTCAAGGTAATTCTGCAGTGGGAATTGATATGTTTAATGGACCTGTGTTAGTTTTTTTATGATCTGTAAAAGTAATTGCAATCAAAGTGATTACAATTACACTATTAAATTGGCCTATAATTGAATATCCCTTCTTTCAGTAAACAAAGTTTAATAAAATCTATAGACTCTCAACTATCTTAGCTCTATGCATTTTCTAAATGGTTCCAAGCACCAAAACTTTTTCTGGGTTACTCTTATTAATAGAATATACTATACCAAAGTGTCAAATCCCAAAACTCTGTGGGATAGAGTTTTAACATTTAATAGCTGTTCTGTTTATCTTTGATTATTCTCATTACTATGATCTAACTAATCCTTTTATAATATACTTAGGGATAATTTCAGTACAAAAGGTGTTATATAAAAGTAAATGATATATGTTTCTAATCTACTGTGGATTATTTCCTACCAAGAAAGTTATATGCTATTTTCATCTAGTTGCAATGTAACTGTTTAGTAGCAAAGAGACCATTCTCCTGGTATGACTCCTTTGTGAAGATGTCTAATGGTGTGTTGAAAATGCTTGGGTAGCATAAATAGTTCAAAACGGCATCATTACAAAAATGTAATATAATTGATCTTTATGTAGTTTTGGATGGTAAAATGTATCATTTTTGTAATCTGTTCTAAATAGCATAAAAAAGAGGCTTCTTGTAAAGAGTAATACAAGAAACAAGCAAGAAATGAATGTTAGTCTATCATATTTTATTATTATTAATCTTGTTCACAACAATGTGAAGTTACAACTACCGGTTCCATAATTGGTGCTGACCTTCATATGGATTGAGTTTTTCTTCCAAAAAATCTAGGATGTCATAATGCAGAGGTTCTCAACCTTTTCTTCACCATGGATCCCCTTTGTGGCCACAGACTATGGCCTTGGACCCCCCCCCAAGACTTAACTCAACATTTTAATCATAACATTTCTTCAAGCCTTCACAGACCCCTTGTGACCACATCATGGCCTCCCAGGGGTCCTCAGACCACACAGTATTATGAGACACTGTCATAATGGATTGGTGTAGTATATGTGCAGATCTAAACAGTATGGACTGTTGCAGTTGACAGATGGAAATTTTGTCAAGGTTCAGATTTTCTAATTGCCATCCAAGACTTATTGATAGTGTGCCAATAACCACTGTGGCCATCATGGCCTATTTATGCCATAATTTTTCAATTTCAATTTTCAGATCATGGTGCTTTGTCATCTTTTCCAATTCTTTTTCTTTTCTGCTATTCCCTGCTATTGCCATATCACACTTCCTTTTGTAAACCATATATCTGGTGTGTTATGAGTCAAGACTTTATTAGCCTGTATTGAAAAATTTCATATTTTTAAACTAGTAATTTTCAACTACTTTTTCAATTCCGTGTCCCCACCAATTTTTCATTACTGCTACATGATTATTTTTAAAGATATAAATTGTTTTAGTGCCTATGTTATGCTGTTGTTTATACTGAATTGTAATATCTTCTTGCACAAGATGTGTATATAACCTACAATTTCTTCTTATTCTTTGCAAAAATCAAGCTTTTCTTTTCTTTTTTTCTTTTAATGTTCCAGTTGTAAGCTGTTGTCAGGTTTCACCTTTATCCATGTTCCCCTCAATCTTTTGTAAAAATTCACCTTGTAATGCTTATCCTTACCAGCATTGTGTTCATGCTTTTATTACATTATTTGGATATTTACTTTTTGTTTATTGTACATTTAACAAGGTTCAATTTTTAATTTAATCAATGCCTGTTCTTGGATGCCTTTTACATCATCAGGCAATATTCACTCTTCTTTGATAGTTTGACCTGAAGTAAACCTCTACTTTCATTTATGTGGGGCATGTACAACTTATCAATATCTCTATAGGAATGTAGTGTATGGTAAATAGTTATCAGTTTTCTTTTTTCTTTTCTTTTTTGGTTCAAACTAGCTAGTTCAGCTTGTGTCCAGTTAAATTCCAGCAAGATATTATATCGTAGATATGCATCAAGTATTTATGGCTTTGATGGCATTTTCACCATTTAGTCTGATTTTCAACTTTGGAATTGAATATGATATTTCTTTTGCTTTTCTAATCAATTACTTTTGTTCTTCTCTAAGCATCATAGCTGCATTGTAGGCAAACTGATTCATTTGTTCAATATATGTTATTGAATCTTTGCAAATGTCTTACTTCATGATAGGTGCCCAGTCTTTTGGGGGCACTACTTTCAATGCTGGCAGTCTTTATCTGTCTACTAGTAATTCTGCCTCTGCCATAATGTTCTCTTTTAATTTGTCAGTGTTGCCTGTAGTGATTTTATTCTTATTATTTAAGTTATCATTTGTGCAATTCATATTAGTTATTTCCTTTATATTTGCAATTGTTATCTCAGTTTCTTCTACTGGTCTATTATTGTTTTGGGGTCTTTCATTTTGATAATTTTTCTGAATCTCTTCCAGTTTTTCTTCCCTGAATATTTTACTTCTGATAATGAATCTGCTTTGATTTGCTAATTGTGGTTCAGTGTTATCTGAGTCCAAATAAATTCTTTCCCAGAGCTCAAACATTCACTTTTAACAGCCCCACTTCGTTCTGATTTATAGTAGCAGGCCATAATGGGATGATTTTCAAATACAGTATACTTTTGTTTTACCCATGGTTATTGTTTTTCCAGTAATCCTATAGGACTAGTCTGGTTGTCCAGTCAAAGGTCCCAAGTCTCATTGTCCACTTGTCAACAGAAATCTGATGTGATTCTTGTTGACCTTGGCAACAACCAATCTGATATAAGATTCTTTTTCTGTTTTCTTACCATAGTTAATGGTTAATGGATACACTTAATCTGCTCTTTTGCTAAGACTTGTCTGGTAAAATATGCTACCTCCAGTATAGCTCTCAACCTCATTAGAACAAGTCGTTCACCACAACAAGGGAGTATCCATGAAAGGATTATTAATTATTATTACCATCCTGTTAGGTGTCAAACTTCTGCTACCCAGGTGATTGTTTAGTTTGCTTCACATCCTTTAGCTACTATAAATAGATGTTCAATGATACTTGGGCAATTCTGCTTCCGAGATGGTGTCCTTTCCCTCTGCAGGGCTATGAAAAGGATTCTGATCTTTTCTCCTGCATCTTTCCCCACAGAAATTTTCTCCACACAATTGACATCCTCTCTACAGAAGCTTGATTGGTAAAGAGAGACAATAAACAATTACCTCTCTACTTTTCATTAGTAGAATCTTGTACTGGATTGAAATGTCTATGGAGATTTGCAGTCATCCAGGTCTTGGTTTTCCCAAAGGTGTTTTCTTTCAAAAGACATCTGGACTTTCTTGTTTTACTTAAAGACATTTTGCTTCTCATCCAAGAAGCTTCTTCAGTTCCGACTGAATGGTGCAGAATGAAAGGACTGCAAGGAATATAAATCCTTCCATTTCTCATCATTCAGTCACAACTGAAGAAACTTCTTGGATGAAAAGCGAAACATCTTCAAACAAAACAAGAAAGTCCAACTGTCCAGCTTTTTAGACATCACTCTGAGGGCTTCAATCATAATTAATACAACAATGGATTTTTCCTCCATTATTGTTTTATTTTATTTATTTCTCATTGTGAATGCATGCCTACAAATATACTATCAGGAGAGTGGTGGACAGAACAACTTGTCTGCAAGTTATGTTACTTATTTTTATTAACTAAATTATTTTTTCTCTTGCATTTCTATTAAAAGAAAACTCACCTGCTGATAAAAGAAAATGTATTGTCTCAATAGTAAGCTGCTTAAGAAAAGAATATAGTCAATCTGTATCAGAAGCTTAACTCCATAGCTTCGGGAATTAATGGCATACAAACATAGAAAGTTGATAAATAAATAAATAAACTTACCATAAGATAAGTGATACAGCAAAGATCAGCTTCCCCCTCCTTACAGATTCTGATCCTTTTCACCTCCACTTAGAAAGTCAGATTAATGTGCTGCCATATTCATTATTTCCATCCTAGGTTATTAGCTGGCTTAAGTGTGGAGTTTATCTGTATTTGCATTTTGAATATTCAAGCATATTTGTCCAATTAAAACTTCTGCCAAGCCTGCTGGCAAACTAATGTGCTAACAAAATTGAAAGATATTTTGGATAAACAGCCATAAATAATAATTCAGTAGCAACAGTTGGGATTGTTTTGACAGATTCAGCCCTCTTAAAGAAATATGCAGTTCCATATTTGACACATATGTGCTTGTTGGAATTACTGCCATGCTCAGGTTTCATTCAGATTGTATGCTAACTGCAGGGGTGGTAGACTTATTTTTGTCAACAATGTTGGAGCATTTATCTTTGGCACCGGTTACTTATTTCCATACAACAAAAAAATACTTGGGAGAAAAATATTTTTATATAGAGCAGGGATGCACTGGACTTTGCCAATGTGCCCGACTTTATGCCACTGCACTTTGTCTTATCTTAGCAGTACCTTTTTTTTTGGTTATCTTAAAACCCAGAATAAGAAGTAGCTTCTTTGTAGAGTGCTAAAATGTGTACCTTGCATGACTAATCCTGTTGTGAAGCATTTTTTTGTCTTTAGATACGAGAGACATCTTCCTAACACAAAGACTTTTTTTTGACAAAGAAGTCATTCCTCTCAACACATCACATAATATCCACTACATTTCCACCAGCATTTGTATATCTTAATTAACATTCTATCAAAGTATACAATCTGCTTGCTGCAGGTTTTTTTTTATCATTGATTTGTAACATGCAGTAGTTTGCTCCATTTTTTCTTGTTGAACATGACAGTTTTGGTCCTTGATACATTTTTATAGTATTTTTTATTAAAGATTTCAATTTACAACAATAAAAAGTAATATAAATTGAAGATATAATTTGTGCAAACTATTTGCAAACATATAATCACATTAGAAAGAAACACAAATCCTCCTGAGGGAAAAGACATGTGTGTAAAGTTTTATAAAAAATAAACAGGATTGGAGTTATCTATATCTTGGGGAAATGCTTTTCATAGGGCAAGTGCAATAAATCAGACCATCTCGTTCCAAAAGATGATTTTTTTAAAAAAAGAAATGGGACACAGACTCTATTAGATCTTTTTTAGATGATCAAAGCTGATCTGAGACAGGTGGTCTTGCACAACAATCTCTCCCTATACCATGAAGATCTTCAAGATGGTGCTTCCTTTTCATCAATTTCTTCTGGATATTAGCATTTATAGTACACCACTATAAATTATTTAGTGTATCACTATAATCCCCATATTAATCTGTGAAATATTCATTCCAACAATCCATTTTTATCACAAATAATTTCATCAAATTTATTTTTAAACTATCTTGGAAACTGGTAAGTATGAGTTGAGTTGGGAATTCCTCTCCCCCCCCCATTCAATGTTAATTTCTTCCCAGGATCCATGCTTGACACTACTAAACTTAGATGGTCCAACATTCTTATGTCATTTACAGAGCCTCCCATAGTCATTCAATCTTAAAAAAATCAAATCAGTCATACTTTATTTTTTTTCCATATGTATTTATGAATAGATTATTCTTAAACTTTGGTGATCTGGGAAGAGTTTGAGACTCTGGCTCTGAGGAAGTAGACAGGATCTTGTTTGATGAGACACCTGTATATTAAAATCCTGTCACTCCTGGTTGGTTAAGACCACATAGTATGGACCCGGCAGTTGTGTCCAGTTGTGATGGGGGTAGTCTCTTTGAGAAAGGGAATGATCCTACCAATCTTGAAGGAAATGTACTATACTCTCTTCTCAAGGGGGTTTCTGTGGATCCAATCAAGATAAAGGGCCCAGTCTCCAACCTTCCCTGTTTAGGGAAGGTCATTGAGAAATCACTGAGTTATAATTACCCAGGGCTATGAAGGAAATGGATTATCTTAGACCCTTGGCACTCAGATTTCAGCTGAGATATGATAAGGACTGATCATACTTGTAGGTTTTCTATGGTGAAGCGAGGATGGGTACAGCAATGTTTAATGTATAATTTACTTTCTTTCCCAACATTTTTCGCATTTAGCATTAGCCTGAATTGGGATTTTAACTTGAAGCCTTCCTATGGCAAGCTTCCAGGTCACGATCACATAACATCTGTTTTCTTCCATAACTAGATGGATTATAACTGAGAGTTAAGCTGATATTCATGAAATTGTCACAATTCCCATTCATTGCTGGGTTTCCAAATGACTCAGTCACTTTTTCTGTATTCTTTCATCTCATTCTGTTCCTTTAGTGATACCATTCATATTACCAAGCACATTTTGTCGATGAATCATATTCATTAAGAATTATATATATATATATTTCTCAAAACTCTGTTCTGCTTCTTACAATCACTAAAACATAGCATGTAATTACTACCAACCTAGGAAAGCCATCAACTGATGTTTCCATTTATATTGATCTCCAGCATCCATATTATCTTTGGGCAAGCGAGACAGATAACACTTTTTATAAAGCAGAAGTTTCAGACTAGGTTACCAGCCTTATTCAAATTAAGATGTCTACTCTACAGACAACAAATCAGTATATTCTTGCCTTCATTCTATAAATTAGTTCTCATACATAAGGAGACAGTTTAGAAAACAAATATTAAGTTGGAAGATTAGTCATAGAGGTAGCTGGTAAAAACATAGGCAGATAACTGGAACCAGTATGTTTTATGCAAATATTAATTCCTATTTTTATTGAATGACCAACTATATGTTTCTTTTGTTTTGTTCCTATTGTTGTTGTTAGTTGTGAAGTCGTGTTCGACTCATCCCCACCCCATGGACAATGTTCCTCCAGGCCTTCCTGTCCTCCACCATCCTCTGGAGTCCATGTAAGCTCACACTGACTGCTTCAGTGACCCCATCCAGCCACCTCATTCTCTGTCATTCCCTTCTTCTATTGCCCTCAATCTTTCCTGGCATTAGGCTCTTCTCCAGTGAGTCCTTCCTTCTCATTAGGTGGCCAAAGTATTTGAGTTTCCTTTTTAGGATCTGGATTTGTTCCCTATAGAAATGTATTAATTGTTTCCACACATTCTTTTCTTTATATGCAAAACAAAAAAAGACCTACTGCTCCATACAGCTATTGAATTTGGAGTGTAGATATAATGACTCTGTACCCAGTTTATGTATTGATTTACTAAATGTATAGATAAGAGTAAGAGTTAAGAAACCTGGAAGTTATTCTGTATATTCATTAAAAAAACGACTCAAGAAAAATATTTGCATTCAGAATTATGGTGGTGGAACAGTGGTTAGAATGTAGTATTGCAGGCTAACTCTGCTGACTGCCAGAAGTTTAATCCTTACCAGCTCAAGGTTGACTCAGGCTTCCATCCTTCTGAGGTCAGTAAAATGAGGAGCCAGATTGTTGGGGGCAATGTACTGACCCCTTAGAGAGGGCTGTAAAAGCACTGCAAAGTGGTATTTAAATCTAAGTGCTATTGCTATATGCATCTAGTGGGTTTAGATGTTCTGTTTACTGAGGATTTTCTTTCTTTTTTTAAAAAATACAGAGCAGTCCCTATATTTTTCCTGTGATTTGTTAAAGTTATTGAAACATGGCATAAGAAGTTGTTGTTGTTGTTCAGTCACTAATTCATGCCTGACTCTTTGCAGTTCCATGAGCCATAGTATGCTAGCCCCCCATCCCTCCATTCTCCACTATTTCCAAATTCATATTCATTACAGCAATAATCCTATCTAAGCATCTCATCCTCTGCTGTCTCCTTCTCTTTTTGCCATCAATCTTTCCCACCAGCAGGGTCTTTTCCAATGAGTCCTCTCTTCTTATTTGGTGACTACTAGTTAATTCTTTGGGATGGGGATGGGGATGGGGAAGGAAGTAGCAAAGTATATATTAATATAAATGTCAGCTACATCAATGTTGCAGGGCAAACGTAAGATACCATTCCAACCTGTCATTCTGAACGATAGGAAAATCTGCTTTCATTATTGTAGCTGCCTTTCCTGAATATCTCAAGCTCTGTATAAATCAGCCCATTATATGTGGAGTTTTGCACCTTGCAGCTTTACTCTTCCTCCAACACCCCAGCAAGAATGAGCTGGGGGGTTACTGGGAAGAAAAGCAAGTCATATATAACTCCCCATAGTTTCCTGCTGATGATTAGAACAGGATCTCTGGGGAGAAAGCACTTGTAAGTTGTTGAATGCAGGTTTGCTAGCAACAGTTGATAACCCAGTGATCCCTGGCAGGATTAATAGGAAGAAGTGGATCTAGGCTTCTTCTGTATCTCAAAACATGATCTTGCTTAAGCACTGTCATTGAGCAAAGGAAAGAAGCAGATACCATCAGAAAACCATAATCTGGTATTTGCCTAATTACACTGATCAGTTTGTAGAAAATGCCATCTGTTGTCCTGATGATCAGCTGATTGCACAGATGCTAGTGGAAAACATGCTTAGGTACTCTGCGTCTCTCAGGAATTGGAGCTTTTTTATCAATAACTTATGCAACTGCCCACTACTAGATATATTCAAATTGCAGTTTTGAATTTGATTTTGAATAGCAGATTTCACAGCTTAAGATCTCATCTAATATTTGGACCCAGCTACGGATTTTGAGTTCCCTTCCCTCCCTTCCCCTCCACAAAAAAACCCCATAGTGGCAACGATTCCTTTCTATGAATTACTTCTGCCTTCTCCGTGAAATTAAATGGGCAACATTCAGTCCTGAATAGTACCAGATCAGATTAGGCCATCTGTTCTGTCAGAATGTTACCTAAACTTCCTGTTTCGAGTTTTTCATCCACATGAATGTAAAATAGAAGAGGGCTTTATCTGCAATTGTTTTTACCCTCTGGAATATTTTTGCTCCAGAGAAGATGTGGCTCCTCATTTTCTTGGCCTTTTGAAGAGTTTGAAGATCTGGGCAACAGGCCACTCTGGGGTTGGCTGTGGCCTTGGTCACACTCTCCCTACTTTTTAACTTATTTTACTCTTGTTTATATCTGGCTCATTTTATTCATATATTCTGTATTTAATATGTTTTTAGGCCTATTCTGTCATTGAAATGAGGAGTACCTATATTTGACAAATAAATAAATATGAATATGCAACAGTTGTCACTTGCCAAGGAAACTCTAAATCAAATCAGCACTAAAGTATTCTGGGGTTGTGCTGTTAGAAAACTAGATTGAAAAATCATTCCTAAAGGTATAGGAATATAAGAATTTACCTTCTTTCACAACTAAATTATTTAAGAGGTTATTCCCCTGTCCTAAGTAGACTGGATCTTTCTACTAGGAGGTGAATTGGGATCTAAACTTGATGCCTTCCTTTGGCAAGCTTCCAGGTTATGATCACATAACAGTTGTTTTTTCATAACTAGATGGATTATAAAAAAGAATTAAGGCAACAAACTTCTTAGCATGAGATCAGGGTGCTTTCTGCCAACTGGGGAGGAAACAATAACAACCATTGCCTTTGGTGACCTGGCATTTGTTCCATTACTAGCCTTTAATAGCATATTTATCATATGAACCGGAGCAGTACTGAGATCATAGCACTGACTATAAGGAAGAAGATAACTAGATAACTCACTGGAAAAAGCTGTTTAAAATGGAGAATCATTTAACAATTTCTTCTCACAAAATTATGCTGTACTGGGGCCATGGTGCTTCCATCGAAGATGGACCAGAGACCGAGATAGTGTACAGCTTTGATCCATGCTTGCCCTGTTGGAGTGGTCCTTAAAGGATCAGAGTCATCTGACCCACCTTGTAGGGGTGGGGGAAGAGGGGGAGACCACCAGCCGGGTCGAGGGGAGCTGCATCTCCCCTCCCTGGCTTGGTACACTCCCCTAGAAGACATGAAGAAGCGGCAGTTTAATGGCTGCCCTGAAGACGGGAAGCTGCTGGGACCTAAGTGTCCACTGGAGCAGTAAAGTGGTGAGCGACGTGTAACAGGATAAAAGACTTGGAACATTTTTTGACAACCCCGAATAGCAGAAAGAAAGAGTCCTCGTATGGAAGTGTGATAGCGGCGAATGGGAAATAAGAGGAAAATACAAGGTAAATAAAAAACTGGAAATAAAAGAACTATATGAAAGCAGAGATTAAATGTGGAATAACTTACCGAATTGGGCACTAATCAGGCATTGGATAAAATGCTGGACTTATTTGGAATGGATAAAATTTAATGTTAATACAATTGAAAAAAAAACAAAGAAAAGAACTTTGAAAAATGGAAGCGATACAGAGTGCCATCAAATGGTCAAAGAGATTTCCTCTTTTATGTTTCTAGGGAAAATTACTGGTCATATAAAAGTGTGAAAGAGAAAAGAAGTGAAATAGAAGATTACCAACATAACAAGAACCCCGGAAGCCTTTAGAAAAAAGGAGGGGGGATTGTAGTAAAGTATAAATGAATGTAACATCTTGGGATTGTTTGGTGTTGATTGTGATGAGAAAACAAAGGAAAGAGAAATTGAGATAAACAGAGACTTTTGGTAAAGACTATAATAGAAAAACTTGACTCTTAATAAAATAAAGAACAACTCAACAGATTAAAGAAATGGAAGAAATAAGCAAAGAACTTAAGTTGGAACTGCAAACTGTGAGAGGAATGTTAAAAGAAAGAATGACACTATTGAATACATTTTTTGGCAAAGTAATGGCGTTGCAGTTTGAACAAAGAAAGCCTAGAGAGGAGGAGTTAAAGGAGAAGCAAAGCAGCCTAGAGGAATATGGAGAGCAAGGGCCATTGCCAAAAGACATAAAAGGACCTAAAGCAGAGATATTGATGACAGAGGTAATAAAGAAAAGAGAAAACACTCCCAAGACAGAGCAGAAGAAGAAGGAATTCTACAAGAAGAAACCTCAAAAAAGAGAACAGAGAAGGGCGGGGGAAAACATGGCTGATAGGCAGAGGGAAAGGAAAATAAGAATCGAAGGGGAAAAAAAAAAGACCGGGAAAACTTAAAAAAGGGAAAGCTGGCTAAAATTAAAAGAAATGTTAAGGCCAAGAGATTTAGAGATAAGGGTTAGGGACAGTATAAGGGGGATACCACATGGGAATATATATTAGTATTTTTCCTTTCTTTTTATTGGAAATATAGATTGGGAAAATTTGAAGTTTAAAATTTGTTGGGAAACCCTTTATCATATAACTATATATATGTAATTGTATATGAATTTTACTGTTATCTTTCTTTCTTTTCTTTGCATATAAATACATCCTAAAAATATAGTTGATTATTTTATGGATAATAGAAATGTACAATGAGAATATTTTATTATGATTAAAACAGGGAAAGAAAAACTATTGAATTACATAGATTGAGGGGATATACCATGTGGATCCTAAATATATTACTTTATCTTTTTTTTTTACTCTTTTCAAATTGTTTATTATATGCTGGTCTAGAGAAAGCTAAGGATGATAATGATGTATGTAAAATAAAATAGGTGGTAAGCTGAAATAATAGGGGATGAAGAATTGAAATATATGTAAGAATGGAATGATAATGATATTTAATCAATGAATTGAAATACGAAATGGAAATCTATTCAAAGATAAGTGGAATGGATAATGACTTGAGGTGATATTATACAAGAAAGATGAAAATGTAAGTATGACTATGTATAAATGCTGTAATCTGGAATCACGTTGCTCACATGAAGAGAATGTGTTAAAAATAAAAAAAAAACTTTTGGAAAAAAATTATGCTGTACATACGGGTAAAGGGCCTTGGTGGCTCAGGCTGTTAAATGCCTTCACTTAAGTTCCAGCTGCCTACAATTACTGTAGGCTCGAATCCCACCAGGCTCAAGGTTGACTCAGCCTTCCATCCTCTCAGGGTAGGTAAATTGAGGACCCAAGATTGTTGGGGGCAATTAGCTGACTTTGTAAAAATGCTGCTTAGTAATAAGCAGGCATATACAATGGAATGAAGGCTATTGCTGAGCACACTGGGTTGTATCCCAAAAATTGTAAGCCGCCCTGAGTCTTCGGAGAAGGGCGGCATATAAATGTAATTTAAAAAAAAAACAATTATTCCAGAATGATCACCTGAGTCAGAAAAAAAATACATTGAGAGTTTTCTGGAGGTCAAACTGGAGTCCCTGAAGCTCATGAGTAGGAGATCTGCACATAAAGATCCACCACTCTCCTCTAGTGGTGTTCTGATTAAAAGGCTTAACTTCCTTCTAGACGTCTACATCAATATATTTCCATAATTGTCAAAAATATAATTGAATTAACTACATCATACAAATTATTTTATAGGGTCCATTTTAACATTAGCATTAGAATTTAGGCTTATATACCATCCTATAGGACTTTACAGTACTGTCTGGGCAATTTATAATGTTGAAGAATTATTTGAATATTGCTCCCAACAGTCTGGGTCCTCATTTCACTAACCTCAGAAAAATGGAAGGTTGAGTCAACATTAAGCCCCATCAGGATTGAACCACCAATGTTAAATCAGTGTCTTTCTGATTCAGTCACCATCCAAGGACAGCTTCAAGGTATAGAAACTCTGTTAGGCTTTGCTATGCAGTACCCTGCTAGGAAATAGCAGTCACTAGTAATAAGGCAAGAGAGACAAGAAATAGATTCGCAAATGTTATCGTTTGTTGTTATATTGGCTTTTGCGGTTTTATTTTCTGCTAACTCAAAGATAGGTGGGTAGTATTACAGGGGGAAAGGGCATAAGTTTGTATCTGAAAATTAAAACATTTTTCTATCTAATATTAATGTTTCTTACTCTGCCAATGTATTTTGAATTATGACTTTTGAATTTTTTTCACAAACCAGGAACAATTATGAAAACTTTAATTAATACTTTTATTTACATAAAGGTGAATGGATGAATATTTCTCACTTGGTAATAATAAGCTGGCTATACCAACTATAGATGTATCTTACAGAATTAATAAAGCCAACATGTATCTTTGGGAATTAATATATATATATATACGAAATCCTATGTTCATAAAACTCATCCATAAATCAAATGTTTAGTAATATGGTGAGAAATTATTGGAGTTATTGCACAATGCAAAGATTAATGAAGGAATCTCAATAATAATGCCATTTCCTGACATTTTAATGTCTATTGTTTTTCTGGATGATGTCACATGGGATATTTGCAAAGGTTTTTTTGCTGAAAGGTTATTCAGTGAGTACCTCATGGTTCAATCAAAAGCAGAGATATTGATAAAATTCAAGCCTCTATAGCAGTCAAGAGAATTACAGAGGCTGTATTAAATTTTAAACGAAACACTGTTATAAGCCATTTTAGCTACATTCCTATTTTTTGAAATATATCTCAGACCCACCTTTATAGCCACTAAGGTTAGGAAAATACTTTTTAGCCAATATTTTCACCACAATTTCCAGATGAGGACTCCCATAGCTGCTTTTACAGAGAACTTTCCTTTTACCAATGAATATAAATTGTGGATCTTTTTCTTTGTGATATCAATGAATGTTTTTTTTCTTTCTTCCTAGAAGTGGAGTGAGTGAGTTAGATGGTCTTGGTTCAGTATATTACCTGTTCAGAACAATTCTCTTCATTCTTATTCTGTTCATCTGCTTTCTTTTTCCTGTATCTACATGTGTTACATCATCGGTCTATTCAGAATCTCCAAGGAAATTATCATTTGGTGCTTTCTCCCAAATTTTTGAAGAAAAGCCTTTACAATATAAAAAGATTAATAATGCCTTCACATAACATGTAACCCTCCAATTCATGCTGTAAAATCACAGGACAACCCTGGAACATGGGACTGAGGCCCACAAAATTCCCAGCTTCTTAATTGTATTGCTTTAAATTCTAGGCTGGATTTGAACTCTTTCTTTGCTCCTTCCCCCCACTCCATCTCCAAATTATACGAGCATCTTTCTTCTCTATTCATTACATTGTTGAATGTCACAATTAAAGATATTTTTGGGGTAGCATCTAAATCTCTAACAACAACTTTCAATGTTTTTGTGGTGGGGGGAGGTCTTGAAGTCAATGTTGATGCCTAGTAATCACTTGGACAAATCTATGAAGTTTTCTTGGCAAATTTTTGGAAGTAGTTTACTATTGCTTTCTTCCTAAGGCTGAGAGAGAGTGACTGGCTCATAGACACCAAGCAGGCTTTGTACCTAAGATTTCTATCCTGGTATCCTAACGACTATACCAAACTGTCTCTCTTCTTGCGAATAAGTAGGTAGGTACATAGGTAAGTTAGTAAGTAAGTGAGAATGAAAGCTGGTTGTTGATAGCCCAATGTAATAAAATAGTGTGACATAGCTCTCTGGGACTTTCTGACTTTATATTGGTTTTTGTTTTTGTTTATTAATTTTAATACCAAAATGTCAATTTTGGCAACTGCCTGGATTAGTCCCTACAAATTTCCCTCGACAAGGTTTTTGGAAAATGCTTTGCTATTACAGGTAGCCCTCCACTTACAACCACAATTGACCCCAAAATTTTGGTTACTAAGCGAGAAAATTGTTAAGTCAGTTTTGCCCCATTTTATATCTTTTCTTGCCACGCTTGTTAAGTGAATCACTGCAGTTGTTAAGTTCATTTAACATGGCTGTTAAATGAGTCTGGCTTCCCCATTGACTTAGTTGTCAGAAAGTTGTAGAAGGTGATCATATGACCTCAAGACACTGCAAGTATCATAACTATGATGCCAAGTATCCGAATCAGACAACCATAGGGATGCTGCAATGGTCATAAGTGTGAAAAATGGTCATGTCACTTTTTTCAGTGCCATTGTAACTTTCAATGGTCACTAAATGAACTATTGTAAGTCAAGGACTACCTGTACATCCTTCTTAGCTGGAACACAGTGCCTGACCCAAGATTACTCAGCTAGCTCTGTGACTAAGATAGGGTTAAAACTCATGGTCTCCAAGTTCCTAGCCTGACACCTTAATACTACATCAAATTGGCTCTCCAATAATTTGTACAGTTCTTATTCTCTTATATGGCAATTCTCTTTCTCTTCTCTCTCTCTCTGCCTACTTTCTGATTACATGTTTATATTTAGTATGATAACTACTAGTAGAAACTTAATGAGGTTAATCTAATTAGCTTCACAGTAGGGGTGTGTACAAATCTTTAACTGTGATTTTGAATTTGTTTCAAAATCAGAATAACAACCAAATTGGAACATTCTGTTGGAACATTCCAGGTTGGTTGTATTCCAATGAAACAAAACTTGAAACAGCTTGAGTGTCAGTACAAAACTCAAAACATTTCATTTATTCCAGCTACAGGAAACAATGGGAACTCAAATCAAGTTTTTTGCTTCCTTGTTTTTCACTCCAGGACAAAAAAAAAGTTAAAATGACAGTCTCTAATTAGTTATTCAGACTGCAGAGAAATCAGCCAAAACATTTATTTTTATACATTTTTTAAACAGTCTTGTTAGAGAAATTAAGAAAACAATTGCTTCCTATATGGGAATTTAGATATATTTGTTTCATAACAAATACAAATACCATCTTGAACGGAGTTCAACTTCTGATGATTACATGGAAATGGCTATAAAAGTTTCTTGGCAGCAATACTGAAATGATTTGCCATTTCCTATTTCTGGGATAATTTTTCAACTTCCGTATATAAGATTCCTGCAGATCTTTCTGTTTTTTCTTTTCTGAGGTCAGCCAAGGTTAATTAAGATTACCATCTACAGTAATTTCATAAGGTGTTATTATATTTATTAGTAAATTTATTCTTAGACTTATACCTTAAGTTTAACAGATAATAAAACCTTATGTAAATATAAATCACATTTTAGCTATGGTGCATTTTATTTCTACATCTAGCCCCAAATTATATGGATATTTATCATTACTATCTACTTAACTTCTACATAAAACCACCAGGAGTCATATATTGCTTTATGATGAAGCGCACTGTTGTTATTCAATTGTACATTGCTGCCCCCAGCTGGACCAGAGGTTGGACTGAGAATGTTCTCAAAGTTGGAAGGGTCTACATAATCTCAAATTAAATCCCAAGAAGATGGAGTTACTATTTTATGGGTGAGTCATCTTGGTTGATCCGGATTCCAACGTTGACTCTGAGTAGAGTCACGCTTTCTCTAAAGAAATAAGATTATGGTTTGTGTATGTTTGGACTTGCAACTCCTTATTGTGAAGCAGGCAGAGTTTGTAGCCAAAATATTAAGTTCTGTTTCTGATTTCTGATGAGAGAGGGGAGGGAGGGAGGAAGAGGGAGAGGGAGAGGGGGAGGGGGAAAGAGGGAGAAGGAGGGAGGGAGGAGGAGAGGGGAGAGACGGAGAGAGGGAGGGAGCGAGAGAGAGAGATTCTGCTAAATATCATATGAATCAGGCCAGAATTGTTGCCTTTAATGGCATTTCTTGATTGATTTCTACTACAAATAGCTACCACTGCTCTCTCTACTGCAAACCCAGGAGAGGCAGAAAGTCAACAGGCATCCTGCCAGCAATGATTTCATTGTCTATTACAAATGATGTTGGGATTAGTAGCACCTGACATGCCAGCCAGTCCTGCTGACACCACTTTTGAAGTAGTGATGATGATTATGGCAGCTATTCCCAGTCTCCTTTCCAACCCCCTTCCTCTAAATGATGTGCCATTACTGCTAGCTATTTTGATATTATAAACATGGTTCTTATTTTTAGATAACACCCTTCATTTAAAAAAAAATCAAAAAATCAGGTAAGATCTATGATAACAAATTGGTAAAACGGTGCTTTTTAAAAAGTGGTCAACACTGCAATAAAGATAACAGATACACTTCTAAAGGATGGAGACATATATTAAAGGAAGTGCAAAACTGAAAAGAACCTTTATTGTGTAAATGGGTCTCAGCACTGTTATCCATGCTTCCCAAATGTTATCAGGCCAGGCTGATGTATATCAGGAGAGATATTTCAGCAAATGCTTTAGGCTTAGGAACTTCCAAGTTAAGAACAAACATCAAAGTGGGCTTGAAGGTAACTGGGTAGCCAGTGCAAATATACGTAGTATAATATGAGTCCGGCATTGCAATTCACCCAGTAACTCAGCAGAGGCATTTTGTCCTAGCTCATGTACATAAACTGATAATTGAAACAGGTTTTCCTGCTGATGAGTGTGAGATCATTAAGAATATGCTGAAAATTTCTGAAGGTAAATGTATCTTTCAACATACCAAGCAGGGATATTTAATTTAACGCAACAGCAAATGTCAACAAAAGAATAACATTTTAAAATGGAGAACACATTTCTCAAGAGATATTTCTATTCTATACATGCCTTGAGTAGAGCATGTTCTATATATTAAAAAAATAATACATTTACAATAGCAATAGCAACAGCACTTAGACTTATATACCACTTCATAGTGCTTTACAGCCCTCTCTAAGCAGTTTACAGAGTCAGCCTATTGCCCCCAACAATCTCGGTCCTCATTTTAGCAACCTCAGAAGGATAGAAGGCTGAGTCAAGCCTGAGCTGGTCAGGATTGAACTGCTGGTAGTCATCAGAATTAGCCTCCAATACTGCATTCTACCAGCAATACGCCTCGGTTACAGCAGAAACTATTTTACCAACATTGAATTTCAGTTTTCCCTATGGATTTATCCTAAATGGAATTGTTCATAAGTTTTATCTAAAGGGAAATTTAGGGTGAATCTCAAAGTACTAATATGTCCTATATGAAAAATATTCAGTAAGACCAATGGTTTGTTATGGAAAGTTTAGTTTTAACCACATCTTTAGATAACCATCAAATTTCACTGAAAAGGAATTTAAAGTTAATTTGAAGGTTCTTGCTCAGGCATAAAATGAAATATAAACAAAAATATTTTTCCAGCTTCTCTATTCCTGGGCTTTTATTACTTGAACAGTCAATATTAACAGTTTCAAATGCCAATAACAAAGTTGGAAGTGTCCTTGAAGTTATAAGTCCTTTTTTATTGTTATGAAATTAGTTGATTATTACATTTCCTGCATCCCATTAGTGAAACAATTGATACAGTAATTTAAACTGAAGTAATTTACAGTAATTTAAACTATTTTTTAAAGGATAGTTTCACCCAAATTCTACATAAATCTCACTGAAAGGGTATCCTGCATTGTAAACTTACCTCACCCTACCCATAGTAATCAGACAATGATTGTAGAAACAATGTTGTTTAGAACAATACATTAAAGTAAACATACACAAAATATAATTATAAAATCCATGAACAATATTTTTTAAAAAATATTGCATTACTAAAGATATATTTTACCAGATTCAGTCTATATTTAAATCTTTCAGCAAAATGTATTTTGTTTTTTGCTGGTGAAGAATTCAGGGGGTTGAAATCCAGAAGTCTTAAAGTTGCCAACTTTGGAGACCTCTGCTTTACAGAAAAAAAATAGATATATTTGTAATTATAGCATTAATAGTAAAAGTTAGGCACCAAAAAAAGATAGCAACTTCTATCATTTGCTTTTTTAAATTTAGTCATAACTGAAATACCCATGATCCTACCCAATATTTAATTCTTGAATGGCCACATTTCCCTTTCCTTCTTTTCTCCCCAGTTTCTGTGATGGCTTCTCGAGGTAAAGGAAATGAGCTTTTTTTCCCCTCTTCTTCTAGATTCTCTTACTTTTTCTGTTTACTGTCTGTCCCCACTCCAGCAAATTCAGTTAAATAACAATAGGATGGATGGAAAGGAGACACAGAAAAAAGAAGAATAGCAAGGGTGAGGAAGGAAAGTAAGTAAGAGAGAATTATTACTGTTGATCTCTGCTACTGATCCCAGAGAAGGCGCAGATGAAGTAGGAATAGTAATAAGGGAGGGAGATGACATGGAAAGTGGGGGAAAAAAAGAAGAAGCGGGAGGCTTTCCTCTCTGGCCTGGATTAAAATCGGAGTCAGAAAAGAAAATGGAACCTGAATTTTTATAGACAGCATTATTATAAGTTCTCATTGTCCATACTCTGAGCCAAGTATTATAAAGTTCACTGACATCTCTACTTTAAATTGATTCTTACAGAATGTGATTGCTGTGGCAGCAGCTAGGTGAGTTGCCATAGTGATCTTTGGACTTGATAATTGCGACTCCTCTCAATGTCAAGCAATATGCATTGCAGCTGTTTTCACACACCTTACACATTGCAGCCATTTACTATCTGTTTAATGAATCCCTGTGTACATAAGAGGGAGAATGGAATTGGTTAGCTCCTACCCATATCATATGCATAAAAATACATTCTGAAATTACGCTGCAGCGGACTGGTGTAGATAGGAAGTGTTTTTCTTAATCATTTCTGTTCCTAAACAAAGAAAATACAATTCCATATATGAAATATATGAAAACAGTACTATCGCAAGCTTGCAAGAGGAAATGTGTAAGTCACATCTGCTTCATCTCCCTCCTGCCTGTTGACAACAGCTAAAGATTTTGTAACTACAGTTAAATGAAAGGGAATTGGGAAAGTTGGGGCATCTTTTTTCATGACAAGTTGATCTATCTGGGTACAGAAATTTACTAAGAAATAGGTTTATTCTAAAAAAGATTTTCTTTGCAGGCTTAGATTTAGAATTCCTCTTTTAAAGACAGCTTCAGTGCAGATTTTATCTTTGCCTTAATAATGCTTAAATATGAGTTTAACCAGTAATGTGACTTTTAGCAAAACAATGTCGTAGCCATTAAAAGGTTATTCTGACATCGAATGGCAAATGCCTTCTCAATCTTCCTCTTGCACTCTGTCCAATTTGATAGGAGAAATCACCTCCAGCAAGGTAACAGATTTGAAGATGAAAGTGAAGTCATTTCTGTTTGCCTTCCTGAAGCTATTGAGAGCCAGACTTCTTGAAATATTATCATGATGCCCTGTGTGATGGTAATTTAGGCTCCTGGATGTGAATGGCTGACGTGCATGGTTTCTACGTAAGTGGGTTCAGTTGAGCATACCTCATTGCCAACAATTTTCCCCCAGACTGATATTCAACACACAGTGAATTCAAATGAGTTTTATACACATTCTCTTGATTAATAGAAAATGGCAGAGTGTAGGAGACTGAAACAGTCCGTGCTTTGCTTGATTAATTAATAAGGGACTGTCTTTTCCCAGCTTCAACTCATTATGCTAATGAAGTGTCATCAATTAAGGCTTTCCCCTGATTATTGAATCTGTCAAGGAGTGTTCAGTTTAAAAACTGCATTCCTTTGCTATCTTATTCTTTGTGGAATTACCATTGCAGCTTTTTATAAAATGCACCATCCATTAGCTATTGTTTATTCTACTTTTTCATTATTGTATCTTCCTTCTGACCTTGAGGCAGTTGGAATACAGAGTGATATAGCAAAATAATATGGCAACAACCCTATCACTGCAAGTGTGGGTCAAGATAGTGCATTAACATCAAGACAATCTGTATTTTCACTCCCTTATTAATGACCTGGTTGAAGATAAACTTAGGACAGCATGTTACTTTTAAAAAATCTATGTGGTTACAAGAGGCAGTTATGATAGATTAGTTCTCAACTAGAATGATGTTTTCACTCTTAGGATACTTTCTTAGGAGATAAAGTACCAGAATGTACCTATATTTGGAATTTGTCTTGTGCATAGAGTGACCATGTAATTGGAGGTTTTTTTTACAACAAGAATATGAATTTGAGGTTTAAATAGAAGGATTAAGAGCTGTGGTGGTACAGTGGTTAGAATAGAGTATTGCAGGCTAATTCTGCCTGCTGCCAGCAGTTCGACAGTTCGAGTCTCATCCATTCAAGGTTGACTCAGCCTTCCATCCTTCCAAGGTCGATAAAATGAGGACCCAGATTGTTGGGGCACTATGCTGACTCTGTAAACCACTTAGAGAGGGCTGTAAAGCACTGTGAATTTGTATATGTCAAAGTGCTAAATGCTAAGTGCTTTTTGCTTTGACTAGGAATTATATACTTATTAATTCTGCACCTTTCTCCAAGTAGTTTATGTGGGATCTACACACATACTTACTCCACTCCTCAGCAGGGGTGGGATGCTACCAGTTCAGCCCAGTTCTATAGAACCAGTAGCTCTGAAGAGCAGCAGACACTGAACCGGTTCGCTGCTACAACCTTTTGCTCATCTGTTTGGCCCACCCACCCACCGGGCTCTTGACTGTCCTGTATTTCCTCCTTTTTCAACCTCAGCTGCTTTGTGCTGCACAGCTGAGGTTGAAAAATCAGGAAAGAAGAGGATTTTCACACGCTGTGCACCTGTGCGCAGCGCTTGTCACTGTCCAAGCGGCACAGCTGATGCTTTTTTTTGAAATGCTGTACAGATGCGCGCACTCTCACCAAACTGGTAGTAACACAGGTTGAATGCTATCCCTGCTGCTCAGCCTCCCCTTAACCTTCCAGGAAATTGATCACCAACTGAGCTTTCTTTCATGGCATCCAAAGAACAATTAGTACATCTCCTCTGGTATAAACAAGGCAGTCCAATCTACTTACTGCACTTTATTCATTCATAAGTTTCTTGAGACCAAGTCGCCAGTTTCTATCTTGGCAGGCACTGCCCCTCTGCCTTAGTCCCTGTGCTCTGCCTTTAATGACTATTTAACACTGTGTTCTGGACTGTGACTCTTTGGCTGATTTTTTCTTGCAGACATTTCATTACCGAACTAAATAACATCATCAGTGCATCATTGTTACCTAGCTTGGTAATAAAACATTTGCAAGAAAACAGCCAAACCCAGATATCACCAAGGACTCCCCAGTTCAATCCTGGGCTACAAATACACTCTACTATCAGTTGATGGACTACTTGACATAAAAGGCTGGATTTTTCCCTCTTTCAGATTCAGTAGTGGAACAGTAAAATGTTTGCCATTTATTTGTATTTTAGCAGCTTCAGCAGAGAAATGTGAAACATTGACTAACAATAAGAAGGGAACCTTCTTTTAACCATTGCTCCAAACCCCTGCTCAAGCAGAACCTATACTATGGGTGCCAAACTCATGGGCTGGATCGTGATGTATCCATGGAATGTGATGGAACATTTTTTGCCTTTGGGGAGCCAGGGTGGGCGTGGCCTGCATGTGACATATCCAGCCCTGCAGCCGACACCATTTCAGACAAATGGCTTTTCAATCTCTTCTTATAGCCTCCTGTGATGGCTTGCCTTCCCTTCCTTCCTTTTCCCCTTCTACTCCAGTATCAGTAACAACTATAAAACTGTCTCCAAAACATCTTACAGAAAAGGAAGCAACAGGCTCTTCCTTTCCTGTTATGGATGTGAGAAGAAAGAATCAGAAGAGTCCACTATTTGTAAACCAGGTTAACTGCAAGGTAGACCAAACCTCACAGTGGCCAAAAAGGAAGCAAGAAATTGAGAGCCAGAAAATTATCTCTTAAGGCAGATTCATTTCCAGACAGTTTATGCATGGGAGACTTGCAATTGAAGGCTGTAGTCCAGAACAGCTCTAAAATTGCATTCAGGTTCTCTCACATCAATATTTTCAAAGGCAGAGTTCAGCCTAACAAAAGCAATACAAAGAATAATTAAGGAAGTGTCACTGAGCACATTCAGAATACATTTCCTTTGGTGCCAAGAGAAAAAAAAACCATCAGGATAATACTGAAGACTAATTTTTTTAGGAAGGATTCTCTGAAGAAATCTATTTAGACACAAATATGGAAATAAGAAATATTCAGTTATTATAGCCAGAATGAAATTGCAAGATCCAATCAGAACTAATAAAATCCACAAACTTTCTGAATAAGTAGAGTCAAATAGCATTTGTTTTATGAATTGAAGGAGGTTGTGGAACCTCTAAAACATCAGTGATCTGCAGGTGCTTGGCTGATTCATTTTTTAAAGAGAAAAATAACACATACAACTACACTAAAGGACTATTAATACCTTGGATGATGAAAGTGCTGTTGTCTTATACTCTCTGTCTGTCTAGCACAGAATTATGTATTTTGCCCTCCAATAACTTTCTAAGCAGCTTTTCACATTGTGTACCACCTGATATTTTTCCTTTGGAGAAATAGGGGACCATCAAAACTTTTATCTGCTACATACAATCGTACATTTTACCATGATTTCACTGATGGCAAATAAGATGATTGTAAAATAAATTAAATATTGAGAACATTTTCTCCATGGCTGAACAATATAAAACTACTATTGAATTTTCTCTAATTAACATATAAAGTCAATTTGGAAAGTGACAAACACAGATCTGGAATTCAAAGAAAGCATTTTATTGTTGCTGCTGTTTAAAGGTTCTATTTCTTCATTCCCAGGAGTTTCTAAAAAATATTTGATGCCATTAGAATGTATGGAGGAGAATTTAACAAAGGTTGAGATTTCTGTTTTATGACAAAAAGTAAATAAGCACAGCTTCCATATAGTGGTCAAAATAAGTAACCATTTGCTTATATTCCCTGTGTGAAATGGGATTGTAAAAGATTCCCTGCCAAAATTAGTTTCCAATTACTCCATTCCTCAGACAGAAATTTTATTTTTTATTGTTATAAATGGAGATTGCTATTGTTATCAAATGGAAAGCTGGTTTGGAAAGTTTATTGTATGAACAAAATACCACTTCAAAAAAAACCCTTCTTGATTTGTATATCTTCACACTGAATGAACTCAAGACAGATAAATTATTAACTATTAATTGTATTATATTAGTTTATTTTTTAAATCTTATTGAGAATATATTTTAAGAATATAAGAGCACCTGACCACAAGATACAAAATGGATGATGAAAACTTTAAAATTCCATTTAAAGCGTGTTTTATGAAATCTAAACAAATTTCTTCTCTATCTTAAGAGAGTTTACTAGATTTTATCTAGTAAAATGTGGGGTATTTAACTTCTTATTATTTTTAAAAGAAAGTGTTAAGTTTGCATAGAGAGGCAGACACGGAGTGCTTCAGCTCTTAAGTTTATTGTGACTTCAACTCAGAACGGACCCGACTGGCTTTGCTGCGGCTGTATAGCCGGCAGCCGCAGCTGACAGCCAATCAGAGTGCAGGGTTTTCCCGCACTTTTTAAACCAATCATTTCCAACACTTTACAAGAACAATTCAAACTAAACCAATGATTTCAAACCTGCATACATAACACCCCTCCCCACTAGGTTTAGTCCATACTCAAAACCCCATCTATCTAATGTATTCTTTTAAATAGGTGGGGCTCTTACGTGTACGTTGAGACCTACATGGTTCAGGTGTTTTAGGGTTCTCACCTTGTGAGAAAAGAAATGTGTCTGTTGACATTTCCTTACTTGGACTTCTAGTAATGGTAGAACCTGTTTGGTTACTACAACCTGGTCTCTCCTCCCAATCCATCTCCAACCCAATGTCAGCACCTAAGTCAGGTAGTGATGTGCAATCTTCCATTTGTGAAAATGGTTGTTTGCACTGTGACAGGTTTTGGAATGGTTCCTGTCGTGTTAGCTCATTACACATGGGGTTGATTCTTGCTTGCTGATTACCCTCATAATCCTCCCCTTGCCTCCTAGAAGAGGCAGTAGGTATGGGGACCAGAGAGGAGCAAGGGCGATGCTCCTGAGGCAATCTGGATCTTAACTGATCAATGTGCCTGCTCCAGACGACACCATCATCCGTTTGTACCCTGTAAGACCTGGGGCCTGTGATTTGGGTTATCTCAGCAGGAATCCAGAATGGTTCACCCATAAGGTTCTTAGCATAAACAGAATCACCCACAGTGAATGTGCGAATTTTGCTAGTGGAATCTAGTGGTGCGTTGGGTGTGTAAGTGGGATGAAGGCGGTCAAGGGGAGATCTGAGTTTCCTACCCATCAACAACTCGGCTGGGGTTAAGTTAGTTGAGGGGTTGGGAGTGATATGCTGGATACTGAGTAGTTTTTCAACTTTCTCAGTGATGTCCCCTGGACCCAAGTGCTGAAGTTTTTCCTTGGTAAATCGTACCATGCGTTCAACCCGGCCATTAGCTGAAGGATGCCCAGGGACTGTCAGGGCGTGTCTGATACCCTGCTGTGCTAAATATGATTCACAAAGGTTGGACGTAAATTGAGGACCATTGTCAGAAACGAGGACATCAGGTAACCCATGAGTTACAAAAAGTTTCTTAAGCTGTTTGATGACAGCTTCAGCTGTGGTGGATGTCATAGGGATAACCTCTAGTCATTTGGAATATGCATCTACTATAATAAGAAAAGTGTGCCCTCTGGTAGGGCCAGCAAAATCAATGTGAATCCTGGACCATGGGCCCCTAGGACATTCCCATTCCTGTTTGGGGGTGAGAGGTGGGGCAGGCCTGACTACCTGACAGTTGGGACAGGATGCAACCCAGTTTTCAACCATTTTGTCAATACCTGGCCACCATACATAACTCCTGGACAATCCCTTCATTCTGACAATTCCCGGATGACCCTCATGTAACATTTCCGAAACCTCTTTCTGTAGTTTTGCAGGAATAACCACCGTGTTACCCCACAAAATACATCCTTTTAAGACAGATAATTCAGTTTGCCTGGATTTAAAAGGTTGGGCAAGTTGAGGTAGATCTTGAAGAGGCCAACCTTTCTTAATCCAGCCTATAACAGGAGCCAATAAAGTGTCTTTGGCAGTCTCTCTGGCAATTTCAGCAGCATGTACTGGAAGCTTGGCAACAGTTTCTAGAAAAAAGGTGTAAGTCTCAGGAACAGGGTCCTCAGTGTGCGAAGGAAGTGGGCAGCGACTCAAAGCATCTGCGTGCCCAATGTCTTTTCCAGGCCTGTGGATCAGTTTGTATGAATAAGCAGCAAGAAATTCAGTCCATCTCAGCATTCTTGGTGACAGGATCGTGGGCATTGGTTTGTCCCCTGCCACAATGCCTAAAAGAGGTTTGTGATCTGTGACAAAAGTAAATGTTCTCCCATATAGATACTCGTGGAATTTCTTGACAGCTGCTACAATTGCCAAAGCTTCCTTGTCCAGTTGGCTGTAGTTTTTCTCTGCTTTAGTCAAAGTGCGAGAGTAAAATGCAATAGGGGCTTCCCTTCCGCTGGGAAGCATGTGGCTCAACACCCCCCCACACTCCAAAAGGGGATGCATCACAAGTCAGTACAACAGGTAAATTCTCAGACAACTGTATTAGTACAGAATCGGACGTGATTTGTCTCTTAATATTGTTAAATGCAGCTTGTTCCTTTCTGCCCCAGACCCATGCAGATTTTTTGTCCAGTAATCTATGGGGTTCTGCAATGGTTGCCTTCTGAGGTAGAAACATATGATAGAAGTTAATGAGTCCCAAGAATGCTTGCAAATCTGTTTTGCATTTTGGCCTGGGGGCTTCTTTGATTGCTTGAACTTTGGCTTCTGTGGGGTGGATGCCATGTTTGTCAATCATGTAACCCAAGAATTCTACTTTGTCAGTTCTAAGTGTGCATTTCTCTTCTTTGACTTTTAATCCTGCTTTTTTGAATCTGGTTAGGACTTCTCTGAGTCTCTCGTGTAACTGAGTGTCATTTTCAGCAGAGATTAAAACGTCATCAAAATAGGGCACCACCCCTGGCAACCCTTGAAGCATCCTTTCCATAAGGCTTTGGAAGATGCCTGGTGCCACGCTTACTCCAAATTGCAACCTTTTGCATTTGAAAGCACCTCTATGGGTTACAATGGTTTGGGCCTCTGCAGTGGCATCATCAACTGTTAACTGTTGATATGCCTGTGCCAGGTCCAACTTGGCAAAAACTGTGCCCCCGCCCAGAGAATGTAATAAATGATGCACTACTGGAACTGGATATGCACTCTGTTGTAGCGCATGGTTCAATGTCCCCTTGTAGTCTCCGCAGATTCTCACAGACCCATCAGCCTTGACTGGTGTGACTATGGGTGTCTCCCACCTGGAGTGGTCAGTGGGCTCTAAAACCCCTTGAGATATTAGTTTATCTAATTGTGCATCAATTTTTTCCTTTAAGGCAAATGGAACCCTTCTGGGTTTTAAATGGCTTGGTTGTACCTTGGGATCTAGGTTAAAAGTGATAGGGGTCCCCAAGTACTTGCCTAATCCATCGCTGAAGACCTCTGGAAATTCAGACTTCAAGGCCTCTTCCCACTCAGTGTTGCTCACGTGATTGATGCCAGTCACCTCGATGCCCAGCGGGTTGAACCATTCAAGTCCCAGCAGACTTGGGCGATCCTTGTCTACGATGGTCAGGGGTAGACGCCTGGTGTGGCCTTTGAATTTCACGTTGAATTCTCTTGTTCCAACTACTGGAATCTTGTTCCGTTGGTAGTCTTTAAGAGTCAATGCCTGCTTTTTGAAGTGATTCTTTTGGATGTTTGGAAGTAGTCTGTGAATAGTGTCCCATGACACCATAGATAGGTATGAGCCTGAGTCCACTTCCATTTGGCAAGGCCTTCCTTCAATAAGTACCTTGACATGCACTTTTCTGTTCTTTAAAGAAGATGAATGACCAATAGTTACTGCTGATGAGTTTCATTCTTCCCATTTGCTTCTGTGCTGCGCCCCATTTTCTCACTGAGGTTGTTGGGCTTGAATTCTTTGTCTTTGGTTAAAGCAAACTTCCTTCTGCTTGGTGGAGTTCTGGATGATTTGCAGACTCTTGCTAGGTGTCCTCTTTTTTCACAATGGAGGCAAATGGTGTCTAGAAACTTGCATTCAGTTTGGGGGTGGCTTCCCCCACAACTTCTGCAGTAGAAATCTTGCCTCTTTCTTCCCAGGTCTTTCTTTTTACGCTCCATTCTGAGTCTGTAAATTCCTTCCTCCACCTCACTTCAATCTGACTCAGAATCTAGTTCCTCACAATGATTCGTTGTGGACTTTTCCCCATCAGGATGGCTCGTGGCCCTGATCATCTTCCTCATGGCTGCTGCTGAGGACTTGGTAGCTTCTGCTGAAGAGGCTTCTTCTATGGCTTCTTTTAGCATGATCTTAGGTTTCATGAATAACTTGCTCTGTAACACCTTGTCTTTAAGGCCCAGGACAAATCGATCACGCATGGCCTCTTCTAAACTGTTGAATTCGCATGCACCCCCAATGTCTCTTAAACTTGCCATGAAGTCATTTATGCTTTCTTGATCCCCCTGATCATGATGGTAAAACTCGTGTCTCTTAATGAGGCACGAAACTTGTGGTGCGTAATGGGCTCTTAACAACCTTTCCAAATCAGGCCAGTCCATTACCTTCATGTCTGCAGCTCCCGCTAATGCCTTCGCCATCTTGAAAACTGCCGGACCACAGTACGTAAGAAAGACCACCCTCTTCCACTTCTCAGAAATGTCGGCTAGATCGTTTCCTTCCAGATACATTTGGAAATGATCTGCATACGACTCCCAGTCTTCTGACATCGGATCGAACGGGGCTGGGGGGGTGTTCAGCGCAGCCATCTCGCTCTTATTCTGTTCCGTGTTGCCTTCTCTTCAGGGAATATCCCACCTTCATTGCCAGTGTTAAGTTTGCATAGAGAGGCAGACACAGAGTGCTTCAGCTCTTAAGTTTATTGTGACTTCAACTCAGAACAGACCCGACTGGCTTTGCTGCGGCTGCTACTTATAGCTGGCAGCCGCAGCTGACAGCCAATCAGAGTGCAGGGTTTTCCCGCACTTTTTAAACCAATCATTTCCAACACTTTACAAGAACAATTCAAACTAAACCAATGATTTCAAACCTGCATACATAACAGAAAGGGCCAAAGAAGGAAGCAAGTTATAAAAAGGAAGGAAAAAGTAGTTGATGCTAAGATAAATCTCAGTAACTTGGAAAAAAAAGTTACTATTAATTTTCAGTCTGTCTTTTTCCAGTGAAAAATTCTAGGCTGTTTTCTAGCTTGGTCTCCTAATTTGCTTTTAGCAAACCTGTTGCATCATTTGTCTCCAGAACTTATCCTGGGACCAAGAGATTTCTAAAGGTCTCTGTTCCTCCAAGGAATGTTATGTCTTAAGGTAATAACACTTGTAAAGGTAAGATAACAATGCAATTACATAACCAGACTTCAAGAAATTGCACATTGGATCTCTCTCTTTCTCTCTCTCTCTCTCTCTGTTTCACAGGTTAAAGTCAAGCTATCTGCAAGCCATGGGCAATTATTTTAGTTGCAAAAGTTGTCATAGATATTTCTCTGTTTTTTCCTGATACAGGGCACCTATATTTCACTTCACATATTTGACTGACAGAAATGTAAGTCACCTTCGACATCAAACCATAGTGTGCAATAAAGTAGTACAAGTTCCAGCTTTGCTTTCAAGCTTTTACTTTTTTTTAACTTCAAAGTCTCCATTTTGTGACAAGAAGGACAAACGTATATGATTAAGTCACAGCTGGGAGATAAGTACAGATCTCTTGGCTTTCATTCAACTTACTGTCCTTTTAGATCAGTTAATAGTTCAATATTTCTTGCTCAGTGCCCTAGTTTCCAAGGAGTGGGTAACTTAATTGCTTTTCATAGCCAGAAAAAGATCCCTTCATATTGGAATAATAAAAATAAAGTTATATGGTATTTCCTCTTTAAGAGATTGTGACTGAGAAGTAAGCTGAAATTTCTTTTCTTGAAATCCCAGAGGAGGTATGGGCAAACATGTTGGCCCTAAGGATGACACAAAATGCTGAATCAAGGTCAAATGCACAGAGATATTCACATGCAGTTTCCTCCTTATGCTTCAGCAATTTCAACACACGTGAATTTGTAAGAAAAAGGAATTAAAGGCACATTCGCTCACTCCTAAACTATCTATCTTGCAGGTAGTGGGATATTCTGGCCTTGGCCAATTTGCCTCAGCCAACTCGCTCTAGCCAACTTGCCACAGCCAGCTTGTCCCACAGTTTTCCCACAGTCGTGGGACAACTCACTGCAGGACAAGAGTTACACTAATAAAAAATGGTAAAATAGAATAATTAAAGAAAAGATGTAAAAGGATGGACAGAATGAAATATGAATGACAAAAATTAAAATATTTTTTATTTATTTTAAATAATTTAGGTGAATTGTTAAAATGTCCCACCACAAGTTGACTGAGTTGAAATGGCTGCAGCGAATTGGCTGTGGTGAGTTGGCCACAGTGAGTTGGCTGTGGAAAGATACCCCATTCCATCTGCAAAACCTAGCAATTTATGAGGCCTAACAACCTTTCATAGGATCCTCTCAGTGTCATAGCAAAGCATCAGATATTCTGAATTCTGTTCTTCAAGGGCTCAATTACGATTGGGTCTTACAGAATGAGACTGCTCCTTATATACCCCACTAATCACATCGTTTTTACTCTATACAGAAATGAAATTCATTCTGGTTTCTGCACCAGAGGACTCTGTAACTTTGGGGCAAAAATGCAAGCTTCACTAGCTGCTAAAAATTGGAACAGAAAAAAGGGAGGCAACAGTGGGTAATGGGCATATTTTTCCTTAAAAGAAGCAGTGTATAGATGGATAATATCTAATCAGCTATAAAAGCCCTAGCCCTGGGGACCGCCAACCGACAATGCCTAACCAACGGCATCCCAAGGAGGCCCCTCCTGTGGGAGCGAACAGGGCGATCGGCACACGATGCTGGCAGGAGGCATTCCCGCAAGTACCCTGGACCCAAGCCATTTAGGGCTTTATAGGTTGTTACTAGCACCTTGAAACTAACCCGGGAGGCAACCGGCAACCAATGCAGGTCACGCAGGAGGGATGTAACATGGGAGTATCGGGACACTCCCATCACAGCCTGCGCAGCCGCATTCTGTACCAGTTGTAACCTCTGGGTAGTTCTCAAGGGCAGCCCCATGTAGAGAGGGAGTATCGGGATACTCCCATCACAGCCCGCGCAGCTGCATTCTGTACCAGTTGTAACTTCCGGGTAGTTCTCAAGGGCAGCCCCATGTAGAGAGCATTACAGTAGTCGATTCTGGAAGTGACGAGTGCATGAGTGACCATTCAAAGGGCATCTCGGCTCAGATAAGGGCAGAGCTGGTGAACCAGCCGAACCTGGGCAAAAGCCCCCCCTGGCCACAGCCCCCACCTGCTCCTGTTACCATCTAGTGGGACCTTTGTCATTGACAGCTTCTTCCCTGTGGAACCGCCCTTCATACCCTGTCCCCCAGTTCTGGCAGCCTCCATCGTCTTAGTATTCTTAAATGCAAGCCCTCAAAACCCTAGCTGAAGTGAATGAAGTTGGATCCTGGAGATAGTTTTGTTGGATGACTTGGAGGAGTTTGGCTGAGGCACCAGGTTTTTTTTTACTTTTGTTTTTAATGTTTTTTTGGTTTTTATTGCTATTGTGAATTGCCCAGAGTTATATTTCTTAAGATAAACTTTCTAAATTAATTAAGTTAAATAATTAAACACATACATAAATACAACTATCAGAAAGGTTTATGCTGTTGATTAAACAAATGGTGTTTAATTGTTTAAGATTGTTTCAAAATGTTATTGAGAAAGTTGCTATGTATATCATTGAAAGTCATTTTTATTAGTGTTGATTCTGCTTAAAAACACCCTTTCAATGAGTAACAGAATAATTACTGCTTAGAGGCAGCATGCATGTATCAATAGTAGCACTCATATATTACTCTGGAATCAATAAAAATAAGAAATTAAATGTTTCTTTCAAAACATTTAATAAATAGAATCTACCCTTCTGGCTATTTTTAAACCAGTATGGTTTTAATGAACCATATACTTCCATGACTATTGGATATTTCTGCTTCTGGAGTAAAAAAGGAAAAAAAATTATGGGAAAGGCCACGAACTAGATCACATTTTGAAACACAGGTCAGATTCTTTGGTTCTTCATTAATTAGGAATAATCAGAAGGAACACAGCCCCTGTTACATTCTTCAGCCTAATGTTTATAGAACTTAGTCTGTAATTTCGAACACCCACAGGTATCATTGTAATATCAAATGGAATGAGAGAAAGTTATATTCTAAAACATTTGGAGAGCATACATGACAGTGATGAATATTTTTAATGCATGTGGACATTTCATTCATTTAATTTTCCTAACTACATCCTCCATTGCTGGTAAATATTATGGTTTCTATGTAGAACACCAACAAATCATTTTCCATATCCATCTATTAAAACAATGCTTTCAATTAGCTTGTAACATAAGATGTATACAACTTGTAATAAAACTATTCCCAAAGTTAAATGCAAAACTTGGCACAATTCAAGGAAACCATCTTCTCAGTAACACTCTTGACGGTGTATAGGTATTCCACAAGTCTTTTAAGGTCAGTAAAATGAAGATCCAGATTTCTGGGGCCAATATACTGCCTCTGTAAACTGCTTAAAGAGTACTGTAAAGCACTATGAAGCAGTATAGAAGTCTAAGTGTAGTTCTATTTACTTATTTACTGTATATCTCACCCTTACTCCAGTAGCTTATTTAGGGATATCTCCATTTTATTCTCATAACAATAACTCCAGTAGCTTACTCTAGTAGCTTATTTAGGGATATCTCCATTTTATTCTCATAACAATAACTTTGAGAAGGATCTTGAACCTGGTTTTTCAATACCTGGTCCAACATCTTAACCATTATGCCACCCTGCTCTCAATTGTTTAATAGAGCAATGCATGAAAATTCCAAAATGGCATTCCATCTTTCTCTCCAAACTAATTACATAAATACAAACATATATATGTTCTGTAGTGTTCCCCTGTTTAAATCAACATCAGCTTTGAAGGAATTGACTTTGATCTGGTCCAGTCTAACTAATTGTTTCAGATTGGAACTCACTTACTGCTTTTGATTGACCTGCACATGGCATTGCTGTTTATCTATGCAGCTAAATGCAATATTAAATTAGTCTTTCAGCTAGCAAAAGTCATGTTATTTTCATCTGATTAAGTAGAAAAAGAAAGACTATGCTCTCTTTTTAACATACCACAGTCCCCATCAAGTCCATTTTTTTTAGAATCACAGAATTGTGATTTCCACAAGTACTGTTGCCTCCAACAGTTGTGGACATTTTGTTCTGTCTCCAACCTTTTAGAGAAGCTTGTTGAGAAAATGGTAAGATTGTTGCTGCGGAAGACTCTGGAGCAAGCAGCAAGACTCTGCAGATGCTGCTTCCCCCATCTTACTTCAAAAGATGTGAAATGTTAGAAAATTTAAAACTAAGACATAATGCAGAATGCTTCCTGGCAATTAATCCAAATTAAATGTTCATTATCCCACCATACTTTTTCAAACTCTGCCCTGTGAAACTGCAAGTTTCTACAAGAATTTGATGGAGGTCCATGAGAAATAAGCTCTTCCCACCAAAAAAATCTACTTGAATGCATCAAGATTTTTATCACTACAACTTTGCCTCTTGATCATGGGTTCTGATAAAAAATATATATTAATGAGCCTTAGAAAATGAAAAAGTCTAAAAATCCCTGATCAAAATTATTTGGTCCTGAACTTATTGGTCTTCTCAGTTTCACACATCCTAGTAGTTCCTAAGCAACTAGTTCATTTTCCAAGAAGTTGAAAGAACTCAGTGAAATTGAATATTAGCTGGGAAGATTAGTTAATGTAAACCTTTAAATGAGGCTAATACAACATTTAATTGTATTCTGATTCAGAAACTGAAACATTAATTCCTTTGGTTAGGTTCTATCTTATTAATACCACATTTTGAGCCAAAATTTAACAGAATCGTTAACCTGAACTTATAATAATAGTATTTTAAATATTTCAAGCTATATTTCAATATTTCAAGAAGTTTTGATACATAGGGTGTTATGACCCAAGTCATTCTGGCAAGGTAGAAGTTAAGTAGGTTCTGTTTATTGTTCACAGTCTTAAATAAAGGTCCTGGTGAAGCTCCACTCCAGCCCTCAGTTTTTCCTCAGTCCAGATTCCTCAGCTCCACAAACTAGGTCCTATGAGGCAAAGAAGGAAATAATAATACCCACAAGTCCAGAGTTACAACAACCAAAGCACAGTCCAAGAGGCAAATTCAAAGTCCACAAGCAAAATCCAAGGTTAAAAATCCAGAAACACAGAACAAAATTCAAGAAGCAGGATCCAGGAAGCCATCAAAACCACCAGGTGTTCCCGACAAACATATCTTCTCCAGCATGTGATTAAATCACCCTTCCCAGCTGTTCCTTTTAAGGAGGAGAGAGGCATCCTTCCTTGTAAGCAGCCTTGCAGATCTTCTCTGTGCCCATGGATTGAATGGGGGAGGCAGCTGTTCCTTGTCAGAGTGGTCTGGAGCCTGTTATCTCTGCTGCCCTTTGCAGTTGCTCTGTTCCTGCAGGTGGTTCTCTGTTCCTGCTGCCCTTTGCAGTTGTTCTGTTCCTGCAGGTGGCTCTTTGTTCCTTCAGGTGGCTCTCTGTCTGGTCAGCCATTCCCATACACACTGCCAGATGGCCTTGGGCCTGCCTTGTCCTCAGCTCCTGGATTCTCCACTCATTCAGAGTGGACTGTGCCCTCCCCATAAGATGGTCCATGTTCCAACTCCTCTTCCTTCTCTGAACTGGGATCTGATGAAGCCATGACATAGGCGGATGGCAAAATAATTACTATAAATTTTCTGAATTATAAAAAGATAAATCCATACTGATTTGTAGCAGTAAATTGCTAATGTATGAGGGATGCCAACATTTATTTACCTATTTAATTATGTATGGATGTATGGATGTATGCATGCATGTATGTATTTCTACTTAATAGGGCAAGGAACAGAACTTTTAAGTAATTCAGTCAAAATGTTGTCTTGTTATATTTATGACAATTTTACATATCTTTTTATTATTTTTATTAATCCAATACATTATTATAACTATCCATTTATAAACTAATTTGAAATAATAACATAAGTACAAAATACTTACTGGGGAAAACTGGGCCAAAATTATGGAGATTTTTATTTATAAAATGTAGATAAATAACAGACACTGGAAATCTGTAGGCAATCCATAAAATCAGACCAATGGAAAATTCCAGATGTTTTGTTTTTTAAATAATACTTAGAAGTCTCAATTTACATGTTTCTAAAACCTGACTTTAAATGTTAATGGAAAAAAATAAGTATTCGGTTTTGGGTTAACAATGTTTATTTTAATATGCAAAATATGTTGGTAATTGAATAACATAATGTCTTTGTATGATGCTAATATTGAGAGCATACTTTTCATTGAGATTAATAAAAAATACAGTAATCCAACTTATTCTTAAAATCCCTTTCTAGTTTGATTTCTTTTCACCTGTGATACTATCTTTTCTTATTGGAAATAGAGGAGGAACATGCTACCTGGGTTGTAATGAGATTGAAGAAAAGTGAGATGGACCCTTCAAAAGTTTTTTGATTTCAGTCTGATTTAGCCTGATTTTATGTTGCACCACAGAGAGTGCCAGAATAGGGAATGGAAGCAGTTTCTGGAGTGGTTAAGACTAAAGCCCTTTCTCTTTTATACCAGTTTTGGGGTTTCTATAAAGCATATGCAAAAGACTGAAATGATAAACAAGGAATCTACCTCTTTTAGCAAAAGTATGCAACTTGTCACTAACTCAGTCTCCTCACCAGGAGATAATAAGATAGTCAATGTAACAGCAAATGTTTTAAAAGAGATTTAAGGGGAGGACCAGAAAATTACAGTCCTTAGAGCCTAATAGCCCTGAAAAATTGAAGTGAAAGGTGCTTTGGGAATGTAAGGTGTGAAATGGCCCTAAATGAAAAGAGACTAATAAAGCAATGAATGAGGGAATTATATGAATGATTTTCCAATAAGAACAAATCTGGACATGGAGTTAGGGGAGACTGCCCCTATTAATGTACAGAAAATGCATAACCAGATTTTAAAAGAAACACTGAATGTAGCAAGGTTCAACACTCCACAGGCTATTAAGTAGCCATTACCATGGAAACTGTAGAGAAAGGCACACTAGAATTCAATGGAAGTAAGAATTACAATCAGCAAGCAATTTTGGTGCCTACTTATTGGTATATGTTACAATAAGCTTGTATTTAAACTATTAGAGATGTAAAATAAACACCCTTATAGTAGGGGTCAACAGATGGTGACCAACTGCAGAATATAGCTTGAGGAAGTCAACCTTCTAGTCACAATGGTAAGTTGACTCTAGAGGGCAATTACATTGTTTATGATCTCATGACACAGAGGGAGTAGCAAGAATATTGAGAAACTGGTCATATAATGCTGAAAATTGTCAAGGAGGCTAATGTAGACTGCAGTTATAAAATAATTTCAAATATCAAAAAAGTAATTTTCAATATACTCAGAGTAATAATAAATAAAATTCCATGGCAGAAGAAGCTGACAAAAAAGGAACTCAAGATGGTTTTGCATTCCTACCATCTACCATGGCAGGGAGAAATGCTCAAAGCATTCCAGTAAGAAAGCAAAATGAAGCCTTCTTACTGAGAAAGAAGCCAGAATGGCTGCTCAGAAAGTTTAACTTTGAAAGCCAGAGATCTGTTTTGAAAACAAAACATATGGGAGATGAAAGGAGGATCATTTTGGAAGAATGATTTCAGCAGCATTGCATTGCTAATTGTAAAAATACCTAAGTTCAGGATGCATTGAGGCTAACAAAGGGCTGTCAAACTCACAGCCCTGGGCCAGATGAGTCAGTGCTTGCCACGCCCATGCCTGGTTTAGCAAAGGGGGGAAAAGTCCCAATATGTCATTCATACTCAGAGTGACTTTCCCAGCCTGGGAAAAGTTTATGGTGGCTTCCATAGGACACTGTATAAATCCTTCCTGGGCCTTGTTTTTGTTTTGCCAGGAACACCTGTATGACACACACTGTAACTTGGAAAATTTGATTGCAGCTGATTAACTCCCTTACCTGATTGATCAATCTTTCATCAGATATCTATGCTCACTTCTATCCACAAAAACATATGAACCTGTCTTGCATCAAATATCATAACATTTCCTCATGTTCTATTCATTAATGTCCATGAGAAGACAACACAGGCAAATATCATAATGTATCTTTATTTATTTATTAAATTGTTGTGCCATTCATCTCACTGATACAGTATTGTGACATCATAATGCAAAAGTTGTCCTTTTTGTACATTAATCTGCACAAACTTTCTACAATTCATAACAGTTCAGAGCAATAGTGATTTATATAAAAAGATAGGTGATGATAGGGAAGCATGGTATTTGGGGTTCCATGTTCAAAATATGACTAATTGGTGGATGGTTCATTTATCATGCTGTCCTATCACACTGCCTCATCATAGCAAGAGGGATTTCCTGGGAGGGATGAATGAAGGTTTCCGAGAATGTACAACAAAAGTATATTGAATGAAACTATATAAGGCCAATGTTACCATGTAAGAAAAAAGATTCATAGAATCATAGTTGCAAAAATGAAATTAAAGTATAACATGGAACATAAGTAGCATGAGATATGTCAATATAGTGAAGGGAGAAATTAATTATGGACATTTTAAGCATCAGGAAATTGAAAGTGAATGGAATTAGACACTTTCAGCCAAAATATTTTGTTTGTTACTCAGGAGATGAAAACAAAGAAGGAAAATGCTCTTTTCATAGTAACAAAGGATATAACCTCAACAAGACTTGGGTACAATGCAGTCAATGAGTAAATAATACTGAAAACTCTTCAATATGATGTTTATCCAAATTTATACTCCACCTCCTTTTATTTGATGACAAATAAAAGGAGGTGGATGAATTTATAATTAAATTCAATCTGAAATGAACAGAACATGCAAGCAAGATATGCTGCTTGTTGTTAGAAATCAGAATGCCAGAATGTTGGAAATAGTAAGAACTTTACTGACTGTATGGCACAGAAAACAGAAATGAACCAGTTTCTGCCAATCTGATAATTTCTTCATTGTAAACAATAAAATGACACCTATATACATGAATTTCTCCAGATGGAGTACGAAGACATTAATTATATCATTTTACAATGAGGTGAAAAAACTCAGCTCTAGCAACAAAGACAAGGCTAGAGGCTGACTGGCAACAAATTGCAATTTGCTCATATGGAGGTTCCAAGTCAAGCTAAGGCAGAAAAATAAAGCTAACAAATTTCTTATAATATAGTCTTCAGCATATATACACAATTTACAAACCAAACGTTAGAAGTTGCTTTGAAGTTCTGAACTTTATTGGGAGAATCAGAAGTACTTTGCAATGGAAGAAGTTGTTAGGGATGAATGTGAAGAAACAGAAGAAAAAAAACCAATGTCAGAACAAATTAGTGGAAATACATAAACGAAAGTGAAAATAAAGACAAAAATCTTTCTGGAAGGTTGGTAGAGATGGAGCTAATTTCACCTTGGGACTATTAAAATAATATAAATATATTTGTAAACATAAAAATATGTATATTTACCATTTCTTTCACATTTATCATTTTCCACAGCTAAGCTGTATTTGAAATAATTCATGAAAAAAGATGTTGAAATACAAATATCAGTCAGATATAAAGTAGATTCTTGAAAGCAGTTCATGAAAGCATATGATATTTAAATAAGATAGATGGCATGTGAAATATTTATAGTAAAAATAAGAGTGTCAACATTAGCAGTCTAATATTATTTCATTTGCTTTTAACTAGTACATTATCACATGCTTTCCAGGGTCTGTAGGAGAGAGTGTACACCAGGTGTGATAAGATGGGTCTCTCTTTGACCCTTGGCACACTTGAATGTGTGGATGAAGTGCCTCCATACAGTCATTCACGAAACCTGTTTTGTTGATAACTGTGTGCTCCTGGTGCATAAAGACAGTGGTCTACCATTGTTGCTGAACAAATTTTCAGCACTTGTACCTATCAGTCTGAATAAAACTGGAATATTTTACTAGCCTGTGCCAAATACCAAGCCCACAGAATCAAAAATCACTGCTGATGCTACCAAACTCACAAATGTAAATAGCTTCAAATACTTGCCAATAGTTCCCAAACATAAGAAGAATCATTTCAAGTGATGGGGGTTTAATTCCATGTTCAGGAAGGCCAGGTAGGCACTGTGGCAGCCGCATACTAGATTGGTCAATCAATAAAACCTCTGTATCACCTCAAAGCTACAAAGCTCTACAAAGTTATGGTTATCCTTTCCCTCTTATATAGATATGAGTCCTGGAGTCTGTACTGAAGGTACAACAAACAAATAGACAAATTTCACATGTGCACTCTTAGAATAACATCAACAATTACTATAACAATGAATTTCCACTGCCCCACAGTATTAGACTCTGCTTCTAGACTGGGACAGCACAGTCATCCCTGTGTCTACAAATGAATTGCACAACAGAGTACTTTCTTTTGAACGTAAGGGACTTTCATCTGAACAGTAAAGAGACACATGATGTAATCTCTGCCATTATGCTTGTGAATGTCACATGACATGCACACACACACACACACACACACAAATGTATTGCGATACCACAATGTACTTTCCATCATTGCCCCACTCCATCCTGTAGATATCTATGTTTGAAATATTGCTTGAATTTTCCATCATTTTTTACTCTTTTGTAGGCATTGGATGCTCAGTTGGCAGCTGATTCACCACCAGTTCTCCCTTATGAAATCCAGCCACTCATTCACTTTTATGCCACTCATTCCCAATGGGTCCAGGTACCCAATACATTGGCATATAAAATAAAGAACCCCCACAAATATGTAATGACTTTTTTTTAAATGTGCAAGCCAAATGTGCAAACTATGTTCCTGGCAACCCTCCTTCAATTTTAATACACAACCTTCCTGTACATGATGGAAGATAGTCCAAGAGTGGAATATTTGCTTGGGAAAAAAAATCAGAGTGGTGGAACCTACTGAAAATGTTGCTTCCAAGTTCCCATCAGATGGCAATCCTTTAGGGCAGGGGCTGTGAAACTTGTGGCCCATGGGCCAGATGTGTCATGCACTGGCCATATGCATGCCAAGTTCAGAGAAGGGGGAAAATGTCATGATACATCACGTGACACCACTGTGACAATGCGAATTTGACACCCCTGCTGTAGGGTCATGATCTGGCTTGACAAATAGATAGAGAGGAGGTGATAAGTCAGATAATCAGATCAGTAAACATTTAAGGCATAAAGATAACAAGCAGTACCTTCAACCATACACAAATCTAACTGACAATCAACACAGCTTCCAAAGCAGTGGATTACCTGAGTTCTTTGGGACACACCCATCACTTCCTGGGACACCATATTTATACCAGCTGTGACTTCTGAATGTTCTCCAAGGGCAACTCCTACCAAGATCATTGATCCCTGGTGACTAATCAGTTTGGCAAATCATACAGTCAATGTGCTATGTGCTAATGTAATTCCATTCTAGATTTGGTGGTTGCATGCTAACATTTATAAAGCTAATTCAGACCAAGAATAATATTTTCTGCCATTGCTTGCTGTGGTTGAATGTTTTAATTCTTTGTCTTGCCTTGAGAATTTGCCCAAATGGAGTTGCTTTTCACAGCTAATGATGGTTTTCGTGTAAAGCATTTTCCACCACCCCTTTGGCTCAGCTCTAGTTTTAATCATGTTTGCTTAAGGAGTCTGACTTTCCCTTACCATCTGATGGTCATATTAGCATAACAAGCAGTGTTGTCTGCTCTGTTACTGCTTTTCTTTCTCTAATTACTATTTTGGGTAATTTTTGGTGTTCACTGGTAATTTTGAGTCACAGCTGCTGCCTCTCATTCGATTTGTTTATTTTCTATAGGGCAATTTATATTAGGAAAATGAATTTCATTAGACTGGAGTTTTTATGTATCTTCTGGGAGTGTAATCCATTTCTAAGGGTTCTTATTTGCAAGCTTTTCTTGTAATTATTTGTAAAGAATGTAAATGTTGTATTGCTGTGTGCATTATTTTCTTTAAAAATAATCCAAATGCTTGATTGATTTCACATTGGATGAATGCTTTGCTTTTGTTTTGTTTTTAATCTTGTTTCTCCCCTATTCCTTCAGGATGTGATCCTGCCAAACCTTCAGATTCTATGAAATGTGATGTTTGAAATCAGTGATTTTGTTTTTTGCATTGTTTAACATTGACTGGATAGTGTGAATACAGCCTCTTTCACGGCTCTGCTTGATATTCAAAGATCTAGATAATAAAAAGTGTTGATCTCTCTCTCTCTCTCTCTCTCTCTCTCTCTCTCTCTATCTATCTCTCTCTCCCTCCCTCCTTCCCTCCCCCACCCCCTACAATTCAATGCAATCATGAATGTTTGGTGCTATACAAAGTCAAGACACTAAGAAGTATGACATTGGGATGTCCCTTGGATTGGAGAAGTGTGTCCAGTTACAGTCCAGAGAAGATAGATAATTAGATGATGTGGAATTACCAGTGGGCCAGATAGCAAACGTACAGCCCAGTTACAAGTATATTGGTATCCCACAACAAGAAGTCAAAAACAGCAAAATCCAAATGCCACCAAAGGATAAGACCAGAGGTGGGCTTCAATTTTTTTAACAAACGGTTCTCTGCCCTAATGTCCAGCTGGGTAGGTGTGGTTGGGTGGACTGAGTGGGCATGGCCAACTCAATGTCACTTACATCAGGGGGCGCCTTACCTCGCCCACCCTCTCACGACCGTGGTGAGGTTGCAATGGTCATAAGTTTGAAAAATGGTCATAAATCACTTTTTTCAGTGCCATTGTAATTTTGAATGGTCACTAAATGCACTGTTGTAAGTCAAAGATTACCTGTACAAAAATACAAAAAGCTTCTTTGCTTGCAAAAAGCTGCTCTAAATACCAGTCATTAGATTAGAAATGGGGCAATACATATTAAAGATCAATGAGTCACAGCCACCATGGAAACCTAAATCATTCTATCTGAATATCTTTCTTTTCTTCAGCAATATCTGAACCCAGAGTTACAAATCAGGCAGATTGCCAGAGCACATTGAGGAATTAAAATAGTTAAAATACAAGGATAACTATCAGCAGCCAAGTTACTCTTGCTCATAAAGTGAAACCCTTTAGCAGAGAGGTCATTTAAGCTCTCCAGAAAGTGGGTGGGCATATTTGGGCTACAAAATGCCAAGCTAAAGAGACAAATTAACAGATTAACATCTTGAGTGAGGACTAATCCCATTCTTCCTTTGTTCAGACCTTGCTACAAGGAATTTTTGCCTATGAATATAGCTATCTATCTCTTTATCTCTTAACTGCTGACATCTTCTGTGGGTTACTGAGGAAGGTGGAGGCTGCTTTCTCCCTCTAAGAAAACATGTTTCTCCATTTCTCATTCAGAGAAATATATTCTTCCTTTTTAATATTTCTCAAAATATTTCATTCTTCTAGGACGGGGTGGATGCTAACTTTCTACAACTGGTGCCATGTTACTACGCCATATTATCATGAGAAAAAACTAAAACAAATTGGAAGGAGGATCCACTTGTTATCAGTGAGTAATCATGTGCCTTGCCCACTCCAAAGCAATGCAAGAGACTCCTGTCCCAAAGGTGCTTTTTCAAGAGGCAACTGGACTTTTTGGAAACCAAGAAAGTCCAGTTGCCTCTTGAAAAAAGCACCTTTGGGACAATCATGACCTGGATGACTGAAGAATCCCCATAGACAAGAGATTCCTGTGCTCAGTGAACTGACAAAGCACAGTTTCCCATCCAGGAGAAGCAATCATTAGATCCATTTGCACAACTTAAAGATACCAGCTTGTCTCACTCACCACACAAGATATCCTTAGGTAATCATCCAGATTTAAGGAAAGATCACATGTCCCCAAAAAGGCAGTAAAAAAATCAGACAGAATGACAAGCTTGCATCTTGCCTCTCAGCCATTTCTTCTATGGCTATGCCAACCCTTCTATAAATAGTGTTCCAGCTGTATTAGAAATATACTCCAAAAGCTTAAAACAACCCTTTAACAATCTTTAAGAAAGTCAAGCCCCAGGGATAAAAGTACCACAAAAAACTCCAGGTGGAGGGGGGACTCTGGAAAAGTTCAGTCTACAGACAGAAAGTCTGGGCATACTGCCAAGAACCATTAAGGCTTACAATGTAACAACTTAACCCAGAGGCAGATTCTGAAAACACTTAAAGCAGCAGGGCAATTAAGATAAGGATTAGGCTAGAAATGCAAGCATACCAGAATGTTTCCTTCCTGCCTCCTTTGCAGGATTAGCCCTGTAAAGTGGGAAAAGATTTCTTCCAAAAACTGGTTCTCTGAACTGCTCAGAAAATTAATATCCAATTGAGGCAGCCCATCTCTGATTTAAATCCTTTTAACCACATGTTTTCCCACTGTTCCATCCATATATTATGTGCAAATGAAATGGCTATTGAAGATGGTTACTTGTTCTGTGGTTGCTTGGAACTCCTGAGACAACTTATAACATCCCAAAAGGGACTTTCTTCTGAGCAAGTCATGTCAAATGAAGTGAAAGTCAGTCATATCAGTAAAGTCAACACGTGAATCACTGAAAACAAAGCAAGATTCGCCCCAAAAAATCCTGACCGCTGAGCTATGAAGGAACCTCAAGAAAGAGATGAAACAATTTCTACCCCTTTAAGTTCATGGCATAATGTAATAGAATGCTATTGTATCAAGAAATTGTTGGATAAAATAATTATAGCTCTTTTGTTAGTATATATTAAATTTAGCTATGTGGTAAAATAACTTCATGCACTTTCAAGGCCAAAAGCTTTGGGCAAAATTTAAAATGTGTGATCATCCTAATGCATTAAATTTCAAAGCAAATTTAAAATATAATAATGCTTAATAACAAAGAAGTACTGATTTTCTAAAATTATTTATCAAGTTACGGATGAATGCACACTATTTACAATGCCATAGACAATGCTAAATAAAAAGAATCACACATAAAGCTGAATTTTTATACTATGTTAAATATGTGAGAATGTATCTAATAAATATTAAAGTGGCAAAGTGTTTTCAAAATATTTAGATTCCATTAGCTGAATGCTAAAAACTAATATAGCTCTGCTGGAAAAAAAAATAACGTAATAAATGCAAGTGATTAAATAAACTTTTTCTTCTTGAACCCACTAAGAAATGCCATCCTAAATGAGTTTGCAGGAATTATTGACAATTATTCCTCAGTTATTATCATGGATCTCTTAGTTGCTTCTAATACAACCCTTAGAAATGGTTCAAAATTTGTAATTTAACACTATCAATTTAACACTATCAATTTAAATTCAGGGTTAGAATTCACCATCATCAACTTCTTGTTGAAGAAGAATATGCCAAGACATCTTTATACAAGTTGGCTAAAGAGTGTCAGCTGATAGCTCTGATCAACTCATAACTTTTGACTGATTGTTGACACTGGAGTGGGAAAGCAGTGTTATTGATTGTTATGGTTTTTTTATGAGATGGGCAGCCATATAAATTGTCATAAATACAATGCAATGCAATACAAAAATTATATTGATCAAGGCTTCCAAATTCGTTTCAATAAAGGAGAATATAGCTCAGGTTTGAAATGAGGGGTCCTTGGTGCTTTCTGGGCTTGTTTGTTTTCTTGCAGATGACCACTAGTACTGATGATGTTACCTAGTTAGGGTAATGAAATGTCTGCAAGAAAACAAGCAAGCTCAGAGAGCACCAAGGACCCCAGATTTATTTACATGTTTAAATTATCTGGAACTCAATTCTCACTGTTAGTTATAGACCACTATGCCCATCTGTACCCTATTCAGTTTCAGGCACAAAATCATAGGATAACACTCCTTTGCATTCCATGTTCAGTGATGTAATGCTCTGAATGGAAGTTCTATCATGAGAAGGTTAAAGATTTCTAGTTATAGCTATTCTATATGAATAACAAACAGGATGCTTTTTTGATAGCTCTTTTATAGCTTGCTATAGCTGGATTAAACTCAAGTACAAAAAGACCTTAATTTTGTTTATCATCAGTGTGACATTGTTTAACAGATGCTTTCTGGAAACTATTGTAGTCTTTCTAATTTATCTCTCTATAACGTGTAGAAAATATCTCTGGTTAATAGCCTGATTAAGCTTAATTCTTTTTTCAATCACATGTATCATTGTTGTAGTAACTTTGAATTCAAATAATAAAAATGATTAAAAACTGTTGTGTTTTGACTCTGAGCACTTGAACATCGGGATGGTATTCTGATAATTTTCACTTTCAAACAGAAAGAGCTAATTCACTTGTGCTGCTTATTGCAGTGGTGGAAAACAGCGATGGGAAAAAATCATATACTGCTCATATATTAAGAATAATCATTGTAAACCACAATTGTTGGTTCTGTAGAACATTAAACTCAACAATATGATCTAAAAATTCCAGTGTGGGTTCATGTATCATTCTGAGTCATAAAGTGGTAGTTTGGTTTTGACTTATCATGTTTTATGAATCCTGGTGATGGGGCAAATTAAATATTTATATGACCATACCCTTGATTAGGGAAATTAATATTATCAGACTCCCTTTCTCATGGAACTGTTTTTGCAGATGGTTCTATGAAATTGTTGTGAGTCATCACCTTCTACAGATCCAAAAGAATAGTGAGTCTTTGAAATTGCTAGTTGTCATGAAAATGCTCATTTTTGTTTAATAAAGTTTCTGAACATCTATCTTATGGGGTTGAGAGTATCATCAACTTAGTCAGTATAATCCCCTCCAGTGGAAAAATTCTGTTAGAAATATCTTTGAAAATATTGTTCCAAAAGTGTGTCTGTTTTTTAAAAAAATCCATTGTGGTGAAAAGTGACATCCCATTGTCGGTCTGAAATTGCTGTGGTGGACTTATATCATAACTATGAAATCTCAAGCTAGATTGGGAAACTCCTCTTTCAGAGGAGTTATACTGGTAGATCAGTGGGCAATGGCAATTGGAGTAAGAATGAAGAGGAAGAAAGTGCAAGAGAAAATAAAGATTCTAGTGAAAGGATTTAAGAAGAATAGGTAGAAGCATGGTAGCCCTCATAACAGCTGATGATCAAGAATAGAATAATGAGTTGGGGTTGGAAGATGCTGGAGAAAGATGGAAAGGAAGAATTAGACCAAGAGGGATGAAACTAGAAGAGAAACTTAAGCCATGTGGAGATACATTAGAGAAAACCTAAGCCCAAGTAATCTCCTAGGCATGTGGCCACAGTTATAAAGGGGCAAAGGGAAAATGGAGGGGATTGATTTATTTCCTTTTATTAAATTTATATGCCACTTACATGATTCCATGGGTATACCTCTGATTTGTTGGTATATTTGTCCCTAATATTGAGAGTAGGTAGTGAGGCACAAGCAAGTGAGGTCTGTGATTCTGTGATTTTCAGACTTACTATATTTTGCTATGTTTGGTGCATTCATATGTAGAAACTTTCATGTTTACATAATCCAGATCTATTCACTTTTTCCTATACTCACTGTAAGTAAAGGAGTGTATTTAGCATGGGTTATTTAGGTAATGTGTATTGTGAAGTACAGCTGCTATGGATTCTTTGCTATTCCTGGATCTATGAATAAAAAGAGTGCTGTGATATTGAATGAAATTATAATCTCATCTTCTATGATTTTCTGGAGGCACAGTACCCAGTTGCCCAAAAAGTAAAAGTGGGGGATTGACAGAATATTTGGACCCTTTATGACATGTCCAACTTTTTCTGTAAGTTCTTTAGATAAACGGTATGTTGGTGTCCCTGGTGACGATACAAATGGAAGAAGAGGTATATCAGACTTGTGTAGTGTGAAGTGAAAAAAGAAGCATGGGACACTACTTTTCATGTGCTACTGTTCTTGTTTTGTGATCTGACCTTTCATAGTTACATTATTAAAGGTTCCCTTAATCAGGCTGTCTAGTTTCTGTATTGGGCTGGTATTAACTTTGATATAGGCTTCCTTTTCTTCTAGTAATTTTATGGCTTTTGTATGTATAAGATGTATATGCATTTGCCTTTGCTGAACCAAGACTTGTTGACAGAATACAAAGCATTCAGGTGGATGTGGAATGATGGGCTGATAATTATTGATGGCTTTTTGAATTTGTTAATGATGTGATGTTGTATGATATGATATAATGTGAATACATTCTGATGCCAGCAGACTATGAAAGAGTTAGTAGAGGTCACAGGAAAGCCTTTCAAGATAAAAGAAACCAATAATTGGATAATGATTTCTACTTCTAATTGAATGCTCCATTGTTAATCCAAATAGTTAAACTATTGGTAACTTTGGCATCAAGCCACTGATAGTAGGTGTCAGATTGGTTTGCAACACAACCATGATCATCCATGCTTTTACTGGGGATAGCATACCTGGACTGCATTATGAAAACCTGTTTGCACAAAGAATTTAATGTGGCCTCTTAATTCTGCCCTCTTGGTATAATTGTGGTGAAACCGTGGCCTAGTCACAGATTTGACATCATATTGTATATGTATTTGATTTACTGTTAAAGTTGGTTTTTTATTTTAAATTTTGACAGTTGAATAAAGCAGAATAATCTAAAACTTTTGGGTTATTTATGAAGAGCTCATGGTACTAAATTTCATAATGCATTTTACTGTTTTGCCCTGAGGATCACATCATGTTGCACCAGAACCTTTTCATACTTGCATAATGATTAAACATGCCTTTACTTTATACATTAACTGCATATTACCATTGATTTCTTGAAGGGAATGCTTATGAGTGATGTGATATATAGTTTCTCCTTCAAGGAGACCCTATTAATTAAAAACTTCAGTCCAATTATAGCTTTCCAAGCAACAAATATATATACCAATGGAACAGTTGTCTTCCCCTGATACTGATAAATCTAATTCTGACAAAAATATGAATAGATTATATACAGCAATGTACAGAAATATCTAATGGCACCTACGGGTAAGACTAGGAACAGCTAATGATTATTATGAATTTGCATAATATGTATACTTGAGGGAAATAATATTCTACTATTCACAGTAATTATTTCAACTTCAAGAAAGTTCTCAGCTAAGATATTTCATCAATGCTGCTTTCCAACTGCAATAATGAAAAAAGGAAAAGAAAGAAAAAGCATTATGCAGCCCATGAAAGTATTAAACTATTTCCCATTTGTTTTATTTGGCCATGTCCCAAAGTTTCTTGACCTTATTTTAAGTACCGGAATGAAGTTATAACATTTTAAAGATTCCAAGATCAAAAAGATGCTGAATATTTGCAGTTTCTTGCTATTTATATTTAATGGTACTGAGATGGTAACTCCATTCTTTTAATCTTATATTTGTTCAATTTAAGTGTAGATCAGAGTGTAGATTGCTGTCCATCCAACAACATGTGCATTCAATCATATTGCCATAAGAATGTCATTTTATTAAGGTATTTTCCATTTATTAACATTTAAAGTTGATAGTGTAATCTATCTATATTGACATAATATTTCTAGATATCAGTGTTGAAGACTGGTACAAACATGACAAAAAAAATGACCAAAAAGTGCATTGCAACATCATGATGGAAATTCTAGCCTTTCATAGTACTGCTATAAACCACGCTGTTGAGACCATACTTGCAATATTGTGTCCAGTTCTGGTTACCATAACACACAAAAAGATGTTGGGACCCTAAAAAGTATACAGGGAACAGCAGCAAAGATGATAAAGAATCTGGAGGCTAAGCCAGGTCTCTCTTGCCTATTGAAGACAATTGCAGTGGGGAATATGATAGTTGTCTTCCATTACTTGAAAGCTGCCACAAAAAAGAGGGCATTAACCCTCTTCTTATGGCAGGGCTGTCAAACTTGCAGCCTGCAAGCCAGATGCATATGCACTGGCCATGCCAATGCCATGCTGACATCATGCACTGGCCGGCCAATGCCACACCGACACTCGGTTTAGTGGAGGGGGTAAAAATCCCAAAATGTCACGTAACAACATTGTGATGACATGAGTTTCACACCCATGCTATAGAGAGTCAGAGGGCAGGACAAAATGTAATGAGTAGAAGCTTGTCAAAGTGAGATCCAGCCTAAAAGTAAGGATGATTTTTCTGACTGTGAGAGCAATTAATCAATGAAATAGCTTGCCTCCTAAGGTTGTGGATGCTGTATCACTGGAGGTTTACAAGAATAGACTGGACAACCATTTGATTGGGATGGTGTAGGGCTCCTACCTTGACTAGGGGGCTGGACTAGAAAACCTCTGTGGTCCCTTTCAGCCCTATGATTCTATGACTCTAAATAGGTAACACATATACATTCACGTTTGCTATTTGCAGAACACATTGTGCCAAGTTCAGAAAAGTTAATATGATTCTTTAAGTGTTATGACTCAATTTTTAAATCAGAGTATTATAGGCACCTTTACTGAAGAAACACATTGGCATTCTGTTCCTTACTTGTGCTATTTTCACCTGTTGAAACTGTTTAACAACTGTTAAAACAATTAGTAGGTTTTGTATTCAACAGTGAAACTATTTGCAGAAAAAAATTTCCCCCTGCCAAATAATACGTAAGCCCAAGCTGTGTCAGGAGGTATCTCAAGTTCTATTAAGAATGCTAAGGAACTTAATTATGGTAGGCAAGATCAAGTGTCAGTTGGAGGACTATATTTACGGCCATCATTGGAAATCAGATTTTTCTATATTATGTACAAACAGCTTGTGCTAATTAGTGTGAAATTTAATTTGTACTAATCAGTGGAAGGAAGTGCCAAAAGAACTTGTCATGTTAATTTGTGCTTTCCAGAGCTATGAGGAGAGTAGAAAAATAAATCACAGAAATATACAAACATGCCCAAGTGTTTGCATATGGCAAAAAAGGCAGGATGAGGACAGCATGGACTTTCAGCTTCCATAGAGACAGACCATCCTGCAGCAGGTCTAAGGAAGTGCTGCTCATGTTTTTTTCCACCTCAAATTTCAGTATGTGTGTTAATTTGCAAGAGGATATGATTGCAGTTCTTTTTCTCCTTGCTTCCTTGATTCAAAGGTCCCTAGCCATTAGAACCAATTTTGCTGAAACAGAAGGTCTTAATTTTCACATGCCTATGAGAAAACAAGTTTTCTGGAAAACAAGGGCTTCTGAAATGTTCTTTTTTGTTCATTTGCTGCATTCTTTGCCACATTCTCCTTAAGCCTTTATCTAGTCAGATGTTCTTTTAGCTTCTTGTTTCCAGGTTATACCTTCCAATTTCTCTATCTTCAACCCTGTTTTTTTCAGTCCTCCATAGTCATCTAACAGCATTCTTCCAAACAGCATAAATCTCCTCCTGTTTCTAAATCCAGATGTTTGTTTCTTATATCAATAGTGTTTTGCTTCTTTTGTTAAGACATACACTCCAAAATCCTCTTCATACATGGACCAAAAGATTATCGTTACTTGAAAGAAAAATAAGTCTGTACTTGCAGCCCTATGAACTTATATTTGTTTTGGTCCTACCTACTCATGATATCCATGTATTTAATATGTCACATGAAGCTGTACATTCATAGGTTCATATTAGTTAATGGGAGGTTTTGGCTATGTGGAAACCTATATGTGCTGCTTCTCCTTTCTGGATGCCACACAAACTATATTGACCAATGAGCCTATTTTCTTCTTCCTCTTCATATACTTAACCTACATCTTCAATGGATTTATTAGAATGATTTAAGAAGTAGCCCATTGTTGCTTCTGTAATTAGAGCAATCATTTATATTCTCTATGAAGCTGAACAGGAATAGTACAGGACTGATGAAGAAAAAATTGAAACATGTTATCAGCTTATGGAAATCCTTCAGCTGATGATATGTTTGGTAATGCAACTCCATGCATTTTTATGGAAATTGAGGGGCTTTGTTTTGTACTGAGTGTTTTTCATCAAGATTAGATGAAATAATTCTACATGACATTAAATTGTGTCAAATTACCAAATTGTCAATGGGCAACCATTGAAAATAGAAGGGATGGGATGCTCCCCAATTATTAGTTATATGTGTGTTAATGATTTATATTCCCCTAAAAATGAGCCTCTAAAAATTTCAAGTGACCAATCAACTATATCACTCTATACTCACTGTTAAGTAGAAATATTCTTTTAGAAGTTCAATTACTGTAGACTTGTACCTTCTATCATCATACAATGTTAATGTTTTTGACTTAATGTAATTGATTTTGATACCACTTCCTTGACTCTACATGTACCATTTTTACATATATACCATCAGATTGTAATATTAGAAGTGCATACTTTGACAATTCCACTGTTATTGCTGCAGATCTTTAAAATTCAGTGAGTTCTTTTTCCCCCTCATGCCATCTTCAATAAAGCAGTGGTTTTGTATTTTCTCTCACCATTTTTAATCTAGCTGCATTTCCTTTGGGCAATAAGCCATTCCAGTGGGGTGTATAATTTACTTTCCTTATCGCACACTGATGAGTTGATTTTGTTTTTCTTTTATCATATATTCAAATTATTGTTTTCCTTTGGTGATGGGTTTTGCTACTACTCTGCATACTTATTAGCTGAGTTTGTGGCAGAGATTCTTGGCTTGAGTTGGAGAAACACTGTTTTAAGTGTTGTCCCTGAGCAATCAGCTACACAGTGCAAACAAACACCAACAAGTGAGGAGGGATATACAACACAGTGAATAGGGATAGGGGAACTGCTTTAATAAAAATGCTAATTTCATTTTTCATATATGAATGATACCATACTTTTAAAATTATAATAAATTATTGGACATGAAATAATATTGGCAAAATTAAAAGCAGTGCAAAATGACAATGTGGTTTGGAGTATTGCTGGAAACAGGGGACATTGCCAAGCATAACACCACAGAAAATGATGGTGGACATTTGTTTTCTTTTCTTTTTCTTGTCAGCATTGTGCTAGGGAGTTGTATCCACCAGTAGTTTTCCTTTAGGGCAGAAAAGCATAACCTGCACATCAGCTTGCTGTTTCCCAGTTTGAGATGTAATAAATGTGTCAGGAAAAGAAAGTTATTAAATACAAAGAGTATAGTGATATGACTGTACTTACTTAATTAAAACCAATTTTAATTATATTGAAATTAAATCAAATGTAGGCTTTTGTTCTGTCCCAAACCACTTCTTTATCTTGGCTCTAGTGTCCTTTCTCTAGTATAGTACTCCAAGCCATATTGTGATTGACTACAAGGGCTTTAAACCTTCAAGAACAGTTTCAGTAAATAGGGAAAGATTTAAATAGATAGATGATGGATTATTAAAACTCAAGGGAGTGTACTTAGACACTATAAATGGATAAAACTGCCATTTTTCAGAGTATGATTTAATTGAGAATCTCATCCATTGCTCAATGGCTGCCATAATTGTCCTGAAGTATCATCTATATAGGGAAGAAGGGTATATCATAAATTAGAGGAGGGAGGGAGCAAGGGAACAGGACTAACACCAATACACATCAGAGCTAAATATCTAATTTTTTTCCTCCCTTCTTCTTTCCAAATTTCTGCATGCTACTATGGAACAATGTCACCATAAATATAGTGTTTGTGAGACAAAGTATCACATGCAATTGTTTTCTTATCCTGAAGTTGTTATATAAACTCTATCAAGTAATGTTTAGTTCATTTGCAGTGTAGAGATTGGTGCTATAGTTTTATGTAGCACTATCACACTACTGACTGATCAAGATATGGGAAGGGCTAGCTTACATCTGGATTTCCTGTTCAGCCACAGAACAATTTATTCATGGCAATAAAAAGCAGTATTGGCATCCTGCTTAACTATGAAGACTAAGTACAATTGGGCTTTCACTCATCCCTATCAAATAATCCAACAGGTATTCCTTTTGATAGCTATTTTCTACTATCACTTATTTTGAAGGCAACATGAATCTGTTCTTATATTATGCATATATCCATTTTAAAGCATTAAACTACATTTGGCAAGTAGTTAAATATGTTCATGTTCAGACAGTCTGAAGTAAGAATATAATAGAAATTTCATTCCAATAGATTGATTTGAATTTTAGGAAGAGATGAAGGGAATTAAATTGTGTGTAATACAGACCAACTTCAGCAATCATGATAATCCCCAAGCTTCTTCTTAGTGGTTGCTATTTTTATTTTATACATCTAGAACAGGGATATCAAACTCGATCTCATTGAGGGCAACATCAAGGTTGTGTTTGACTTTGGGGGGACAGGGGTGTGTGGCCAGGGGGCATGGCCAGTTTGACTTCACTTATGTCGGGGGCACCTGTGGTAGCCAAGTGCTAAGGCAGGACTTCCCTCAGTCTCTCCCTCCTCTCATTATAATCTCCTTCCTTCTTTTTCTTCTTTTTCCTTCCCTCTTCCTTATCCTTTATTCTTCCTTCTCCACTTTCCTTATTTTTCTTTCCTTGTTCTCTTTCCATCATTCCTTATTTTTCTTTGTCTTTCCTCTTTCCTTTTCTCCTTTACTGTCCCTTCTTGCATGCTCAAATGCAAAAGGGGAAACATTTCTCCTTTTGTTTTTAGTTTGTTTTGCTAGCCCTCTACAGCAAAAATGGAGCTTTGGGGGCTGCACAGACAGAGGGCTGCAGGAGGCTGTCATGGCTGAAAATGGAGCCCAGAAGGGCCACGCACAACCCTCCTGAGCTCCATTTTTGCTGGCAGAGGCATCGCGGGCCAGTTCTTTGCTGTTTCCAGGGTGGCCCCATGAGCCAGATCTAAGCACCCTATAGGCCTTGAGTTAGATATCCCTGATCTAGAATGTGAATGTATTTTCCAGGGAAGCAGTTGACATTCCAATAGGATCAGAACAGAAACTACATTTGGATTGAATGTAAATGTAAGTCAAATTAAATATACTTGATATATTGTACATATAAGGGTCTTCCCTTCCTATTCACTCAATTTTTCTTCTAAATTCTCTAATATTTCATTTAAATTTACATACCTTGACATGGAATCATGTAGACTTGTATATTTTGCCTTATTACTACTGTTCTTTTCATTTTCTCACACAGTTCTCATCTGTCCTCACAATACTGATACGATCCTTGCTACAAGCAAAACATGAAGAAAAACAATACAAATGGCAGAAACTGAAGGTATTACTTTTACTCAGAAGTCAAACATTCTAAGCCTTAATTTCATTATCTGAATAATGCTTTTGATTCACTCATCCTTCTGAAAACAGAAGAGAATTTCACCAAAATGTTCTGGTGCTGATAACATTATTTTTATTGCTAGATAGAATGCATGCTTAATTTTCCCCAACTTCTCTTCTTGCTCTTTTATGAGACAATTTGAAAAACAGCTGAAACATTTCAGTTTATCATCTCTTTTGCTCTACTAGTTAGCATTACATAGAACATGTGTATGAATAACAAATACCTTTAAAAATATTTATTCCTTCATTGCACTCTATTAAACCAAGGTCAATCTGTTCTTTTCCTGTAACTAGCCTCCAGCATTAAAACACCACTCTCTTTAGCCATCTGGAGCTAATGGCTGCACAGATTCCACTAGATACACATTTCATGTTTAATTTGTGGGTAACTGTGACAAACCTTAATTTTTTCCCTGCCCCCTAAAGCATTTGGTAAATTGACCTCATGTTGAGAGACCTGAACACATAGAATTCATTTTAGTATATGAAGGGAAAAGTCTAATTCCATATAATTCCTTTTACCAAATGTCACAACTGTTGAAAATTAGTAGATATTTTTGTCATTTCTCCACAGTGTCATTAGGGATGTGGCCTCTGTTATCAATATTTTTTTCCCTTTTCCTGATTTGCACACTAGATCTTTGCCATCAGAGCAGGAATACATGCCTGGATATGGGAAAGAAACAATCACAGTCCCCATAGAAGATGGTTTTCACTTTTCTACCACGTTCTATAAAATTGGTCAAGAGAGAGAAAAAAGATACAAGTGGCCCCTGCATAAATATGTTAAACAAGGAGCTCAGATAATTTCTTTTAACCATTTTCCTTCTGCAGTGAATATTTCACAAGTGTTGAATCCTGTGATCTTCCACAAACAAATAGTAAATATTTCACTTCAACTAACATCTTTCTGTGCAGTTATTATTCTTTTTCTCCATTTTTCCTCTTTTTACAAGAAACTCTTTTTAATATGTAAACTTTATTAGATTAATAAGAGTTCTCATTAACATCTTTCCCATGGGAAAGCCTGCCTGGTGGTATGGCTTGGAACCTTTGTTTTTCAGGAATGGCACAAAATTGGTTAAAGTCTGCATTACTGATTTTCAGTGGAACAATCCAAAGCATCTTCCTTTCCATTTCTCCTAAAGTTTAGCTCAAGGAAGGGCCTTAGTTTTCCAGTTGAAAAGACAAAATGTGTATTGTGTCAGGAAGTTCAGTTGATTGTAGTGATAGAAGCACATGTTATTTATCAATTTACCTTATGCTGTGCCTTTTCCACTAATGAAGGACATTAGCAAAGACAATTACATTTTATTCTATCTCTTTCTCCTTCACTCTAAGAGAACCTGTCTAAATAAGTTTTAACAAGAGATACAAACAAAAAAAATCACTTCCCAAGTGCTCTGATATGCAAGGAAATATATGAGGAATGAGGAAGCATTTCAGTATCAGCCTCCTTTTGTTTTCTCCCCATATGGAAAGAAAGCTGTAATTACATTTGACACTTTGCAAAACCAAAAAGTCCATTAATTCTCCAAATCACCTTTAAATCTCTGTGAAGCTATTTGAATGTGCCCAATTCAGTTTGATGCCTCACACTGATCTGAAGATTTGATTTGAAGATTCAGTTCAAAGGACTGATATGATTGAATCACCTTTGAATCAAATAAAATTGCCCTTCTGAAGCTTTGCATAGCACTACATTTTTGACCTTTGGCAAGTCTGGATGTTACTGTTTGTTTAAAGTGCTGAGACACATATTTGTTTAGTTAAAGGGGTTATGTGGAGCTTCAGATTCAAAGGCAAAATAAATTATTTGGAATGTGCAGATGAATGAACTTCCACTCCTTAAAGCAGCCATATTTTCACCTGGATTTCCCTTTGTAAAACTAATAGGAGAAGTCTTGGCAACCAAAATCAGGATACTGATCTTTGAAAGTTTGCAGAGTCTATAACTTTTATTGCTAAACTTGAGTACAAAGAATTAAGTATGAGCAATATTTATTACACTGGTAACTAATCATATATATCCCTGTTCATTAACTTAATCATTTACATATTTACATTACCACAATTTGGGGACTAGCCTCAAATAAATATAGGATTGAGGTATGAGGGGTTAAGGTGTCCCACTGTCCCATAGTTCCAGAAGGATTTTTCTTTGGTTGCTTGATGTTGATATTGTTTTCTAATCTGTTGCTTTTATAAAGTTATGTCTGTATGCTTACATTATATTTCTGGTTAGTGCTGTTTTCCCATGAGAACAGCTATAGAAGCCTTTCCAAACAATCATTTTCTCAAAGCATTTGCTTTTTTCCCCATCATTATTATTTTTCTATATTTCAGCATTTTCCTAGTTTTGGCATAACATCAGCCATTTTAAACTTTGTACTTATTGTTCTGTTTGCATGCTAAAATGGCTGACTCATTGAATGGCATATGTGGCTGCTACTGCCATAAAATACTCTAGGTAATGTAAATTCAAAAAAACAACAATATAAGATTATTGTTCAGTTTACATATGCCTACTTTTAAAGACAGGGATTTCAAGGGAGATTGGCTCAAGAAAAATCTTGATCAATTTTTTTTAAATAATCTAGCTAATGAGATGGGATTGACAATCATTCTTTGCTGATTCCCTCTACCCATGCTTTCTCCATCAATATTGCTAACCCTGTGAAATGCAGCCCATTCCCTTCCCAGGCAAGGTTGGAAAAGCATAGAAGAAATGTCTTTCTTCTGCAGAGAATGTGGGGAATTATTAATATTCTCTTTGATTTTCAGAGGACTGAGGCTATTGAATCAGAAATTTTGCGCTGTGGTTTCTCCAAAGCCAAATGAATGGAAACAATTTATTTCTGAATTTTTAACTTTTAAACAGCACAATTCAAAAATAAATGTGTGCAGTCTGTATTTTATAGGAATCATAGACTTTATAGTCTAAATATTTATAGATTTATAAGACTCTAAATAAGGAGTGGACAACTGGTGACTTGTGTAGACTTAAACAATCCCTTCTTATCTGTGCTGAAAAATTACAATAGCATGATTGCCAGAAACCTGTCCAGGGTTGCCTTCCATTTTGGATATACAAAAAATATACTGTAAAATAACTGTAAGAGAGTTAAAAATAAAAGATTAAAAGATTAAAGTCTCAGCATATCCCTAAAATAGAAAATAAACAATGGAAAAAGTAACATGACTTCACTTACCTTGTGTTATTATCCATTCAACTGTGTCCCAACCCAAAAATTTGCTCATCTCTAATATTATTGAGCTTAAAAGAAAACATTACTAAAATAAATGCTATTTATTTTTCTTGCACAGCTTCCAGATGAAACCTTGGCAGAGGGGGTATCCATCTGGGTCCAATTCCAGAGGAATGGTCTAGGAATCCTTATGGGGAAAATGTGAGCTTCTAAAATTTTAAAAAGGAGACTTTTTCTTTCATGTGGACATTATGATTCTTAACTTCAATGGTATGATCAGCAATTAATTGCTGATTATTCTCTAAATGCGTTCTTCCTAGAAGTTTTGCACCCTTATCAAACATTTTCTGACTAGAGTATTTTTCAGGGGTCATCCAGACAACCACTTTATTGTTTTTCCTGCCATCCTTTGGTTGAAGTATGTTGACATAAAGAGATCTGTTTCCATAGTCTATATTTATCATACCTAAGAATGTCTTCACTTCTATTGCTCTTTATAGAACTTTGGTGAGGGATGCTTCAAGACCACTGATTTCTGCAGATATACCTGCCCAATGTCACCAACTGACACAAAAAGCTATCAACAACTGTGAGTCAGGAATGTATGGAGGGCAATGTTAAAGGCCACAAAAGGTAATACCATCACAGGGTTTGTTTTGTTTTGTTTTGTTTGGGGTAGTTTGGTGGGTAGAGGGTTAGCATGCGCTAATTTATTATTGCAACTGGCAGTTTTGTGGGACTATATAAAGTCCCAGGAAATACTGGAAATGGAAGCACACACTGATACAGAATCAGAACACATTATTTGAACTTATATCAACTTATTAATCATTGTGCAAAAGGTTGCTGACACAGTTCTGTGAATGACTATGATTTCTCCCATGACCTTTCACTGAACCCTCAATTATAGGGCTTACTGATGTTAGGAAGAGATGGAAAGCAAGCTAAGTCTGATCCTGGAATCCCACATAAGCTAGTAGCCAGCCATCTTCCTTCAGCCTCCTTATCCTGGTGGATCACATGACAGTTGAGAGGAAAGGCTTTAAAAGACTCAAAACTACATTCAACAGTAACAAGGAGTATGAAGAAAAGCTACCAGTTCAACCTTAATTATATCCCAACATGAAGATTTAGTTAGCCAATGGTGGGTCTAGGTGAGGAGGTAAGGAGAACTCCTCAGATTTTATTAACCTATAGTTCTTTCACTATCTAGGAATTATTTCCAATTGCCCATGTATGGAACCTTTTTTCAGCTAGAAGAATTACCAGGATTACTTGCTTCTTATGTAGGGATTGGTGCTACAGATGCCAATGGAGTTGTTTTTCAGCAAATAATCTCATGAAGAAGTTCTGTTTAATCTGGGCATCTGCTTGTATACTTTTCACTTTGTAAAAACCAAAAATTTCCAATTAATCCTGAAAGACACATCAATATATTTTCCTTGGTTGAGGTCCTTCAGGTTTTACATGAAAGAGTCTAATCTTGCACATTTTGTATCAGTTTTCTTATTGATTTTATTGAAGACATCATTGACCTTAAGAAAATACATGCTGGAATTTTATCACCTGAACTTTGGACTCCTGACCAGCATTAAAGAGATGATAAATTATATTTCCTTCCATTAGGAAAAAAAAGTGAAGCAGAAATGGACTAGAGCCCAGCAACAAGAGAAAAGTGCTTTCCATCTTAACACATTGTTTGGTTGGATTTGGTCCTTTTTCTAAAAATTCTTCCTTTTCCCTCTTTTCCTCTGAAATGCTGAAGTGTTAAGGGACGATATAAGATTGTTTTTTTAAAAAAACTTGCTTGGAGATAAGGACTCTTCCAGTGTCTTGTAGAAAAATGGGAACTGGAAAGCAGCTAATTTTCATCTGAAGGCAGTTTTGCACAGGAAAAAAAAACACTTTTTTTTCCTCAACATGAAATCCCCACTTTAGCCCAATTCTGCATTATTTGTTTGTTTGTTTAATTAATTAATTTCTATGCCACCCACCTCCCCTACAAGGTGATGCTGGGTCTTGAGACTTCTATTAGAATCTCATAGCTAGTATAACAAGAAAATGTCATCAGTTTTCAAATAACATGTTTAATAAAGCAGTTTATTGCTACATTTGGTAAAAGTATCTATTTCATGTCTTGATATTTTAGGTGAAGGCAATAAAGAAAGAAATTCACGTGAAAAGTGCTAAATAATACTAAAGAGAAAGAAGTGATGCATGCATCGTTACCTTTCTCCAGCCTGGCACAGATTTAAACACACATGTACAAAAAAGCCAACTTAATGGTAGAGTTATCACAGGTCATTTCATTAAGATTAGGAAAAAGAAAGGCATTTCAATAGCTACCCTATTTGGCCATCTGTCCAACAGAAACAAGGAATGGATGTGTGCTGATCTTTTACCATCTGTATTTGTCAATGGTTTCACAGCAAGCAAAGCCTCCTGTCAAATCCCCTTTAATGTTGACTCTAATTTTGTTTGCGTAGATCTTTAACAGTACTGTAAATATCCCTACTGTTAAATAGTTGTCTGAAAAACATCTACATGAATTTAAAGTTTTCTTAGGTGCAATTAAAACTGATCATTACTGAAATTTTTATTTTAACAATATGATTTGAAATCAAACAACAAATCTAAATGAGATTGTGTGCATGTGGATAGTTTAGAATTAATATCCTATAACACATTTATTTAACAAAAAATATATTCAGGAATATATGTCAAACTCTTACACAATTCTATTGGCTGTTTTCCCCCTTCTAGTCCTCCCCATGCAATAATTGTATAGAGGGCCTCATTATACCGAAGGATTGCACTGTATTTCTAGCTACATCCCAGTTTTATATGAAACTAAAAGAAGACAAAAGAGAGCAAATACTATGCTACCTTTTAAATGGAAAGATTGATTGACTAATTGATTGATTCTGCTCATGAATTGTCCCAGGGTACATATTTCTGGATAGTGAGACTGGTTGGTATGCAGAAGTTGATTCTGAAATATTGTAAGTTACACAGGTGTGCAATATTGAGGGAAAAGACAAGTATGTTACTAACTCTTTTACAGCACCTCTCCTATGGAATGGGATTCCTCCTGAATGTCCCTCACTCTGCTGTTGTTTAGAACAGGGGTCACCAACTTTTGGACCCCAGGGACCACCAAACTCATAATTTTAATTCCCATGGACCAGAGACCCTGGGAAAATCCCCAAAAAAGTCTGCAGGAAAATTCCCCACCCTGTTTTCCTACTGATCAATCATTCTATTTGGATCACAGGATACCATCTCCAGCTCTGTTCTGGAGGGGGGGAGAGAGAGAGAGAGAGAGAGAGAGAGAGAGAGAGAGAGAGACTGACTTTTGGCTTAATGTAAGGAAAGCAGCAGAAGCTGCAGAAGTCTTTCTTTCTCTCCCCCAAACTCAGCCAAAAATGAGTCTTTGTGAGACTTGTCATGCCAGCACAGCTTCTTGGAGCAGGATGCCTTGCAGGGTCCCAAAGACGCATTTCCGGCAGAGTTTGGGGGAGAGAAAGAAAGACTTTTGCTGCTTTCCTTGCGTGCAGCCAAAAGCAGAAGAAGAAAGAAGTGGAAAGAAGTAGCCCTGTGGCCAGGCGAGGCACATGGGGCAAGTTCCCCCCCTCCATCCTTTCCCCCCTTCCCTCACTACCTCATGTTGTTCACAATGCAAGCGATATAAGCCTTGTCTTCCTGTGGGCCATGAGGGTGATGCAGCCTTGTGTTCCCACGCAGCCTGGATTAATTGCTTTGGGGAATGCTTTGGGGCTGACATTTCTCTGTGGACCACCAAATTTTTCTCACAGACCACCAGTGGTCCCCGGCCCACTGGCTGGCAACCAGTGGTTTAGAAGACTTCATCCAGACCTTTTCCAGGAAGAATGAGACTACTGCTTCATTACACTTGTTATATTTTACCTTTATATTTTATATTCTGTTATTTTATTGTAATTCCTTGGGTTATTATGGGCTGCTCAGAGGCATTAACTACTACCCAGTTTGGTCTAGTGGTAAGGTACCAAGCTAGAAAGTGGGAGACTGTATTACAGTCCCTCCTTAGCTGTAGGAGCCAGCTGCCAGCTGCATGACCTTGAATCAGTCATTCCCTCTCAGTCCAAGCTACCTCATAGAATTGTGGGGGAAGTAGGAGGAGGAAGGTATGTTGGATATGTTTGCTACCTTGAGTTATTTATAAAAATAATAAAGGTAGGATACAAATATATAAAATATATACAAATATATAAAATAAACCAAGGGTTGGGTACCATGAAAGTTTAATAATTTAGTATTATTAAATTATTATTATTATTATTATTATTATTATTATTATTATTATTATTATTATTATTATTTATTTAGACTTGTATGCCGCCCTACTCCCGAAGGACTCAGGGCGGCGAACATACAAAAAGATTTACAATAAAATAATGAATAAAAAACAAGTCCAAATTACAAAACAACTAAAACAATAAAATTACAAATGGGCAAACATTGTTAAAACTACCCACCCCATGGTCAATCCAGGCCAGCCTGCTGAAACAGCCAGGTCTTCAGGTCTCGACGAAAGGAGCGGAGATCAGGGGCCAAACGCAGATCCGCAGGAAGCTGGTTCCACAGGGTGGGCGCTCCCACAGAAAAGGCCCTAGCTCTGGGAACCGCCAGCCGACAATGCCTGACCGACAGTATTCCCAGAAGGCCCCTCCTATGGGAGCGCACGGGGCGATTGGACTGTGATGCAGGCAGGAGGCGTTCCCGCAAGTACCCTGCACCCAAGCCATTAAGGGCTTTATAAGTTGTTACCAACACCTTGAAGGAAACCCGGAAGGCAACCGGCAACCAATGCAGGTCGCGCAGGAGGGGTGTAACATGGGAGTATCGGGATACCCCCATCACAGCCCGTGCGGCCGCATTCTGCACCAGCTGCAACCTCCGAGTAATCCGCAAGGGAAGCCCCATGTAGAGAGCATTGCAGTAGTCGATTCTGGCGTGGACGAGCGCATGAGTGACCGTTCGAAGGGCATCTCGGTCCAGGTAAGGGCGAAGCTGGCGAACCAGCCGAACCTGGCCACAGTTCCCACCTGCTCCTCCAAACTGAGCTGTGCATCCAGGAGGACGCCCAGATTCCTCACCCTATCCACAGGGGGTAACACCTCCCCCCCCCATGACCAAAGATGGCACATCCACTGAGCACCGAGATGCCGGTAAGAACAGCCACTCAGTCTTGGCTGGGTTGAGTCTGAGCCTATTACTCCCCATCCAGGCCTGCACTGCCTCCAGGCACCGGGACATCACCGAGAAAGCATCACTGATCTGGTCTGGGGTGGAGATATACAACTGGGTATCATCTGCATATTGATGATACCTCACCCCAAAACCACGGATGATCTCACCCAGCGGTTTCATGTAGATATTAAACAGGAGAGGTGATTATGATTATTTAATCATTACTCATGTGTTACCTATTGATAAATTATTTCAAAATCTTCCTTTGCTTATTTAGTTTTGAAAAAGAATTGGGAACCATCCCAGTCATGGACATTACAACACAGCAAAAAAAGATATCTGGTACCTTTTTTCCACCATAGACTAAGTGGCTCTCTTCCTATAACAGAGTAGTGCCTTCTGACAACTGTTCAAATGTCATTTTCTGTAAAACAGTTGTTTATGATAGTTGGTGACTTTACTACTATCTTTAAATCTTTATTGCTGAGCACATTGGGTTGTATCCCAAAAATTGTAAGCCGCCCTGAGTCCCCGGAGAAGGGCGGCATATAAGTGTAATTAAAAAAAAATCAAATTAACAGAATTCTGAACAGCAAAGATAAAGTTAAGGAATAACAATGGAATTTATTGGAGGGGTATAAATGGGATTGGAAGATAAAGGAGCTGGAGTTTTATCTGGAGTTCTTTTGGGTTGTTGTATTGATATGTGGGAATGACTTTGGAGATGGGGGAAAACTGTTGCCTTGGCAATGATTGGATAAGAGGAGTGTGGAGCCCACTGCTGCAAAATGACAAGAGGAAAAAACTCAGAAAGGAATCTCTGTAACTTATTAGGAATCTCTGTAAAAAGAGACAGTGGAAGATTTGTACTTTCAGATTTGCAAGATTCTATCAATGTAGCCTTACAATAAAATAGAACTCGCACATCTGCTTGTGTTTGCTATCTGCTCTACCTGGGAAGATTAATGCTTGTTCAGTAAGCAGAATGGAGGCCAGAGAAGTTTTATCTTTCTTTAAAACCATTTCCTCTCATTTTTTTATTTAGAAAATATGATTTTTATTTTGATAAATGTACACCTTTCCCAGAGTTATTAAAATTCTTCCACTTGAAAGAGTACATTAAAAATATAGGAACAAGGGCTATTTCACTGATCCATTCTGGTTTGCTCCAGAACCCAAATTCCAGACAACCACCAGAATGTCTTTTGTTTCACCTCTACTTGGTAAATCCTAGAGTTCTAGTTTCAAAACCAGAAGATTTATGGAACTTTCTGAAGGAGGTTGAGAATGAGTTATTGTTTGTTTGGAGATCAGAGCTTTTTCTCAACCCTTGAATACTCTCTTAGGACTTATAAGATTGTAGCTTACTAAGTTGCATGATTAAGTACCACTGAAGCAAAGATCAATATGGTAATATTAGTTTAAATGCTCACAAAGTAGTAGAAACAAGCAGGTGTTTGAAAATAGATTTTGCAATGATTCAGAGTGCATAATTCCATTCTGGATAAGAAGGATATATTAGGAGCAATAGTAATAGTCATAGTAATGCACTGGCATTTGCAAAAAGAGAGACAAATTAAACCATTTTTTCCCTTTGAAACATAGTGCATAATATTGTATTACATCTCCAGAGTCAGTTAAGATGTATTTCTGAAAACTTTTAGAACAGAGAAGGCTCTTTCAAATTTTGTTTCCTATAAATAAATAAATGAGCTTGGTGGCTCAGGCTGTAAATGCCTGCTCTTAAGATCCAGCTGTCTACAATTACTGTAGGCTCGAATCCCACCAGGCTCAAGGTTGACTCAGCCTTCCATCCTCTCGGGGTAGGTAAATTGAGGACCCAAGATTGTTGGGGGCAATTAGCTGACCTTGTAAAAATGCCGCTTAGTAATAAGCAGGCATATACAATGGAATGAAGGCTATTGCTGAGCACACTGGGTTGTATCCCAAAAATTGTAAGCCGCCCTGAGTCTTCGGAGAAGGGCGGCATATAAATGTAATTAAAAAAAAAAGCTACTTTTTCTTACAGTGTTTTTCCCCAGTTCATATATGAAGAGATATGTTTAGCTCCTACAAAGGGAGATTGGAAACCCATTTCATTTATTACCCAATGAAGGCAAGCAGAAGGATTATAAAAAATTTTCAAGAGTTTTACAATTTGCTAAGGATAATAATAATTTATGGACAGTTTAACCCATTCTTCATAATTTAGAATTTCCCATTTATTTTCTGATATTTTTTCACAGAGGGCTCAGTTACAATGATTTGAAAAAATAAAAATTTAGTAGATAGGATTTAACTTTTGGGTTTTTTTCCCTGTAATTTAGCACTGAAAGACATTTTTATTTTTGTTAAAACAAAAGTACTTATGTCTAGTAGTCCTGGGCTGTAATTTACATTTTTTAAAGTAAGTTATTGACCTTACCTGGCTTTGAAACCAAGCACGTCAGGCCTTATCAATACTTGGATCAGAATCTTCCAGAAACTATCAAAACTGTAAATTAGCTTGTAAAGTTAAAAAAAATCCCAAAGGAATATAGCAGCATACCATTTCCATATTGCTGTTATTAAATAACATTTCCATGTCCACATAGTGACCAGGAGTTCAGCATACTAAATGGAAGACCTTTACCAAACTAATTCCACTCAATTTTATTTTTTTAAGGTCAACTCAGTGTCAGAAATGAGAATATATTGGCAAAACCAGACATTGCTCATAGGCATCAAGGTTGGAGAAAGAATGCACAAAATCATCCACTGGAGATCTATTCATAACCACTTAGAATTAATTGGTATTAATACAGTCAGTTACTAGAATACGTACAGGTACTCTACATGGGATGGCTCTTGAAGAAGGTTAAGAAGCTTTAATTGGTTCAAAATGTGGTAATAGTGGTAATTACAGACATCTCCTGTTTAGTCATTGCTACACTTTTACTTCTGGTTATTGCCTACAGAAGGACTTCAAGGCATGGAAACAGGATATTTGAGGGCCATCTCTCTATGATTGGCTCTATCCACCACATTAGATCTGGCAGGAGGGGCAGGTTCTGGGTCTTATTAAGTAGAGAATGCCATCTAGAATAATCCAGGAAATATGTTTCTTCTGTTGTGAAATCTGTCCTTTGGAATAGCATTGAACTCAAGATTAGAATTGGTTCCATTCCTACTGGTCTCTGAAAGTGCTTAAGATCTGATTATTCTCCCAGGCGTGCCAACTGGAAAGTTAATAAAGTGGGTGTACTGTTATTGCTGAGGAATTATCCCTGGATGCCATTTTTAATTTTGTTTCTGTGTTGAATTATTTTGTTATTTAAATATATGTTTCCCGCCAGAGGTAGTATTCAGCAGGTTCCGACCAGTTCTGGAGAACCGGTAGTGGAAATTTTGAGTAGTTTGGAGAATCGGCAAATACCACCTCTGACTGGAGATTTTACAGTATCTTTCCTCTGCCACACCCAGCAAGCCATGCCCACAGAACTGGTAGTAAAAAAAATTGAATCCCACTACTGTTTCCCACCCAACATCACCTTGGTGAGATGGACTGCTGTATAAATAAATAAAAATAAATATCTCTTAAAGGAAAGAGAACATGGACACATGATCAGTGCAACAGGATTTTCTTGGCATCCATCTTTTTCCTGATGAAGCACTTCCAGCTTCTGAAAATTGTTCCAACAAGGAGAGTTTACTTGCATGCATTCATATTGTGAGTATATCTGCCTAATTTTAATTAATTTAATATATTGACAATGTTAACCTTACAAATCCAGCTGCCTTCAAATTAAAATAACAAGATAAAATGCTCATCAGTTTTTCTCTCTGTGTTTGAACATATAAATCAAATAGTTGCTAATTTGTCTACCAGCAACTAATATATATTGCAAAAACTTCAAAATTGAAAACATGGTAAGTTCTCACATTTCCCCACTCCTTTTGGGAAAGTAATTATCCATTTCCTTTCTTCAAACACATTCAGATAAGATTCAAAATAGAACTAAAAGATTCTTGGATAATAATCCAGTTTGGATTACTGCAATGTGTTTATGTGGGGCAGCACTCGAGGCTACCACCTAACCCAAAAAATAGTTGCATGTACAATATCGAGTATTTTTAGGTTCAACCATGTCACATCTATTTTGTGTAAGCTGCACTGGCTCCTAATTTTCTTCTAGGAGTAATTCACAGTGCTGGTTATTACCTTTAAAGTTCTACAAGGCAGAGGACCATGTTATTTTGGAGTGGGGAAACTACTTCTCCCTGAAAGATCTGCCCATTCTACCAATTCAGATGCATAGGCATGTTTGAGGTACCTTTCCTGAAATCTTGACATAGAAATGTATGTTTTCTGTGGCTGCTTCTACATCTTCTTTGGCTGGAAGAAAGAAGATCCCAACTTTTTAGCCTTTCAGAAGGCCATCAGGACCTGGCTTTTTACATAGGCACTGGGGCAGAATAAGGATGTCAAAAGTTGGCTCTGAGGCATCTCAAAGCAATGATTGAAACACCAAGGTTGCTTTGACATATATATTTTTTATGTGTTGTATAGTTTGAGCTTATGTTGCTGTTGTGAACCATGAAGAGTTTTCTGTAGTTCAGGAAAGGTGTTTTGTTTTGGTTTTAGCTTTTCTAGTTGTGTCAAGTTAGTCTGAAGTAACTCATCACAAAACATAAATCAGGAAAACAAATGTGCTTTATCCCAGGCATGGTGAAATGAAATCAGTGCAGGAAATAATTGTCTTTGCAAATGAAAAGGAAGCATTACAATACATTGTAACTTTAGTGCACATTTTACAAAACGACAGATTTAAATTGGATAGGTTCTTTTTATATCAAATTTATAAATATAATGGAATGATGCCCTGAAGTATGGCTGTTCATTTTACATGAAAAGGTGTTATTATGTTTGGAAGGCAAAAATCTCTCAGGCAGCTTCTAACGTTGCTACTCCAGGGATTTTATATTGGGAACAAGCAGCCTGATGTTTATCTAGATGTTTTGGATTACAACACACTTAGTCCTTTGCCATTGGAAAAGTGAATGCACCTGATTTGCTTGCTTGATGTCAGAATGACCCTGATTTTAAAATATTAGATGCTGTCATCTTGGTGGTCATTTTGATATTAGCCAAGAGTTCAATAATAATTTTAGAAATCATCTATTTGATTGGATTACTTTATTAAATTTCAAACTAAAAATTCAAAAGGAAAATATTGCTTATGTTTGGCTCATATTTTGTTGCATACACTCATTTCTCGTACACCTGTGTACAATTGCACATTCTTTTCTTTGATTTTTTTTCTTTTTGTCCTCACACACTTCATACAATAGAAGTCTTTCTGTTCTGAATTCACTATCAGAAAAATATATATCAAGAGAGGAATCTTTATGCTGTCACACACAAATGGCTATCCAATTTTTGCTAAAAAATAAAAAATAAACAAACAAAAGAAAAACAAAAGAAAACTTCCAGTGAAGGAATAGTCACAACTCCAGGAGGTTTCCAGGATCAATAGCAATTAAAGTCAGGCATTTGGATTTTCCCTTTATAAAGCTTTCACTCATTGGTTCTTGTGCTTCTCTTGGAAGCTCTGGAGACTAAATCTATACTTCTTGGATTGTGACAGTTGTTCAACAGTTGGAAGACTGAAATCATTTTTCCCCTTAGCTTTCTCTATGCTAGGCTAAACATAGCCACTTTTCTTAACTATTCTTCATAGGATTTACTTTCCAAGACTCTCACTCTCTTTGTCATTTTTTTTGTTTTTGTTTTTTGCAAATGTTCCAGTGTCTCAGTGACTTTCTTGTCCCAATGGTGCTTTTTCAAGAGACAACTGTCTATAAAAATTCTCAGTCATCCAGGTCATGGTTGTCCCAAAAGTGCTTTTTCAAGAAGCAACTGGACTTTCTGATTTTTATTTGAAGACATTTCATTTCTCATTCAAGAAGCTTCTTGAGCTCTGACTGGACAGTGAGGAATGGAAGGATTTATACTCTTTGCAGATAGCTGGTCATTTGCATTCTTTTAGTGAGTTGTTAAGGTCACCTGGAGGTTTATCTGTGTCATCAGGGTCATCTGAGTGGTGCAAATGGGTGTGGAGCCTACTTGGAACTATTGAAAGGACTGTGTGGTGGACATTTGCACCACTCAGGTGACCCTGATGACACAGATAAACCTCCATATGGCCTTAATGACTACTAAAAGAATGCAAATGATCAAGGGTCTGGAAGGAGTATAAATTCTTCAATTCTCTAACATCCAGTCAGTTGAAGAAGCTTCTGGGTGAGAAGTGAAATGTCTTCAAAGGAAAACCAGAAAGTCCAGTTGCCTCTTGAAAAAGCACTTTTGAGACAACCATGACCTGGATGACTGAGAATTTCCATAGACACTCAGTGACTTTCTTGTTTTGTAGTGATCAAAACTGGGTACAGAAGGAGGTGAAATATTGTGCAGCATGTAATTAATTAGCATTGACTCCTGGTGTTTGCCTGGATATGTTCTTGTCATTTCATTGGCAAGATTTCAGAAGTGATTTGCTATTTCCTCCTTCCTAGAGCTGAGAGAGAGTAAATGGCCCAAGGTTAACCAGTTAGCTTAAAGTGGAACTAGAACTCAAAGACTCCCAGTTTTTAGCCTGATGACTTAACCACTACATCAGCTCTCATGATTCATTTATGATGTAGAAAAGTATTCAATAATAAATACAAGTTAAAATGGCAAACATATGTAAAATGTCCATATTGAATTTATATAATTGGCAGTATGATCTTGGTGATGACTTAAGATTTGAAATCCTTTGGCATTTTGAAGTCATTATCCATCTCCTTCCCACCACATTCTCCAGAGTTGTTTTTCCAGAATAGCGGTCACCAATCTTTCTAGTTCTGCAGACTGGCAGCGGTGGCAGGATGAGGCAGAGATAGGATGGTTTTACCTGCCCCTTGTGCAACTGGAGCTTCATACATTTGCCTGCTGTTTATGCAGCCTGGTTCCCAATGGGCTACAGACCGATACTGGGCAACAGACCAGGGGTTGGGGAACCTTGTTCTAGAACAGTGGTCACCAACCAGTGGGCCAGGGACCACTGGTGGTCCGTGAGAAAATGTTGGTGGTCCACAGAGAAATATCAGACCCAAAGCACCTCCCAAAGCAATTAATCCAGACTGCGTGGGAACACAAGGCTGCGCCACCCACATGGCCTGCGGGAAGACAAAGCTTGCATCGTTTGCATTGCAAAAAACACAAGGTAGTGAGAGGAGGGGGGAAAGGGCAGAGGGGGGGGAACTTGCCCCGCATGCCTGGCCTGGCCACCAGGCTGCTTCTTTCTGCTTCTTTCTTCTTCTGCTTTTGGCTGCATGCAAGGAAAACAGCAAAAGTCTTTCTTTCTCTCCCCCAAACTCTGCCAGAAATGAGTCTTTGGGACCCTGCAAGGCATCCTGCTCCAAGAAGCTGCACCAGCGTGACAAATCTCACAAAGACTCATTTCTGGCAGAGTTTGGGGGAGAGAAAGAAAGACTTCTGCTGCTTTTCTTGCATGAAGCCAAAAGTCAGTCTCTTTGTCTCTCTGTCTCTCTCTCTCTGTCTCTCTCTCTGTCTCTCTCTGTCTCTCTCTCTGTGTCTCTGTCTGTCTGTCTGTCTGTCTGTCTGTCTGTCTGTCTCTCTTTCTCTCTCTCTCTCCCTGAGAACGTAGCTGGAGACAGTATCCTGCTATCCCAAATAAAGAATGATTGATCAGTAGGAAAATGGGGTAGGAAAATTTCCTGCAGACTTTGTTTGGGATTTTCCCAGGGTCTTTGCTCCACAGGATTTAAAATTATGAGTTTGATGGTCCCTGAGGTCCAAAAGGTTGGTGACCCCTTTTCTAGAATATATAATTTGTTCTGTATTTATACTGAAATTAATAAGGAGTTAATCTGATTCTTCCTTAACTTTGCTCTATATATCAGATTTTATGAACTCTTATTTTATTACAGCAGATTACTTGAAGGTCTTCCTTTCAGACATATCAGCCTGTTTATAATCAGTAATGAAGATCTTTATTAGTCTATCTTTGAAGACTGTTAAATTGCTCAGGACTATGATTACCACATTTGAACTTTCCAAAAAGAACAAAATAGTCAGGGATAGATATCTCTGTAATAATCTACCAATTCTAATTTCATTAATTGTGTTATATTATTATTATTATTATTTTATTATTTTATTAGACTTGTATGCCACCCTCTCTCCCTAAGGACTCAGGGCGGCGAACAATAAAAAAAACCCAATACAAATTACAGTAAAAAGCCATTAAACAAATACAAGCCTAATCAGTGATTATGAAATTTAAAAAAAATAAAACTAAAACTAAAAAAATCAACCCACACCCCCGAAGTCAGTCCAGACCGGCCTGCTGAAACAACCAGGTCTTCAGGTCCTGGCGGAAGGAACGGAGATCAGGGGCCAAACGTAGGTCTACGGGGAGTTGGTTCTATAGGGCGGGTGCTCCCACAGTGTAATGAATAATCACAATATAATGTCATGTATTATGAGCTATATGTTGTATTAAGTTTTTCAAATAGCAAAGCAATTTCTTGTCTTAAACAGAAAACTCCTAGATTGCAATAATCAGCAATGTTGTAAAATAAAAGAATTCTTTTTTATTTCTCCAACCTCATCCCCACAAATCTGAGAAGCCTTGCCTAGACCAGAGTACTAAGGGTTACTAGAGCCTTGGCTTCAAAAATGTATTAATAGAAGAGAAATTTTGTAGTTTAGGATTGAGCTGCGGGCTTTCATTACTCAACTAGGTGCAAATTCCACTCCCTTCTAGAACTGATGATCAAGGACTACTAAGAACACTCCTACAAACACTGACAGAACTTGTACATAAACAGAGAGTGAATCCCACTCCCTTATAGCACTGATGATGCTTCCTACTTTGGTAATAAAACATCTGGAAGAAAACAACCAAGCTCAGAGAGCACCAAGGACATCACAGAGGGAAGATAGTTGAGACTGATGGGTTGAGCTACCAGCGGGCTACATAACAAATGTGCAGATCAGCTACAAAGACCTTGGTAACCCGAAGATAAAGGGGAACCACTGTAAGGGGAGAAGGAAGACAACAATATCCAAGTATCACCAAAGATAGTCCTGAAGATCCAGTTTAATGAGAAGAATAAGATAGATGGCATCAGCATTTATGCCTTGCCAGTCATCAGATACCCTACTGACCAAAGGTAGATATGGTTTACCACACCAGACAGGATCTACCAGATCTACCAGATCTTTGAGTTAGTTACAGTTTACAGTGCATTCAAGGGAATCTAGAGAAATATAAAATAAGTTAGTACAGTGGTCACAATTTACAAATCAAGCCTCCAGTTCATGCAGCACTTGTAAAAAAAAAGTCAGGGGAGGGGATGATTTCAACTATGCCATCCTGACTTTTTCTTACTACCTCTGGGTATATTTGCAGCCAGTAGTTCTGCAAGGCAGGGCTTCCTGGTGCTTTGTTTTGATTGTCATGGAGATTAAATGAATGGATAGAGATTTAAAGACCAAAAAGTAATATATTCCTAGAGGGGGGAAATGTAGAAGAACAAGTAGTTGTGTCACATCTTCCCAGGCCCAGTGCCATAAGATTTTTAAGTACCTTTGCTCTTTCATATTTTGCAAAAGGGTTTTATTGTATTGTTGTTTGTTTTGGCTGTAAGCATGTTTTAAGTTTTAGCAGAATCAGGGCTGGATATTTGGGAGGGGGTATTTTTGGATTTATTATTATTAAGGTTCATTGCATAGTCAACCAGTTGTTTAGCATTTTTACTGGATTTTGATTTATTTGGCATTTTTATCCACTTATTGAGCTTCACAAGTATCTGTGATAGGCAGAAGGTGTTTGCTGATATTAAAGGTATTGTCACAAGATATAAGTTCTTCCAAATAAAGCTGCTTTTTGCGATTGACTGATGGTTATTTTGTCAATGCTGATAGTCTTCAAGTGGTGTTCAATTTATTTTGGGATCGTACCCAAAGAGCCTATTATCGTTAGCACTACCTTTGTTTTATTTTGCCACGCTCATTCTAGTTCTATCTGATGGTCTTCATACTTTGTGTTTTTATTATTATTTATTGTTGTACAGGCTTTCTCTAATTGTGCAATCTATCTTTGGGCAGCATGCAAGCACCTTTGCTCTTAATGATGGCTTTGAAGATGCTTAAATAATTAAGTAGTAACATTTATCATCTGGTTTCTAGTAACTCTTTCTTAAAAAAATAATACAAGGCTAGCATAAAACATGGCAGGAAAAATAATTTTATTCAACAATGAATAAAAAGAAAGATAATCAGATGCATAAGCATAGATGATATCCAAGAAACAGAGGCAATGGGAGAAACTGTCTCCATTTTCCATCATGTCTATCCTCATAGGTGAAGATACCTATGAGGATAGACATGATGGAAAATGGAGACAGTTTCTCCCATTGCCTTTAGGTGAAGGTACCTATGAGGATTAAGACTTCAAGATTTCATTTAACTATGCAGTGGAATCAAGTGATGTGCTTTGATGTTGTACATCTATAAACTTTGTATGGATTCACAAGCTATTACAATGGGATTTTGCCTTCTGTTTTAATAGAAATTCTTCACCAAATCTTGCATTGTAGTATGTTCACATCCCATATACCAGTAAATTAGAGTTTGGGTTTTTTTTTTAATTCTCTGCAAAATTACAAAATGCTTATGATTATTTAATTCTTTACTTAAATACCATGGCTCAGTAAGCCATGGGAATATAAACACAATTAGAATAGTTTTTAGAAAAGCAGTCTTTAACAGTATGTTTTCTAGTGATGACCAACATTAAATGCTATTGATTTTATGTTTCCTGCTGTTAATAACTACAAATTAGCCAAAGTTTTCTTCTGTTTTTTTAAAATGGCTTAATGGGTGCTATAATCCAAATGCAGTTTGATCTTTCACTATGCAAGGAAACTTTCAGATACCCCCCATTGATAGTCTGGCAATGTTAATCTTGTACTGTACTTATGTCATATTAAAGTATTAATGTGCTATTTAAAATATAATCAAGTGCCATAATATAAACACATATTCAACAACCACCTTAATTGGAATGATGAAAAGGATTACCACAAAATAAAAATGCACAGATAATGATTTAAACATTCATAGTTCAGCCCTGCAACCATCCACCCTAGGCACTTTCAGGGTTGCCGCAGTGAAGTGAGTCGAGCTGTGGGAATGGGAAAGGGGAGGAAGAGATAGCTAAAGGATTGTAGCCATAATAAAATTCTTTCTTCTGAGAACCGAGAACTTTTCCACCAGGTACAAGGAGGTGGAAAATTTTTTCAGTTCTCAGAAAAAGAATCCCAGGTGCAAGGAGGTGGGATCTGTGACCAAGCAACCCTTGGACTGTGACATGATTGGACCAGTGGTGGGATTCAAATTTTTTTACTACCGGTTCGGTGGGTGTGGCTTGGTGGGCATGGCAGGGGAAGAATACTGTAAAATCTCCATTCCCTCTCCACTCCTGGGGGAAGGTTACTGCAAAATCCCATTCCCTCCCCACCCCACTAACCTGCTTTCCATCTCCATTCTCCTGTGCAGGGCAACAAAAGAAGACCCAGCCAATTAGCTGGGACTTGGGAGGCAGAGAATAGATGGGGATGGGGTCAGTCAGAGGTGGTATTTGCCAGTTCTCCGAACTACTCAAAGTTTCCACTACCAGTTCTCTAGAACTGGTCAGAACTTGCTGAATATCACCTCTGGATTGGACTATGTGATGGACTACATGGCCAGGGGGAAAAATACTTTTAACTAGGGGGAAAACTGAAGGGGGGGGGTGTATTTATTTATTTATTTATTTATTTATTTTATTAGACTTGTATGCCACCCTCTCTCTCTAAGGACTCAGGGCAGCTAACAATAAAAACCCAATACAAATTACAATAAAAAACCATTAAACAGATACAAGCCTAATCGGTGTTATAAAATTTAAGATGAATTAAAACAAAGACTAAAAAACCAACCCACACCCCCGAAGTCAGTCCAGACCTGCCTGTTGAAACAACCAGGTCTTCAGGTCCCAGCAGAAGGAGCAGAGATCAGGGGCCATACGGAGGTCTACAGGGAGTTGATTCCATAGGGCAGGTGCTCCACAGAGAAGGCCCTACCCCTGGGCACCGCCGGTTTAGAGTCGGGTTTCCCTAGATGTGCCAATATGACATGTCTAATAAATCTATACTTTGAGTAATATGTCTGACTTGGAGTTTTGATTCCATTAGGTGTGTTACTTGAAACCCTGACACACAAATGTTATGTTGCAAGTGAACTTGCATAGGGAAAAATTTGCCGGATAAAATCAGCAGCAGCAGCAGCAGTCATAATTCAATCTACAGGCTGTTCTTGATTTGCTCTTGACTTACGATCACAATTAACTAAATTTTCTACTGCTAAGCAAGGTAGTCTTTGTGAGGTTTTATTCCCCTCATTTTACCACAGTTAAGCAAATTGCTACAATTGTTAAGTAAATCAATTGGTTATTAAGCGAATCTGGTTTATCCCATTGATGTTGCTTGCTGGGAAGGTTATAGGAGAAATGGCATTTTTCTGGGAAGGTTATAAATGGGGATCACATGATCCCAGGACAGTGCAACTGTCATAAATACATGTCAGTTGCTAAGCACCCAAATTTTGAACCACATGACCAAGAGGATGCTACATTTGTAAGAGTGAAAACTGGTCAAAAGTCATTTTTCTCAATGCTGTTGTAACTTTGAACTGTCACTAAATGAATGGTTGTAAGTCAAGGACTATCTGCACATATATCTATGACTTTCTAATGGTACAATATTCTCATATTTTTGGGGATATTAAAATGGGGCACCTTTTTTAACACCAGGTATTATCAGCATATTGGTGACATCTTGGCTGTGGGTGAAATAAAGACATAAACTGAGATTCTGTCCTGTTACCTGGAATCTGTTAGCATCCAAATGGTGGAACACAGACACAGGTTTAGTCCTAATCTCAGCAAATTTAGAAGCCAACCAATAGAGAACCTAAATGATTCCCTCATTTTGTGCTCAATGCCTTTGAGCTTGCAGATCCTGTTTAAAGATCTGATGATAAATTTGATCAAGAGGATCTTATGCAATAAGGAGACTTTATATGTCATTCCACCCTTGACCACCTCTCAGATTATTACAATTCATTCTGCTTGAGGCAGCCTTTGAACAAATGTCTGCTGGTCTACAATGAGTGCCTCAAATAATTACAGGAGTAACTTGTTTTGCCAATATGATACCATTACTTTGAGACATGTAATCATTGCCATTGACTTTTGTATGAAATTCAAGGTGCTAGTGGTTATCTTTGAAATCCTATAGAGTTCCTGACCTACGTACCTCAGAGATAAACTATTTCAAATGGCATTCATCAACTTGATATGATCAGAAATACTGGACTTAATTTATATTCTCATCTCTCAGGATACCTGCCATCAAGGACTGCTGATGCATACATTTTTGGGTCATGTCTCCATATGGAACAAGATAATTGTCAGGCTTACTAGGTAGACTAGACAGGGAATGTTAAGTCTACTGGAATGAAGATCCAGAGCCAGGGATCTGCAACTATGGTTTATTTGGGTAAGTAGGGAACACACACAACAACGGTAACAGCTGGCAGGCAGCCCTTATATAGGGGGTGCCTGCCATGCCTTTACCCAATCAGTTTGTTTGTATTTCCCATGCTAATTGCAGCGGGAGGGGATTACATGTCACGCCTATGCAGACACAACAGGGAACATGAACAGATGAGCTAATTTTATTTTATTGTAAAGTTACATTACCTGAATCTTGCAAATTTGAAAGTACAAATGTCTTCCCATCTTGTTTACACTAACTAGGGAAAGTTTCTTCTGAGTTTCTTATCCTGCCTGCTATCCAGTTCTGGGCTAGGTCCCTTATCTAACTGTTCTTTAGGCAATGTTTCTTTGCCTCATCACCTAAAGTCTTTTCAATATATTATTACACCTCCAGAGATTAAAACCATCCTGATTTTAGTAACATCTCAGAAAGTCTTCAAGATCTGGCTTTTCCAAAATGATTTTGGGGGATGACTTGAAGTTTTGATTTCTCCTATAGAATGATTCTTGGGTTAGAATAGAATAGAATAGAATAGAATAGAATAGAATAGAATAGAATACTTTATTGGCCAAGTGTGATTGGACACACAAGGAACTTGTCTTCGTGTAAATACCCTCATTAACTCTTATTGGTTTCCTTGGTGCTACACCTTGCTATATTTAGTTATATGTTTTAATCCACATAACTATATTTTAGAATTGTAATTCATTCAGACTTTTTTTTTCATTAATACAGCTTGTAAGACTCACTCAATAAGTAAATTACAAACTGACACATATGCACTTTTACACTAGTTGAGGTCAATGGGTTCTATCCAATATCATGCAAGCAAACCCTTTGCCATAAAATAAAACCCTGCCTTCCTCTCACCTCACCTCTCTGCACCTACACCTCTGTAGACGGCCACCCACACCTGCTTTTCAGTGCCTCTATTTGATGTTCACTTAAGAGCCACATTGAATCTTTGAATGGCTTCTTTGCTTAGTGACTTTGAGGAGTGTAGCCAGAGGGATCCTTCACTAACAAAGTATTTGCCTGACTCTGGTTGCATATAAATATGCATTATTTAAATTACCTGTTGTTATGATATGGAACATTCATAATACTCTTCAGGTAATTATATTCTCTTACTATTTCTGCCACTAGAATTTTAAAACATTTATATTGAACAATAAAACATCCAAGATATATTAGGTGGGTAAAGCAGGGAGAGCTAAGGGATTCCCAGTGGAGAGCTAGGAGAACTTAGGTGGATTTGGCTAAAAGCAGACTTGTAGTGAAGACTTGTAGTGATACCTTCCTAAAAAAAAAGACTTGAAGATGAAAAAGACAAGGATCCTTGCTTGATGAGAATTCACAAATAGATATGGAGGAGTACTGTGGATGACATTTTACTTTAGAATTGTTTTGAACTCAAGGATTTCCTTTTCAGGGTAAAATAGGTTAATAAAATCCTTGTGGTCTGAGTGAAGGATCAAGTGCTTTAGGAGGAGGGCACAATTTGTCTCTTTGGGGAATTTCATTAACCTTTCCTACAATTGTTAGATTGACAATTCCTCTCAGGCCATTTGAGCTAATTAAATCCTAATGGGAAGCAATTGAATGTCTGAACTACTTTCCATTTGCTAATGTTGGTATCTTTGGATTTTCTATAGTCTTGAAGCATTAAGATGCATTGTCTCAGTCACAGCCAGAGGTGGTATTCAGCAGGTTCTTACCAGTTCTGGAGAACCGGTAGCAGAAATTTTGAATAGTTCAGAAAACCGGCCAATACCACCTCTGACTGGAGATTTTACAGTATCCTTCCCCTGCCATGCCCACCAAGCCATGCCCTCAGAACTGGTAGTAAAAAAAAATTGAATCCCACCACTGGTCACAGCAATATAAAGTTTATTGTAAAATATAAGAACAACATGCTTAAAGTTAAAAGCATAACTGTCAGGTGGATATGATAGAAGATATTCTGTATTACTTTCCTAGAGTTTTGCAGGAGATTTTATATGCATTCTATACACATGTTTATTTTAAATAGTTGCACAATCTAAGGAGGCCAAGGAAAAATGTGGGACAAAATCTAAAAGGAAGAAGAAATAAACCCATCAAAACAGTTTTTATCTCAGCTTGTTGGGGCATATAAATCTCTTTAGAAAAATATGAGCTGTCTAAAAGTGAGGAAAGCAGAAAGTCTAAATCTATATTTTGCTGGTGTGAATCTATTTTTTAATGAGGTTTCTGACTAATTTCAGAATCCATTCATGTGTCACAAAATGCAGTCTATATGCTGCAGTGTTATAATTCCAACAACACTGAAAATGATAATAACAACAATCCCCCTTACACTGCTTCCCAGTTTTATTATGCTAAAAATGGAAAGGAAATGGGGTTACTGTTTTATTTTTTATACACAGATCCAGTAGAAGACATTAGAGTTGGGAGAAAGCTTTTTTGATGCTTGCTTTACTGAAAATTACTCCAGTGTATGTCTATGGAGATTCTCAGTCATCCAGGTCATGGTTGTCCCATAGGTGCTTTTTCAAGAGGCAAAAAACCAGAAAGTGCAGTTGCCTCTTGAAAAAGCACCTTTACTATTCCAGTATAATTCTGCAAAAATTGCAATATATGAAGGAACACAAGGTCGTCAAGTAACATGTAAGACATTTTTAATCAATCATTAATCGCAATAATACTGTAGAAAGTTGGCACCCCCTCCTATAAGAATGAAATATTCTAGGAAATATTAAAAATGCAGAATATTATACCTCCCTGGATGATAAAAGGAAAAACATGCTCTTGGAAAGCAACCCCCACCTTTGTTAATAGCCCTAGAAAGGCTGGGCCATCTTATCTACAAGACAAAAGGCCTTTAGCTCCAGGGTGATGGGATTAGCTCTCACGCAAGATCCAAACTAGGACAAAGCCATTAAGCCATAATAGGAATTGCCCAACACCTTTTCAGAACACAACCCTCTTCATTACATCATCACCCAGCAAGATTCAACCAAGTCTGGGACACAGACAGCCTACAAGGTTAGCTGGACCCCCACATAGCCCCTTGGGAGTCTGACAACCAATAGGATACATTTCTTGCAAGGCCTAAGAGAGGGTTTAAATATATCTCACTCTCCACTCCATGTGGTCATCTATCCAGAATCACACGTGCTTGGTGGTTCTGCTTCACCCTTAAACTTCACCTTCATCCTTCCAAGCAGCCTCCATATTTCCAGTGTCTTTCTTCCCACTTGGAACTGAACCCAGATGGACATTTCTTCCAACAATACAGTAACACAGTGATGTCAAACTCAATTTCATTGAGGGCCGCATCAGGGTTGTGTTTGACCTTGGAGGGCCAGGGTGCGGGTGGGCATGGGCAGGGTGGGTGTGGCCTAGGTGGGTGTGACACAGGACTGTACCTCCAGACACATGGTTTTATACACTTATAAAAATAGAAGGGCATACATTTTTGTGATTTTGTTTTTTTAATACTTACTTGATCTACTTGATCACCTTATGAGAGAGAGAGAGACCAGATCCATAGGAAGACTATAACTATAAATTATTGACATAGGCTATAGTAGCAGAATGCTGCAAGCCTGAAAAATAAAAAAAATTCCTCCCTCTTATGACCTTCTGAATCAAGGTCGGCCTCCTGCAGCACTCCAGAGGTCCCATTTTGGGCCTGGATGGCCTCCTGCAGCACTCTGGCGACCAAAACCGGCCCCATTTTTGCTAACAGAGGCATCATGGGCCAATTCTTTGCTATTTCCAGGCCAGCCCCATGAGCCAGATCTAAGCACTGCATGAGCCAGATCCTGCCCATGGGCCTTGAGTTTGAGACCCCTGCAATAACACAATAATACAATACGCTATAGACACATCCCTAACCCAAAGGCCTTCAGTTCCTCTAAATTCATGGACAAATACATGTATAGAAATGAAGGTACTTTATGGATACATGATGGACATTTCATATGAATGCACTGTCTTTCAAAGAAATGGACAATGTAATCAGGTCAGTCTCATTCCTGTGGAGGCCAGTCACAAACAGTAATGGTGGCAAGACCGATGAGATGTAGAAGAAATGATAGTGTTTTGAGTAGTCTATTAACTTTTTACTACTCCTAGTAAGAAAATATTGCTCCAGGAACATACAAGCCAAGCACTGTAAGATGTTCAGCTGAAGGATAGCAGGCACACTGGGATTTCAACCATCAGAGATAATTTCCATGGCGATTAAAAACAGATTGTTTTCTATTTTTTGGCTTCACAGAAAACAGCAATGGAGGAAAAAATAATCTCCCATTATTTATGACATTTGTGTGTAATGCTATATGGGAATGACCTTGAAAGACAGGAGAAAAAACAGACACTTCATGCAAAAGGTATCTCTGTCCATGGAAGCAAAGTGGTCTGGGAAGCATTTCAGAAGTGACCCTCCCTAGTTTTCTGTAGGGTAAAAGGAAGAATAGGATGCATACTTTCAAAATTGCATGACTTTCTTAATGTAACCTTACAATATAGAGTTTGTATTCACTGATGTGGAGACAAAAGGAACTTTGTTATAGAACATTTGACTTTGAAATCCTGTCACATGAGATATTAAGGTTGCTGACTTCAAAAATGGTTTGAACCAATTTATGATAGTCATGAGAATAGCAATAGCAATAACAATAACACTTAGACATTATAGCATTCTCTGGGCAGTTTACAATGTCAGCATATTGCCCCAAACAATCTACTTGCTTTCCGCAAAGCCGTTAAAACCTGGCTTTGTCGGAAGGCATGGAACTGAGACCTCTGTTCTTCCCTCTTGTATGTTTGGATGGTATGAATGAGTTTTTTATTTTATATTGTATAGGCAACTGTTTTTACTGGTTCTGTGGGCATGGCTTGGTGGGCGTGACAGGGGAAAGATACTATAAAATCTCCAGTCAGAGAGATTCCAGTCAGAGAGATTTCATCAAACCAAGTGGTATTGGCCGGTTCTCTGAACTACTCAAAATATCCGCTACCAGTTCTCCAGAACTGGTCAGAACCTACTGAATACTGTTAAGTTTGCATGAAGAGTCAAATGCAAAGAGCTTCAGTGAAGAGTTTATTTAGTGACTACAGCTCGAATGGACCCAACTTGGCTGGGCTACGGCTGCTACTTATAGCCAGCAGCCATAGTTGCCAGCCAATCAGAGTGCAGCGTTTTTCCCGCACTTTTTAAACCAATCCCATTTGACATTTTACAAGAACAATTCAAACTAAACCAATGACATTCAAACATAACAAATACCACCTCTGCTTGGAAGGCTGGAAGGCTGAGTTAACCTCAAGGTTCATTAGGATCGAACTCCTGAATGCCTACAATACTCCATTCTGACCACTGCACTGCCAGGGAATGCATGTCTATTAGTCCTCATGGCAATCTGACTGCTTCCAAAAGTTGGGAAATTAGTATAATTGGTTGGCCACTGTGTGAACAGACTCCTGGATTAGATGATCAGGAATCCAGTCCAGCAAAGAATGTCTTAATTCTTAAGTATTACATTTTCATTTTGCTTTTCATAAATTCACTATTTATTGATTTGTTTGTTTGTTTGCTTGCTGCCCATCTTGCCATGATATCTATGAGTTACACTTTTTCTTTTCAATAATAGTAATAGTAATGGTTTGCAGTGTTTCAGGTGACTGCCAGTCTGCATTTTAAAATTTTGACCTCCTAAGAAATTTCAGGTTTGTAGTTTCCATTGTTTTTGTTAACAGTAAAGCCAAATAACATAAATTTCAGTGAAAATTTTTTTGCAATTGTATTATTGCATAGATCATTCTTGGTTTGCATACTTTTACTACAACCACTAATTAGACAATTGATAGTTTCATCTTTTATTTTATATAGTTAGGATTTGATATCATCTGAAATATGTTAATTTTCAGCTCTGATAATATTTGTTTGCAGAATTACTACTGTTACTACTACAACTACTACTACTACTATTACAAAGGAGACTTTAAAAAGAACAAGACAATATGAGTGTGTCAGCAAATTTAATTTAAATTTAATCATGTTAGTTAAAAATCTCATCTCCTGTTTGTCATTTAAAGCATTTGATAGCTACTTCAAGTTTGCCTCTTGCATTGCTTCCAGCTGGCAGTGTCAATAAACAATCATCACTCTCATTTTCATGCCTACAGGGCTCCTAAAAGAGACAAAAATACCATTTCAGATTATAGTAATTCAACTAGTATCCCAATATACATTTTATAAAAAGATGAAAAATATTCAAAAGTTTGGTGGAAATTGGCACATGCACGCAATGATGCATTGAATTGGATCTACTAGATGAGTCATATTGAATCAGTTCAGCTTTCTGAGTCACACTGCAAATTTTAATTCAGACCTGGCTGATTTGAAATTGCTTTTGGAAGCAGCTGATGATGGAAATCCAGATATTTACCAATATTTCCAAATCTACTTCCTTCTCATTTGGAGCATATTATTAAGTATCTTCGATGATATGTTCAACATTCCACATTTTTCTCTCCCTTTCCTTAATACAATTGTACGCTCTTTGAATTTCCTTAATCTCAGTATTTTAGCTAAACACTCTGATGTATTCTGACTAAAGAAAATCCTGAATACTTTTTTAAATCATCCCATATAGTTTTAATCATATCAAAAAAAAACACCACAAATGAAAAACCCCTCACCTGTTAGCTTTTCAGAGAAGCTGTGCAGAAAGTGATTGGTACCTGTCAGAACTGCAATTTAGATTTATTTATTCAAAGTACTTTTTAAATTCAAGATAAAAAATAGAGTAAATAGAGACTATTATGCAGATAGTGGTAGAGCAACTAAGAGAAATATTACAATGTATATGATAAATTCTTCCTTGAAGATTCTTTCTTCTGTCTGCTTTTTAACCAAAGGACCAATTTAATGTCACTGAAATAACCTTTGTCCAGGGGTGGGATTCAACCGGTGTTACTACCGGTTTGGTGATTACGTTTTGCTGCATGTGTGTGTAATAAACCTTAAGCTGTGCCCCTCAGAGAGCTGATAAGCACTGCACATGGGTGCGCAGCATTTGAAAAGGCACTTTTTTACTGCTTTTTCAACCTCAGCTATGTCGTGCAAAGTAGCTGAGGTTGAAAAAGCAGGAATAAAGGACAGGTAAGAGCCTGGGCGGGTGGGTGGGCCAAACAGCAGCAGACACAGAACCGCTTCGGTGTCTGCTGCTCTTCAGAGCTACCAGTTCTATAGAGCTGTGCAGAACCAGTAGCATCCTAACTCTGCCTTTGTCCCTCCATTTTGTTGATGCAAACGTTTGAGTAATTCATTGGAAGCTGAATTACTATTCTCCAAGTCTCTCACTAAGGTTTGTGCTACATATATTTTTAACCTTACATAAGATTGGGTTTTATTTATTTGTTTACTTATTTGTTGTATTTATATTCCACTGCAATCAATTTGATTCTTGGCAGCTCAGTTTTTCATGCATAATTTAAGAAAATTGAAATGGATGCTTCAGAATCATGTAATGTCAGATAAGGGCTGAAATATGCAAATCTGTTGTGTGTTATGCCCCAAGAAAAAGCCAAAACAGTTCTGGTTGGCACATCAAAGGAGCATCTAGGTCAGCCAGATGTTAGTCTTAGTATTCCCAGAAGCTCACAAGAAGGAAATGAATACAATCAACTCTTTGATTTGTCCTTCAGAATTCGTTATTATAAAATAGTCTTTGTGGAACATTTTTTGTATGAACTCTAACAAGGACAATGGCTGCACTAATTTGGATTACTTTTTTGATTTAATTCAACACTTAGAACCCAGATGGCATTTGTAAACAGATTTCTCTTCTTTCACTTAGCAGTTCTTTGTTTTTCATGAGATCTAATCCTAATGTAAATTCAAAAATAACATAGTACAAAACAAATCTACAACTTTATTATAGCAGAATAAGAAAATATTTTATTGTATTATGGGTGTGGGTGTGCACATATGTTTTTGTGTTTTGCCAGTTAATTATATTTTGGAAAATATGAGAAGATATTATAGTGTTATTCCCCCGAATAATCCATGCATACAATTTGGCTTTCCTGAATAAATATTCTTGTTGATGATAATTGCAATTGAGTCAGAGTATTTTAAAAAAAGTCATGTTAGATGGCTTATAGCCTCAATTTTCAAAAATCAGTTTAGAGCACATACTAATAATGGCAGGCAGGAAAGTAATACCCTCTACTATTAAAACAACAGAATTCATTTCAAAAGCTTCTGATATTTGAATGTGTTTAGAATGATCATTTCCTAAATTTTGAAAGTTGTTGTTTCTACCTATTTGTCAACCTATTTTCCAAAGCACCAGAATGCAAGATAAGAAACAATGGATGGAAATTAATCAAGGAGAGAACCAACCTAGAACTAAGGAAAACTTTCCTAATGGTCAGAACAACAACATCACTTAAGACTGGACAGCCACTTGTCTGAAATGGTATTGATATAGAATCTTTGCTTGAGCAATGGGTTGAATTAGAAGACCTCCACAGTCCCTTCCAACTTTATTATTCTGTATTCTTTTTTTAAGTCATAAATGGTTTTTGGGGTCTTCTTCAGATACATTAAAAGGATATACATATATATATATCCTTGTAATGTATCTGAATATATATATATAGGCTATTTCAGTTTGAGTCTCACCTGACTGAAGGTTGACTCAGCCTTCCATCCTTCTGAGGTGGGTAAAATGAGGATCCTGACTATTGGGGGCAATATGCTGACCCTGTAAACTGCTTAGAGTGGGCTGTAAAGCACTGTGATGTGGTATAGAAGTCTGTGCTATTACTATTTCCAAGACTCTTTTTCAAAGTGTGAGAGTGTCACCTCCAGATTTGACTACTGAAATGCATTTTACATAGAAAGATTATTGAAGATTATTCAAAAGCTTCAACTAGGACAGAATGCAGTGGGGCAGGCAGTTATATCTGATCCTAAAACAGAGCATGTTGCACCTCAGCTTTACAGGCTGCATTGGTTGACAGTTTGCATCTGGGTCCAATTCAAGGTTCTAGTTTTAAACTTTAAAGACCTTCCTGGCATGGGGCTAACCACCAGACTATTCAACCTGGTTACATTAACCTTCTCCATTAGATCTGGCAGAAAAGGCAAACTGCAGGTGCCATCAGGTAGGATCTTCACTTTGGGGGAGGGATCCCAGAAAACATGCCTTCTCTATTGTGGTGTCTGCCTTATGAATGTTTTCCCCTCCAAAATTAGTTTAGCACCATCGCTTTTAACATTTTGGAACTCTCTTTAAGACCCAGTTATATGATGAAGCCTGAGGCTTTCAACTGGAACATGCTTAGATGATCTACCTACTTACTAATCTACTTAAAAATCACTGAGGTGGCTATTCTTATCCTCCTTTTTGCCCAAAGTTTGTATATTTATTTTTATAATATTTTAACACATTTTATAACCTTTTAACTCATTTTTTATGGCAGGCAAGTTACAGTTCTCATACTGTCCCAACAGAATATAATGAAATGGATAATACATATTTGTTGTGGTTCACCAGCAGCAGATGCAGACAGCAAAGGTCTCTGACAGCAAGGATGAAAGGGAACCAATCAGGGAGCCTGGCAAGGACTTGGACAAGGGTCCTGAATCTGATGCAGGGATGGGGCCAGGACTATCGGAGAGTTGGGTGCTGCCTTCAGAGCTATTAAAGTCTGGAAGCAGTGAAACAGAAGACCCTGGGGAGCCTGTGCCCAGTGCGTGTGTGCACAGAGCTGCTCAAAGGAGAGAGCAGCTGAAGCAGCAAGGGCAACTCTGGAGTAGGGTTGGAAGGTGATTGCCCCTCCCATAAGGGATAAAAACCAACCCTCGGGGTTGTGCTCTTTGCAGGAAGCAGAGAAGTTCTTTAGACTGTGAGTCCTCGTTGAAGCTCTGCAAACTCTGGTTTGTTTTTGAAACTTCTGTCGGTTGATATTTATCAGTAATTAGACTTCTGTTCTTGGCAGCCTTTTATAACCTTGAAAGAGCTTGCTTTTTTCTTGGGTTTATCTTTAGGTTTAAATGACTCTTGGCTGGGAATGCAAAGAATTCCCAGCGCCACATTAAAAAAGGTTTGCTTTTATACACAGTTTGTGTTTGTTTAATTTGAACAAGGCTTGGGTCAGAACATATTGTGTGCATAGAAGCTACTCAAAAAGGGATTTGTTTGCATAAAATAGATAAACAGTTCATTTACCATTATGAGAATGACTTTCATATAGCTGTATATACAAAATCTGGGTCAGTTAAATCAGAACTAAAGAATAATCAACATTTCATTTCAGAATCACTGCATGAGAACTGCCCACACATAATTAATAATCTTTTCTAGGTATGGCAAAAGGTTTACTTAGTATCAAGTATATATCCTGCTATACTAGTTGAAGATTTTAAAGTTAGATGTCTATGGAGATTCTCATCCAGGTCATGGTTGTCCCAAAGGTGCTTTTTTAAAAAGGCAACTGGACTTTCTTTTTCTTTGAAGATGTTTTGTTCTCATCCAAGAAAAACAAAGTCCAGTTGCCTTTTGGAAAAGCACCTTTGGGACATTTGGGAAAGTTAGCTTTCAAAATACCTTGGCTTGTTCTACAAATCCCATTAAACCACACAATAAAATGATTGCAGGGATGCTACAAATTCGTAAAGGAGTCTTTAGGTAAACTATAGACCATAAGTGCTTACTAAGATCATTTCTTTAAAATAAATTCCCTAGCTACCCTAAATATATATGAAAATTAAAGTTAGTAATCCAAGATCATTGCCAAAAATACCATCAGAATTATGCTAACTTATTATATTGAGCTCTTGGGACATGGGTTTCATCTATTACCTAAGACAGAGAATAACAAAAAAAATGCAATTGGATTTTTGTGGATGGCAAGGAGTCAGAAGCTGTGGAAATATGCAATATATCACAGATTGCAAAATAGAGATTAAAATCACCATTAAAACTCTAGGTGAACCAATAATCTGACTCAATATAATTAAACTTTCTTATCTAGGAGAGATATACTGAATGTCAGCAACATATTCATGACACTTGACCCCAATTTTCTGAATGCTTCATGTATCTCTTAGATTACCTACAAGTAGCTTGTTTAGAACTCCAGTAAATTACTTGATATTTAGGAGTTGGATTTGCCAGTATCAATTTTCTGTTTTATAGAATTGTACAGTACACAATGCTGTTAACTCAGAGAAGCATGTCCAGATAGCTGATGAATTTGACAATTTAGTATGGTTTCATCCTTAGTCGATCATTCTAGAGCAATACAACAATAAACAATTTTATCAAGATCAGATACTTCCTGTAATAACTTTCTAGGGAAAAAAAAGAACTAGAATCTTCTAGAAGGTTTACTGTATAGATTTCATTCATAAGACCAGGCTATCCATTATTATTTCTATAGCATACATTAATCTTTCTCAAGCTTGTACCCTCCATATGAGTTGGAACATGATTCACATCTTCCCCAAAGACTGTTAGATATTTTTCAGGCTATTTTAATTATTGAAGATGGCAATATGAATACCTTAAAAATAGTTTATAAAAGAAGTCCAAATACTTAAAGCAATTTTTGGTTATGGTAAATTTAAAAAAATCTATGAAATATTCATAAACATAACTGGCAGTCAAAAAACTGTAAACATTTTTAATACAAACTGCAGTGATACTCAGGGCTACTAGTAGCCTAGTCTTCTTCTTTAATGCCTCCTGAACAGAACTGTCTTTGCCATTTTATAGAAAGACCTTATACTAGAGGCACATCTAATGCCAAGGGGAAAGCTCTTCAAGATGTTCTCTTTTAAGATAAGTAGCAGAGCATCCTCTGTCTTTTAGATTATGCAGGACAGAGAAATTCTGCCTGTAGTAGATGATTTCAAAGTAATAAAGCCCAATCCATTAGAGACTTCATAGTTCAGCAACTTGAATTAGGTGTAGAATTCTTCTGGAACTAGTACAGTTCTTGCAATATTGATGTTATTCTTCTAAACTGAATGACACTGAAAAGCCTATAGGTTGTTGTATACTGTATCAGCTGTAACCTCCATCACTAGGACAGTCCTACATTAAGTGAATAGCAGTAGTCTAACTGAGATAGTCTGGAAACCCTTAAAGTTCTCCCAGGCCATAGGATTGAATAGCTGGGGCTACTCAATATGTTGGATATGTTTCTATATATTATTGGACAGATATACCATCTTTTCTTTCTTTCTTTCTTTCTTTCTTTCTTTCTTTCTTTCTTTCTTTCTTTTTTTCTTTCTTGCTTTCTTTCTTTCTTTCTTTACTTTCTATATGTTTGGCTTATTTTGAATTACCCAGAGTCAGTATGGAATTGAGAACTGATTGAATGAATAAATTCAAACTGAATGAATGAATAACAAAGATATGTCTCTCTCTTCTACACATCCTAGTCCAGGAGATTTAAAAAAATATTGCTCTTAAAATCAATGATTTCCTGAAAAAGCTCCTGCTTCTGGAATAAAATCCACCTTAAATCCAGTCAGTTCTCATATTCATGGCATTCTGGAAGGTTTTAAAGATTTCACTGTTTTGCCAGGCTTTGTGGTAGAATAAATGTTAGATGGCCCCTGCATGTATGCACGCATGCGTGCACGCACACACAGAGACAAGTTAGAGATGATTGAAACTCTTTATGTTTTGTGCTAAACCTGTGTCATTTCTCTTGTTGTATTTTTATGTACTGTTATTGTTATGTATGCAGGTTTGAAGTCATTGGTTTAGTTTGAACTGTTCCTGTAAAGTGTTAGAAAAGTGCGGGAAAACCGTGCACTCTGATTGGCTGTCAACTGCAGCTGCTGGCTATAAGTAGCAGCTGCAGCCCAGCCAAATCGGGTCCGTTCTGAGCTGAAAGTCACAATAAACTTAAGAGCTGAAGCACTCCGTGTCTGCCTCTTCATGCAAACTTAACAGTTATAATAGCAACATTGTACCAGAGTTAGAAGAGACCTTGGAGTTCTTCTGTTGCAACCCCCTGTTCAAACTGGACACCCTATACCATTCCAGACAACTGGTTGTCCAATCTCTTCTTTAAAATCTCTGGTGATGTAGTACCCACAAGTTCTGGAGGCAAGATGTTCCATTGATCAATTGTTCTCACTGCCAAGAAATTTATGCTTAATTCTAGGTTGGATCTTTTCTTAATTACTTTCCTATGATTACTTGTCCTGCCCTCAGTTGCCTTGCTAAACAAGTTAACCCTTTCCTCTCTGTGATAGCCCCTCAAATATTGGAAGATTGCTAGTCTCAACTCATCCTTGGTCCTTCTCTTTGTTAGATTGGAGACACCCAGTTATGTCTAAGTTGTTATATTTCTATTTTTCCCGTTCTTAGCTGCCCAGAGTCATTCTGGTGGTGCCAAAATGGGATCAATTAAATAAGCAAAATTTAAAAAGTATAATCTTAAGAAGCTCAGGGATTGCAAAATTTGGACCGGTCCTATTAGGGACAGGGAAACCACTACTCTAGCAAGTGAGCTTGTACGAAGTATTTGAAAGAGGTGCTCACAAAGTTCAAGGGCACTTCTTGAAGCATTAAAGTAATTGAATCCCTTGGAAGGTTTGAGGGTTTATTTGAAGGATTTGGTATTGTGTCTCCAGGCAGTCCTTCTAAGATTACCAGCAGTGGAAATGCTCCTACACAAAGGTGGACAGAGCTTGTAACAGTTTTCAAAGGGCCTGAAAGAATCACACAAGGGATGTGACTGTTTTCACCTTCAGAGGAATGCCAACCTCAGTGCAATGTGCTTTGTTGGGATCCTTTGTCAAATGCTTTGCATAGCTTTATTATATAATGAAAGTTCTTTTAACCTGCACAGCCCTTTCTCCAGCCTGTTTCTCCAGTGCTTTATTTCTGAGGTTGGAAATATGAACTACATACCTGTTGCCTTTGAAAGCTATCATATGAGCTAGTCAGTATGGCAGCTTATTTTTATTCATAAATATAGCTCAAGCCAGTATAGATGGTTCACCTCTCTTTCTCAAGTGCTTCTGGGAAATGGAAAGAATTGAAATGATATGCCTATTAAAGCAAATGGGGATCATGTGAGCACATCACATTAAGGATAGGCTCTTTGTATGCTCGGCTTTATGTAGGAGTGTATTTTCACAGCCTGGGAGAATTAGTCCTTTATAATAGATATGCTAGAGACCTTCCACTGAAACTATAATAAAGAACACAGCAAGCACAGAGAAAGTGCGAGAGAGCATAATGTCTCAGAAAGAAAAGGAAAAAAGAATAACCCTCACCAGTCTTTCAGCTAAATGTCTTTGAACTAAAGAGGAACAAGAGTGGCTGATTGGCCCTTTGTTACTTGAACAGCCCCCCACTGATGAGGCAGGAAGACCATTAAGGGTGATGTTAGCACAATCTTAAAACTAGCTGATGTCAGACATAACAACCATGAAAGTAATAATGGCATTTATAAAGAATGTTCCCAAATCAAAGAAACATTACCTTCCAGAAACATCTCAGATGCATTTTTCTTGTTCGTTATGGGTTGTTAAAAGGGCCCTCTTCATCATTATGTCTCTTTTTCTCTTCAGCTGCTTAATAAAAAAATATCATGCTCATTGGTATTCAGTACGATCATCCCTCCAGTTATGACTGCAATAATATAAACATATTTTATTAAAAATTAAAGAATGTTCATTTTTTAAAAAATCTTTCCATTGCAACAAAAAATATTTTTTTTCTTACTTCTCATCCTCTCTTTTTCTAGTGCCATTTGAAAGAAGGGTCAGATTCCCAGCATTCTTAAATAATATTTTTCTTCTTTTTTACCCAAATATTCATGCATCTACTGATATGATTTCTCACTTTGTATAGCAGCTGTAAAATATTAAAACAGCAGCTTCTTTAACTGTGATCATTCTTATTTTATAGAAACATATGAAGTTGAAGGATGGTTAATTGGTAAAGGTTACACAGTATGTTCATTATAAGAGTGTGTTTCATGTGAAGTCTTTTTCCTCCAAGTCTGCTTGCATAGTTGTTTCTAGAGTATCAAATGGATTATTACCCAACATCAAAAATCAGAGATGCTTGATCAGGGTGTGAATCATGAAACCAGCTGAGTACAAAAGGAATCCCAATCACACTTTCGCAGTGAATCCAGAAACTTTGCATTTTCCAGCAGTCAATTCAAGAAACCATAAGTAGTGTGGTACTAATGCTACTGTGGCTAATTTCTTGAAGATGCATTATTGTATGGATCAGTGGTGGGATTCAATTTTTTTTTACTACTGGTTCTGTGGGCATGGCTTCATGGGCGTGGCAGGGAAAAGATACTGTAAAATCTTCAGTTAGAGGTGGTATCTCTGAACTACTCAAAATTTCCATCTCCACAGTTCTCCAGAACTGGTCAGAACCTGCTGAATACCACCTCTTTCATATCTTCAAGCTTCTGAAGCCACATAAAAACACCAGAAACTTCTATATGGGCAAGGATCCATTGCCCATATAGAAGTTTCTGGTGTTTTTATGTGGCTTCAGAAGCTTGAAGATATGAAAGAATCCTGAAGAAACAAATGACAAGGCATCAAACTGAATGAAGAAAATAATAATACATTTGATTTGGAAATGGACTATCTGACTTGATCATAAAAAGAACCACAGGACTTGAATGCTCAGTATTTGGCCTCATTGTATAAACATTATTTTTGGACAATTTGGGAGAAAATGAAGACAAGAAAGAATAATTTCCTCTGCTAAATAAACAAACATATATTGTCCACATTAAACTTAATATAATTTTGGTCTCTCCTGAAGTATCATTGGACATTTCCTTGGCTTTCAGAAGTGCTGGCAGCATTTTGGTCCTGCAATATTTGAACTGGGTAATTGAAAACAAATATTTCTAGAGATACTCACTGGAGTCAGTCTTCAAACTCTCACTAACTGCTAGAGTTATTTGACCTTTGTAAGTATAAATTGCAAATGTAAGAAGAAGAAGAAGCAGGCATTTTCCTGGTTACCATAAGGAAAAATGTTTTGTCACAGTCAAGTCTTGATCACAGAAAGACAATCTATGAACAGGAAAACAAAAACAAAAAACTTACCCTCTTTCAACTCATCTTACTTTTGTATACAGACTTGGATTCTATTCAAACAAACTCAAAGCCTTTATTCCACATCTCTTTCCAGAGTTCATTAAGATCAACTGGGTATTCTAGAATAATAACAAAAAAAAAACCTTGTGTTGTGAGTACATTTTTGTACATTATAAAGTTACGGCATTGAAAAAATGTGTCCATTTTTCACACTTACAATCATTGCAGCATCTTCATGGTTATGTGATCAAAGTTCAGATGCTTGACAAATGACTCATATTTATGACAGTTGCAGTATTCTGGGACCATGTGAGCACCATTTGCTACCTTCTGACAAGCAAAGTGGGGAAACAAATTTTACTTAACAATTGTGTTACTAACTTAACAACTGCAGTGATTCAATTAACAACTGTGGCAAGAATGGTTTTGAAATGGGGCAAAACTCACTTAACAAATGTCTTACTTAGCTACAGAAATTTTGGGTTCAATTGTGGTTGTAAGTCAAGGACTACTTGTATAGGCAATAAATGGCAGCATGAAACTTACTCCTCAGTAATGTAGTCTTCTGAGCTGCATACAATATGTACAACTGTGATGTATTAATAAATGATTCACAGCACCTTGTCTGGACTCAAATTAACAGTATTGGACCTGATATATGTTTGGATGGGAGGCCAACAAAAAATCTCAGAGCTGTAAGATAGATTCTCAAACCTGATTGCTTTAAGATAGGTGAACTTCAACTCCCAGAATTCTCCAGCCAACATTGAGAAACATTGTCCTAGAAGGAAGTGAAATTGGTTTTATTTTCTCCAGTGTCCAATAACTCATTCTAACACATTTTGTTAAAAAAAATGATAAACAGTTATACATAAGAAAATTAAAAAGGCATTGTTAACCCTTGTGACAACCTGAAAAATAATTAATAATTAATTAATAGGTCAAGAAATAAAATACAGAAGAAAATTAAAATACTGGCAAAATGGCTATGGAGATTCTCAATTATCCAGGTCATGGTTGTCCCAGAGGTTTTCTTTTTAAAAGGCAACTGGACTTTGTTTTTCCTTGAAGATATTTCATTTCTCACCCAAGAAGCTTCTTCAGAACTGAAGTAGATTCTTGGATGAGAAATGAAACATCTTCAAGGAAAAACAAAGTCTAGTTGCCTTTCAGAAAAAAAACACTTTTGGGACTGGGAAAATAGGAAATATGGTAGTAGAGATGCAAACAGTGGCAGGAACAATATGAAGAACAACAAAACTCAAAGGGGAGTTCAGAGGGGCAAAATGAATTTCTAACTAAGTAAAGTTAGACTCATATTCACAAATTTTCAACAGTAACAAATATTTTTGAACCATGATTCAAATGCAGCCCAACCATCTAATGGACTCTGATAGCATTACTTTATCTGTTGATTATGACAACCATTAGATGAAAACAAACAGTTCTAATTGGGCACATCTTCTTTCTGCTATCCAAAGTATATTCAAATTGTAAAATATAATTTTTATATTTTATATTATTATTTTGCATGTGTCCTTGTATAACTTGCTTTCTAGATTTCCTACTGCCTAACCCTCACTCATTTATTAGAAAGGCAATTTTAAAGCACTGGCATCAGTGATTTGGAAAAAAAAATCAATAATATGCTTCCTCATTGCTAGAATTGTATGATAATTAACTCCTTGCTTGAATTTTAATGAAAGTGTGCAAGCTTGTGTAGGTAGGACTGCATATCTTATGAACTTTCCAAAGCAAATGTATTAGTTCTTTCATTTGGCATCCAAAGGGGGACAAGAAATGAACTAGCAAGCGTACAGTTTAAAATAAGGACTAGCAATTTACAATCAAAGGGCTACTTTCAGCCCATGACTATATTTCAATTGACCTTGGGTTAAATTGAAAAGCCCTCATTAAACAAACAATTTAGACTTCTGGCAAAGGTTCTTCTTTGGCAGCTTATTGTATATATATAGAAGGAAGAAAAAGTATAGACAATGATGACAGAGTGAAAGAGAAATGTCATTTTTTTTTTAAAATGTACATAAAAATAGGGGTGTGAATTTACTATTTGCTCTGGTCCACCCAACTTTAAAAGTATGGCATTCTATTTATTGGCTCTGTGTAACAATTGCCCAGCATTGTTCAAAATAAATGTGATACATAATATATAAATTATTGTAAATCAATGTTACAAGCAAGATTTTTCATGTGTAAAAAGGCTTCAGTCAGTCTCCTGAATATAAAACTGCTTTTTAAATTAGCTTGAGTCTTAGCTTCAACTTTTCTAGAATGCAAACAACAAAAAATATTTTCTTGCGTGTGGATCACTTCTTTTCTTTAATTTTCATAATTCTAAAATGCAACTCTCTGACTGATGAGACCCATTTTTAGAAAAGGGAAAGAAATGTTTGTTCTGCTGGCATATACCCACCATTTACATTTTTCCCCTTTTAAAATAAAAATAATTACAGACATGATATTAAAGTTTGGGGATTGCATCCACCAAAGCCAGGCCTCTGGCAAAGAGACTTGGCAAGTGCAGAATGATAAAGTTCTGTAGAACAAATTATTTCTTGTGAATTGGGATATAAGAATTACATGGTCCAGAATCTAAAACAGATTCAATAAAACTGTATTTCCAATATACAGAAGGAAGAATTATTGTGCAGTCAGCTATTGGTTTTTCAAATACACTGAAATCCATAATTGTTGTTGTAGGGGTCTGAAAGGATAAATTTAGAATTGCCATGAATATGTACAGTTGTTTTATTAATAATCTTTTATGATTATTTGCATGAAAGGTTATGGATCAGTTAGATGTTATGCTCCCTTCACCACCGTATATTTTCATTAGTGCATTTTTTCACTCTATATATGTTTGAAACTAGAAAACATAAAGCCATAGCAATCCAAATTATCTCCCAAGGTATCCAATGCACTTTTTTCTGGTTCTCCTTGATATGTTTTGTTTCTGGTTTCAAATGCATCAAACTGAGAAGATCCATGGAAACCTGGAAAAGATGTCCAACATTGGATATTCTTCTCTAAAGCATGATTCCTCTCTTTAGTCTTAAGAAGAAAAACTTTATTGTACCCGAGACACCTTTTCAAGGACTATAGTTTGAAAGCTATATGGAATTAAATCTCTGGGATCCTTTCAATACTTCATCTTATTAATATCAATTTAATATAACAATCCTGACTTAGATCTATTTTTAACAATCCTTTGGATAAGCTTAGGCTCTGTGCTGTTTTCATGTTATATCAGAAGAGAAAGAAGCTTTGCCAACATTTCATATTTGTTCTTAGAGATTCATCTGTTAAATTTGAGTGTAATCAATAAAGGAGGCTGGAAGGGGTAGAAAGGAACTTTGGGAGCCAAGATGAAATGAAGAACATATGAAGATTAGAAAAAGTGGAGGTCTCTTGTTTTGCTATTCAATATGAAGAATGAAATCCTTCTAGCCCATAGTGATAAACATTAATCAGGACAATTTCTTTAAGGTCTGTCCCTGAAGTTTCTCCTTTCAGGTCTTCATTTCCAGACATACATTTTTTAAAGATGTATTGTAATTATAGTATATAGTGTATACCATATAGTGTATATAGTAATACAGTTTACCTTCATTTAGCCTATCAGTTAACAACTGTACAGATTATGACGAATGAATGAACAAAGAAGACTAGCAATGTTAGGGAAGGGGAACACTAGAATTGCAGGATAATATTGTTAAGTCTGCATGAAGAGTCAGACGCGAAGAGTTCCAGCAAAGAGTTTATTCAGTGACTACAGCTCGAATGGACCCGAGTTGGCTTGGCCTCTTATAGCCTGCAGCCATAGTTGCCAGCCAATGGGAGTGCAGGGTTTCTTCCCACACTATTTAAACCAATACCATTTGACATTTTACAAGAACAGTTCAAATAAACCAATAACATTCAAACCTACATACATAACACCCCTCCCCACTAGGTTCAGTCCATACCAAACCCCAACCTATCTAATGTATTCCTTTAAATAGGTGGGGCTCTTACGTGTACGTTGAGACCTTCGTGGTTCAGAAGTTTTAACGTTCTCACCTAGTGAGAGGGGAAATGTGTCTGCTGACATTTCCCTGTTGGGACTTCCTGTGAAAGGAGACCCTGTTAGACTGTTAGAATCTGGTCTCTCCTCCCAACCCATCTCCATTCCAATGTCAGCACCCAAGTCAGGTAGTGATGTGCAATCTTCCACTTCTAAGGATGGATCTTGGCATTGTGACAGGGTTTGGGATGGTTCCTGTCGTAATGGCTCGTTACACATGGGGTTGATTCTTGCTTGCTGATTTTCCTCCAGTTCCTCCCCTTCCCCCCTAGAAGTGACATCAGGTGAGGGACCCAGAGAGAGACAGGGGCGATGTTCCTGAGGGAACCTGGATCTAAGTTGGTCAATGTGCCTGCTCCAGAGGAGACCATCCTCTGTTTGTACCCTGTAAGAACGAGGGCCAGTGATGTGAGTTATTTCAGCAGGAATCCACAAAGGTTCACCTATAAGGTTCTTAGCATATACAGAATCACCCACACTGAAAGAACGAACTTTGGAAGTGGAATCCAGTGGTGCATTGGGTGCGTAAGTGGGATGAAGGCGGTCAAGGGAAGACCTAAGTTTCCTACCCATCAACAACTCTGCTGGGGACAAGTTATTTGATGGGCTAGGAGTGATGTGTTGAACACTAAGAAGTTTTTCAAGCTTCTCAGTGATATCCCCAGGACCCAGCTGCTGAAGCTTCTCTTTGGTAAAGCGTACCATGCGTTCAGCCCGGCCATTAGCCGAAGGGTGCCCAGGGGCAGTGAGGGCATGTCTGATACCCTGTTGTGCTAGAAAGGATTCAAAAATGTTAGATGTGAATTGAGGGCCATTGTCAGAGACAAGGACATCTGGTAACCCATGGGTTACAAACAATTTTCTGAGCTGCCTGATGACAGCCTCAGTTGTGGTGGATGTCATGGGAATTACCTCTAGCCATTTGGAATATGCATCTACTATAACCAGAAAAGTGTGCCCTCTAGTAGGGCCTGCGAAATCAATGTGGATCCTAGACCACGGGCCCCTAGGACATTCCCATTCCTGTGTGGGGGCGTGAGGTGGAGCAGGCCTGACTACCTGGCAATTGGGACAAGATGCAACCCAGTTTTCAACCATTTTGTCAATACCTGGCCACCATACATAACTCCTGGCCAATCCCTTCATCCTTACAATCCCCGAATGACCCTCATGTAACATTTCCAAAACCTCTCTTTGCAGTTTTGCAGGAATAACCACCCTGTTACCCCACAAAATACATCCTCTTAATACAGATAATTCAGTTTGCCTGGACTTAAAAGGTTGGGCAAGGTGAGGTAGATCTTGAAGAGGCCAACCTTTCTTAATCCAGCCTATAACAGGAGCCAACACAGTGTCTTTGGCAGTCTCTCTGGCAATCTCAGCAGCATGGACTGGAAGCTTAGCAACAGTCTCTAGGAAAAAGGTGTGTGTTTCCAGTTCAAAGTCCACCTTGTGGCAAGGCAGTGGGCAACGACTCAGTGCATCAGCATGTCCAATGTCCTTGCCAGGCCTGTGAATCAGTTTGTATGAATAGGCTGCAAGAAATTCAGTCCACCTCAGCATTCTTGGTGACAGGATAGTAGGCGTAGGTTTGTCTCCTGCCACAATGCCTAATAAAGGTTTGTGATCTGTAACAATGGTGAATGACCTGCCATACAGATATTCATGAAATTTCCTGACAGCTGCAACAACTGCTAATGCCTCCTTGTCCAGTTGGCTATAATTCCTCTCTGCTTTGGACAAAGTGCGAGAGTAAAATGCAATAGGGGCTTCCCTTCCACTGGGAAGCCTGTGGCTCAAACCCCCCACACTCCAAAAGGGGATGCATCACAAGTCAGTACAACAGGCAAATTCTCAGAGAATTGTATCAATACAGCATCAGATGTGATTAGTCTCTTAATACTATTAAATGCTGATTGTTCCTTCCTCCCCCAGATCCAAACAGACTTCTTATCAAGTAATCTGTGCAAAGGTTCAGCAATGGTTGCCTTTTGAGGTAGAAACATGTGATAAAAGTTAATAAGTCCAAGGAAAGCTTGCAAATCTGTTTTGCATTTAGGTTTAGGGGCTTCTTTGATTGTTTTAACCTTGGCATCAGTAGGGTGGATGCCATGCTGGTCAATCATGTAGCCCAGGAACTCAACTCTGTCTGTTTTAAGTGTGCATTTGTCTTCCTTGACCTTTAACCCTGCTTTTCTGAATCTGGTAAGGACTTCTCTGAGTCTTTCTTGAAGCTGAGTGTCATTTTCAGCAGAGATTAACACATCATCAAAGTAAGGCACTACCCCTGGCAGTCCTTGCAGCATTCTTTCCATAAGACTTTGAAAAATGCCAGGTGCCACGCTTACTCCAAATTGTAACCTTTTACATTTGAAGGCACCTCTGTGAGTCACAATTGTTTGGGCCTCTGCAGTGGCATCATCAACTGTTAATTGTTGATATGCCTGGGCCAAGTCCAGTTTAGCATTCCCCTGCCAAGGGAATGTAGCAGATGATGCACAACTGGTACTGGGTATGCGCTCTGCTGCAGCGCATGGTTAAGTGTCCCCTTATAGTCACCACAGATTCTTACTGACCCATCAGCCTTGACTGGTGTGACTATGGGTGTTTCCCATTTGGAGTGATCAGTGGGCTCTAAAACCCCTTGAGCAATTAATTTATCTAATTGTGCATCAATTTTTTCCTTTAAAGCAAATGGAACCCTCCTGGGCTTTAAACGAAGGGGGCACCTTGGGATCTAGGCTGAAAGTGATAGGGGTCCCCATATACTTGCCCAGTCCTTCGCTGAAGACCTCTGGAAACTCAGACTTCAAGGACTCCTCCCATTCAGAGTTGCTCACGTGATTGATGCCAGTCACCTCGATGCCTAGTGGCTTGAACCACTCAAGTCCCAGCAAGCTTGGGCAATCCTTGTCCACGATGGTCAGAGGCAAACGTTTGGTGTGGCCTTTAAACTGCACGTTGAAATCTCTTGCTCCAACTACTGGAATCTTGTTCCCTTGGTAGTCTTTAAGAGTCAGTGCTTGCTTCTGGAAATGTTTCTTCTGAATGTTGGGAAGTAGTCTGTGAATAGTGTCCCATGACACCATAGATAAATAAGAGCCTGAGTCCACTTCCATTTGGCAAGGCCTTCCTTCAATGAAAACCTTCACGTGTACTTTTCTGCTTCTCAAGGGTGAAGAATGACCAATAGTGATTGTTTGGTGAGCTTCATTCTTCCCATTTGCTTCTGAATTGCCCCATCTTTTCAATGAAGTTGTTGGGCTTAAAGTCTTTTTCAGGAATTTCTTCCTACTAGGTGGAGTTCTGGATGATTTGCAGACTCTGGCTAGGTGACCTCTTTTCTCACAACGTAGGCAGATGGTGTCTAAGAACTTGCATTCAGTGTGGGGTGGCCCCCACAGCCTCTGCAATAAAATTCTTGCCTCTTTCTCCCAGGGTCTTTTCTTTTCTTCTCCATTCTGAGTCTAAAAATTCCCTCCTCCACCTCACTGCAATCTGAATCAGAGTCTATTTGTTCGCAATGGGCTGTTGTGGATTTTTCCACATCAGAATGGCTTGAGGCCTGGCTTGAGGCCTTGTTAATCTTTTTCATGGCCGCTGCTGAGGACTTGGTGGCTTCCGCTGAAACAGCTTCTTCAATGGCCTCTTTAAACGTGATCTTAGGTTTCATTAACAGTTTGCTTTGTAAGACCTTATCTTTGAGGCCTAAAACAAACCAATCACGCATGGCCTCTTCTAAGTTGGTAAAGTCACAAGCACCCCCAATGTCCCTTAAACTTGCCACGAAGTCATTAACATTCTCGCTTTCCCCTTGATCCCGACAGTAAAATTCGTGTCTCTTAATGAGGCACGATACTTGTGGGGCGTAATGGGCTCTTAAAAGCTTCTTCTCCAAATCAGGCCATTCCATTACCTTCAGTTCTGCAGCTCCCGCTAACGCCTTCACCATCTTGAAGACTGCCGGACCGCAGTGCGTGAGAAATACCGCCCTCTTCCATCTCTCGGGAATGTCGGCGAGGTCGTTTCCTTCCAGGTACATCTGGAAGCGATCCGCATACGAGTCCCAGTCTTCCGCCGCCGGATCGAATGGGGCTGGGGGGGTGTTCAGCGCAGCCATCTCACTCTTCTGCTTGTCTTTCGCGTCGTCTTCTCTTCAGGGAAATCCCATCCTCGTCGCCAGTGTTAAGTCTGCATGAAGAGTCAGACACGAAGAGTTTCAGTGAAGAGTTTATTCAGTGACTACAGCTCGAATGGACCCAAGTTGGCTTGGCTACGGCTGCCTCTTATAGCCTGCAGCCGTAGTTGCCAGCCAATGGGAGTGCAGGGTTTCTTCCCGCACTATTTAAACCAATACCATTTGACATTTTACAAGAACAGTTCAAATAAACCAATAACATTCAAACCTACATACATAACAAATATTATCTGAATACTTACTTTCTTTCCCCTCCTGTTTCTCCTAGCCTTTATAACATGGTCCTCATCAGTGATTCCTTTTTTTTCTAATCATACTTGGCCGATAAAAAAATACTCCTCATTCTTTCCATGGAACTAAATTACTTCAACATAGTCTCTATTTTATACTGCCACTGTATATTTTTTTACAATATAAATGAATGTATTGTCTCTTTGTTCTTGACCCAATCTCTTCTTATTTTATTATGCATAGTTTTAAGTGACTTTTTTGCACTGCAGTTAAATTACTTACATTGATAAACTAAAGTTTGCCCTCCAAAAAGAGCAACCAATATGATAAAGGATGGGAGAGTAAAAATGTATAGGAGACAATAGGGGTGGGGGGGCTGGATATTTTCACTCTGAAGAAGAAAACCCTATAGTTGCCATGTAATGTCTGAAAAACTGACATATAGAACTCAGGACATAATTGTTCTGTTGTTCCAGAAGCCAGAATGAGACACAATGACTTTAAATTACAAGGAGGTAGTTTTCAGCTGGATATTGGGAATGTTTCCTAAATATAAGAACTCTTCAAAAATAGAAGAGACTGCCTGAGGAAGTGGACTTTCCTTTACTGGAGGTTTTAAAGAAAAACAATAAGGCCATCTCTTGGAGATGCTGAAATTCCTGCATTGGAAAGGAGCTAACATAGAGAATTGCCAAGAAATCTTCTAATCCATCAGTTCTATAATTCATCAATGCCATTCCACAAGATGAAACCACTTTCTCTCAGATCTAACAAATTCTTATTTCTCTTTGTTTTATATAGCCTAACAACATGTATAGTTTTCTTTCTTGTTTTCATTCCATTTATTGATTTTTCCTTCTACCCTTTTTACATTCTAACTCACAATCTTCCACATGCTGTAGTTATCACCAGTTAGGCCCATTAATATTGATTTTTGCATGTCATCATGGTTTAGGTCACCTATAGCTTTCAAATAATACTTTTCAGTAATATAGAAAAGATGCAAATTATGTCCCCAGATTTAGTTGTACACATGACACAGGCAGCATTTCCAGACAGTGCTAAATGCAGTATTAGTCAGCTTTGACACATTTTCAGCCAACAGATGAAAAGCTGAGCCAAAGTCCAATTTTTCCCCAGGCTTATTCTGTGAAAGCTAGAATCAGTAATCTAACTAATCCCTTCTCAGTTTAATATAACGTTGTCTGCACCCCATCAACTCAGAAGTACATGCAGTGTACTGACACACTCTGTATACTACAATCCTGTAATAATAGTACATGTAAAATATGTATTTTAAATAATGTACATTAAAATTTAAATTAAATGGAAACATGGGGAAGAAGCCTTCACCCTGCAGTGGATAGATAATGATTTAGATGATGATGATGGTAATGGTAATGATGACGATATTAAATCATGTTGTCATAGAAAGCAATAGGATTTTAATGGTTCATTATATTCTCAAAATGAAATAATTTGTAATTAGGGAATGTACACAGGGAGATACAACATACACATGTACATACAAATATCATGAAGAGAAAAAAATGCACTTATCTTGTGTACCTATTAAAATGAAGAAAAACACTAAAGGTTGAATAAATATCTTATGGTGATCTAGTAAATGACCACTGAATTAACTTCTTAGTTGACTGACAAGACCAGGTAAGCTGTTTTCTACATTAAATTACTGAATCAGAAACCTTTTGAACTCAAGAAAGAAACAACAACAATGCGGAAGAGATACATCTGATAAAATATATCTTGTTATATTTGAAAAGTTGTGAGATCATAAAGGAAATATAAATGGCTCATTTTCCAGATTAGGAGAATGGTTCTTAAATTGCTTTGTTATTTATTTATGAATGATTTAAAATTAAAAGCAGATACTTAATTTGTTTCTATAAGGGTAGTAGAAAGAAGATCAATATGTTGGGATTATTGTTTACTGTATTTCTTATAAAAAAGTAAATAAAGTCTATTATGGAAGTTGTTATAAACTCTCTATATATGCTCTCCTAATTGTCCCAATGAAAACAAAAGTTACTATGCACATTCAAAATTTTGTCTTATCTAGAATTCTTAATTCAATATATACAAACGTAAAAAATCTGATGACAATCAAAGACAACTATTGTTTTATTATTAAACATGTATGACAAAAATAAATGACCCACAGTGGCCCAGTGGTTAGAGTGCAGTACTGCAGGCTACTTCTGCTGCCTGCAGTTTGGCAGTTCGAATCTCACTGGGCTCAAAGTTGACTCAGTCTTCCATCCTTCCAAGGTGGGTAAAATGAGGACTCAAATTGTTGGGGGCAAAATGCTGACTCTGTAAACCACTTAGAGCGGGCTGTAAAGCACTGTGAAGTGGTATATAAGTCTAAGTGCTATTGCTATTGCTAAATTCAACAGAGCAGAACCCAGCCAAAGTTAATGCACACTTAGTAAATGGACCAGAAGCTTTGATTCAAATCAGACTGGAGATTTAAAGAAGACATGACCTGATTCAAATTTAGCTGAAAATGAATATTAGCTTGCCTTTGGGAAATTGCATGCTTTTTGGGTCCCACCAGGTTGACAAGTACCATAGAACAAACAAGACAAGCAGGGTTCACATCTAAGGAAGAACTCCTGCAATTCAATGAAAGAACTAGGCTGAATCAGGATTGTGGCTGGCTGACAATACTCTATGACAGTTAATTAGCAGAGGCAGTAGTACCAGGCTGGCACTGAAATATATAGTGCCACTGAGATGGGCCACAGAAAAAGAGGCTGGCATAGAACAAGTGGCATTTGATTCCTTGCAAGTAAGTTTCTAGATCAGTGTCTGTGTTACTACAGCAGACTTTTGCTCGATATCCAGAGACTTAAACCTGACATAATCAAGCAGAATTTAAAAGTAAGGCTGGGCTCAATTGTACATAAAGGGCTGATCAAACGTGAGCTTACATCTAAAAGTTTAATTGAGCTCCCAGCTGTGTTGTAAGGAACAGTATAGACATGTATTGTTCCATTAGTATCAGAGAAAACAAAATTAAGATTTATGACTGGTTGCCTTTAAAAAGTTGAGAAAAGATAAAATGATGACGCCCAGGGCAACATTATCCTTGCCACCTCCAAAATTGCTATCATAGTGAGAGAATTTAACAAGATGATGAAATTCACTGGCTGGCTAGAGAAGAGACTTTTCAGCACTGTATATTGCCTGTAACAACTGTAAAAGACGGGGAGGGGGAGCCATCAAATCTATGGAGTTCTTCAAAAGACAGTAAAGCCACTTAGTTCAATTCACAGCTTTGAAGCAGGTTCTCTTTCTGGTGAGATCAAAGCTTCATTGAATTGAAGTACACCTTCAAAGCTTTGCATAACTCTATTGTTTTAGGCCTGAAAAATTTTAATGGAAAAGATTTTTCACCACATGTTTAACTTTCTTAGGGACTGCACCCTGCTCTGAAGAATGTAACTTTAAATCTGGATGAATCCTTGATGGTTTTATTAATTCCCAGCCCAGTCTTTATTTTTTTCCCCTCATGTTTATATGTCCTGCTTGTCCTACTTGTCAACCTGCTTGAACCTCAAAAGCATGCAGTTTCACAAAGGCAAACTAATATTTATTCCCAATAATCTTAAATAAGATCATGTTCTCTCTGAATCTCCAATCTGATTTGAATCAGGGCTTCTGATGCATCTACCAAGCATTTACTTTGGTTGGGCTCTCTCCTGTTGAATTTGTTGATATTAGTGTCTGAATAGTGAGCGAAAGGTTGCCTTACTGACACAGACACTGATCTAAAAATTTACTTGCAAAGTATCAAATGCCACCTGTCCTATGCCAGTCTCTTTTTATGGCCTATTTCAGTGGTACTATATGTCTCAGTGCCAACCTGCTTCTACTGACTATATCAGTCAATATTTTTGTAAAACATGACATTTTGGAATCCATTTCTCCATCTATAATACACTGTTATATTACATTTTCTCTCAAATGTATTTGCTTTTGTATACGCTTTCTTCTAATAAATGCATTTATTTCCAAGGTAACTATATCTTATGTGACAGTGTCGAATATCCGTAGCTCAGGTTGTAAGATTAGGGTGGAGGTTCATTCTCTGAGCTTTGAGTTGGCAATACAAGAATCTTCGGCCATGCTAACACCCACCATACCTGTGAGTTCATCAAAGTCTGGCACTCCATCAACAGACACATTGACCTACCACCAGCCTATAAACCCTTCAGAATTCAAACTAACCAATGACAGCACAAACTTTCAACCAACCCACTCAATCTTTCAGTGACACTCACCTGACATGAACTCCCCATCACAAGACCCATTACAAGACCCACACCTGATCCAGCACAAGACCCAGCACAAAAGCCTTACCTGATGTGACCTCTTTCACCTGATGTGACCTACTGATCACACAAAGCCTTTATAAGCAGAAGAATACAGACATGGACATCCCCTAAACTCTGCTGAAGATGTTACCTAGCCTGTTAATGAAACATTTGGAAACCAACCCACAAGCTTGGAGAATGAATCCCCACCCTCAGCTGCATCTAGCTTCTATTAAATCATGTTGGGAAGTATGATTTATGTAAATTCATTTGAAATTTGCTTCCTCATCCCCAATTTTGAGCAAATGAAGGATAATTGTGTTTTGTGCTGAAAAAAACAGGAATTCTTCATAGATTCTAAAATCAGATATTTTCAGTTTACTATGCATCATCCATTGGTTTATCTGTCCATATACCATGAAGATGACATAAAATTGATCATAATTTATATTAATTAAATTAGTAAAGGATCTGCAATGAGGGACAGTACATGGAAACACAGAGGAGACTGCTCCAAATTGTTTTGATGGATAATAGGTACCTGAATGGGGCTGAAAGTCACTGTGGGATTATGAAGCAAGTCCTTTATATAGTCAGATTATCTTCTTGAAGTGCTGTCCTACTTTGAAGGTTGAAAGAGTCTCTAGGATAGGGGTGTTAGACTCATGGCCAGATGTGTCATGTGTTGGCCACACCCATACCCAGCTTAGTGAAGGGGAAAAAAAGTCATGATATGTCATGTGACAATGATGACATGAGTTTGACACCCCTACTCAAGAAGGTTGAAGCTTTTTTGCTTGGCAGAATTTGCTGGATAAAAAAGAGATGACTTCTATCCTATTTTCCTCCATGCTATCTCTCCTGCCAGATAAATGTATTCACCTGTATTTGTTTAATGTTTTAAATATTTCCTTATAGATTTTTTAGACTTTTATCTTTTATATATGTATCTTTATTCATATGCCTATTCCATATCCATCTAATATACCATTTATATATTGTATTTTATTATTTTTAACCTTGTGTAACTTTTGGTTTTACATCATTTAGCTTTTAAAATTATTGTTTGCATCCCATTTTCCTTATACAGGTCTCTCAAAGGTGGTATTCAGCAGGTTCTGACCAGTTCTGGAGAACCAATAATGGAAATTTTGAGTAGTTCGTAGATGAAATCTCTCTGACTGAAATCTCTCTGACTGGAGATTTTACAGTATCCTTCCCCTGCCATGCCCATCAAGCCATGCCCACAGAACCAGTAGTGAAAAAAATTGAATCCCACCACTGGGATCTCTGACTGTAATAAAGTATTCATTGTTGTTTTGAACTTCAGAAATGTGCCACTGCCTCTCCATGTGATGCTTCAAAATATTTTTTAAATATCTTTAAGTTCAGCTAAAATATCAGCATCTATCATTAAAAATTGAATAAACAGAATTGGAGCCACCACCATCATGGGATGGGGAAGACAGTATTTCTTTAAAAAAAATGCCATCAAAACCAATAGAGGCATTCTAATTTTTTTTTAATCTGCAGCTCCTGCTAAGTGGCTAATTTGTTCCCTTATGGAGGGAGGAATGGAGGAAAGGATTATTGAAAAAACTTGGAGTGGTCAAGGCTCTTTATCTAAAGCAGTGTTTCTCAACCTTGGCGACTTTAAGATCTGTGGACTTCAGTTCCCAGAATTGCCCCAGTCAGCCAGTCAGCCAAGTAAGGAATAGTGACTCCCATTGGATGACCAGCAATTGTCAGCAATTCCTATGTTCCAGTGGTGGGATTCAAATTTTTTTACTACTGGTTCTGTGGGCATGGTTTGGTGGGCATGGTGTGGTGGGTGTGGCAGGGGAAGGTTACTGCAAAATCCCATTCCCACCCCACCCCACTAACCTGCTTTCCAGCTCCGTTCTCCTGTGCAGGGCACAAACGAAGACCCAGACAATCAGTTGGGACTCAGGAGGCAGAGAATAGATGGGGGCGTGGCCAGTCAGAGGTGGTATTCTCCAAACTACTCAAAATTTCCACTACTGGTTCTCCAGAACTGGTCAGAACCTTCTGAATACCACCTCTGCTATGTCCTCTCTGAAAGAGAAGGCAAAATCGACCACACAGGCATGCAAAGTGTGTGCAGGCCTTCAATCTGATAGGTAAGATACATTTTTGAAACCACTCTTGAGGATTACTTCAGAAAAGAAGGTGCAGAATGCCATTTACCTAAGCAATTCCTCAGGATTGTCTAGTACTGACAACCTCTCATTGATTGTCTCACTCTATGCAGGCAATCTATGAAAACTGGTCTTTTTTTCTAGACATTTAATCAGTGATTGACATTTGGAGGTTTTGTCATTATTTCAGTTCTTTGTTTGTAGCTAATGCATAATTAATTGTGCTTTGATATTGGCTTGACTTTTTTTTCCTGAATTGTTCTGGGTATCTTTTGTGGAAAAGGAGATAAAAAAATATTTAAACTAGCTTCCAGGGTCAGGCTTATGGGATGTTTCACATAAGGTCCTCCAGCCCAATGATAAAATGCTCAACTTAGCTACAGAGGCATAGAAAATTTTAATATAAAATATGAATATAATAATGGCACTATTATATAGTATTTGTTACTATATATTATAGCAGCTATAATATTTATTACTACAGTATTTACTTTGACAGTAACATGAGATCATTTATCATTATATATTATCTTTACAGTCAGAGGCAGAACTGTGGGAGAGATTACTTGGACAATCCTGTTATATTTATAATCTGCTTATTTGTTTCACCAATGGTGGGTTTCAAAGTGGTTTACCACTGGTTTGGTGGGCATGGCTTGGTGGGCACGCTTTGTGTGCACGCACACACTTTCCCCGCATGCTAAACGCACACTTTGCACATGTGCAGAGGCTTTCCTACTCACCTCCTGTGTTATGTATGCAGAGTTTGAATTGATTGGTTGTTCTTGTAAAGTGTTTGAAATAATTGGTTTAAAAGTGCGGGAAAACCCTGCACTCTGATTGGCTGTCAGCCGAGGCAGCCGGCTATATATAGCTGCCTCGGCGAAGCCAAATTGGGTCTGTTCTGAGCTGAAGTCACAATAAAACTAAGAGCTGAAGCACTCCACGTCCTGCCTCTCTATGCAAACTTAACATCCTGCAATACCTGTAGCTTCAACAGCTGATGAGCAGCAATCTGCTGTGCCGTGCAAAGCAGCTGAACTTCAAAAGCAGGGAATAAAGGTCAGAATGGGTGCCCAGGTGGGCCCAATAGCAGCTCATTAGAGAGAACCGGTTCGGTCTCGGCTGATCTTCAGTGCCAGCGGTACGCCGAACCAGTAGAATAGCACCACTGGGTTTCACTTGGTATCTGCTTGTTCACTGTGAGAGCTACTGATGTAAGATGGACAGCTATATGAAAGATTTAAACAAGCAAACTGTTAAACTAGCTAGGCAATTGGTTTGAGCTCTGAGCTTGGCAATTTGGTTGCAAATGTTTTGTCACCATTTGGGGAGACATTGTCAGTGCATTTTGAGTTGTGCTTGTCTGTCAGAAGATAGGTCTTTACATACCTTTTTACGAGATGCAAATTAGTCTGAATCTTGTTTGCTCAGATATTTCTGAGACATGGTCTGATTTTGGACTGGTTGGCTGCCTGTTGTTGCTGGGCTGTAGTTAAGTACTGTCTGTGTGATGCAGATTAGGATTAGAGTTGTTTATCTGGATGCTTCTGAGTCATGGTCTGGTTTTGGCTTGTTTGATAGCTTGAGTAGCTGGCTGTTATTGAGACATGGTCTGATTTCTTGTGAGCCGATGGGTTATAATTTTGTTGCTGAGTAGTGGGATGCCTGTTTGTTCATTTTAAATGCTATCTTCAGGATCATGGTTGATGTTAAACTAGCATTTAATCTCGGTCTCTTAAAATATATGTTCCCCTTGTTCTGTTTTGATTTTGTTGTTTAGGGTATCCTATAGGGGGTTGGACTAGAAGACCTCCAAGGTTCCTTCCAGCTCTGTGATGATTCTGGTTATGCTACATCACATATAGCATTGCTATTTTTTTTCCTTTTGCTATGTACTGTATTTTTCTTGTGTAGCGTATTTTATTAATTTATTTACATTCTGCCATGCAAACTTCAATAACTAGGCAGCCAACAAGGGAGATAAAACATCATTATGATAACTGTGTGGACTGATCTAGCAGATTTTTTCATGTTTATATACAGCATCTCACCATCTTGTCACAACAGTGAATAAATCATAGCACCTGGGCACAAAGATTTAGACAATTTAGACTGCTTTGTTAAGCTTCAATACTTTGATTCAAACTAATTTGCATACAGATTAGAAACTATTTTCCGATCTATCTTCCATGCAAAGTTGAGTGGACCTTGGTTTATTTCTCATTAATTGTTACACATTAGCTATGCTTTAAGAAGGAGTTAAACAGAGATGGGACAAATCTTCTCTATTTTATCCTCACCACAAATCTGAGTCCTACTTCATTACCTTTCTAGCATCAGATGAAATCACTAAAGTCTTTGACATCTAACATTGATGCTGAAATGATCATTCTAAATTAATCTTATTTGTATCCTCTATCAATTATTTTAATGTAAACTTAAAGGTTTGTGACATATGTTATGCTGCTGCTTTTAATTTAACATTTTAAATACAGGTTTTGGTAAATCACCTTGGATAAATATTTCTTTTGAAAGGTGGGAGATATTGTTTTGAATAAACAAAGTACATTACAGAGAATAACAATTACATCTGAAGAGCATCCATAAAACACAAATGTGACTCATATAGAGCAACCAATCTGGAAATGTCTGGATCTGTTTTGTTCTGGGACATTCTCTAGCAGAGCAGAAGAAAGAATTAATTGCACACAATAGTCCTATATTTATTTCAAGAATGGCCAGTGTTCAAGCTGATAGAATACATAATAGGATAACAACAATGCAGTATCAAGGTTGCATAAAATCAAGGTATCATTACTATTTTGAAATATTCAGCCTGATACTAACTCGATACCGATATTTCTGCTTGAAATGTCAGCATGCTACTGTCAGCTAATGTGACATAATTGCCAGATGAGTGTGTCAGAGACTATTATTGGTATGCTCATAGCTTGAGTACTACTGTTCTATTATAGGTATAGGTTTAAATTTGGGGTATGGTAGCACACCACAATGTATGAAACACTATGGGAGTTGGCTCTAAAAATAATGTATGGGCCTTCTATGCCCCAGGAACAAACTTTAGGTTGTTTTCAAAAATGGCCATTATTGTCAATAAAAGAAATAAAATAACTTCATTTGGTTAAGTAAACAGCTCGTTTGTATAACACATGTATATAGAATAACCGAGTTGGAAGGGACCTTGGAGGTCTTCTAGTCCAACCCCCTGCCTAGGCAGGAAAGCCTATACCACTTCAGACAGATGATTATCCAACATTTTTTAAAACAACTTCCAGTGTCAGATCATTCACAACTTCTAACTATCAGGAAATTTATCCTTAGTTCTAAGTTCCTCTCTCCTTGATTAGTTTCTACTCATTGCTTCTTGTCCTGCCCTCAGGTGCTTTGGAGAATAGTTTGACTCCCTCTTCTTTCTGGCTTGAGATATTGGAACTCTGCTATCAAGTCTCCTCTAGTCCTTCTTTTAATTAGACTAGATCAGAGGTCTGCAACCTATGGCTCTGGAGCCACATGTGGCTCTTTTAACCCTCTGCTGTGGCTCTCTGTCAGCTGAACCCACCAGTGGATGATTCCTCCCCTCCCCATCACTCTTCGCCTGGCCTGAGAAAGTAAGGGTGATGGCAGGGGATGGGGACTAACTCCATATTCCAGAGCAGGAGGTGGGAGTGAGTGGTGTCGAGTTGGTCACGCCCACCCAGTCACACCGGTTGTTAAATTATTGGCTCTCAGTGTTTTCTGTGGGAAATGGGTCCAAATTTGAATGTTTAAGGTTGCAGACCTCTGGACTTAACATATCCAGTTCCTGCAACAGTTCTTCATATGTTTTGGCCTCCAGTCCCCTTATCATCTTTGTTGCTCTTCTCTGCATTCTTTCTAGAGTCTCAACATCTTTTTTACATTGTGGCAATCAAAACTATTATAATGAATTATAATACTCAATATAGAATACTCAACCTTTTCTGTGTCAAGGATGATGTCCTATTAATGAAAATATATTTAACTTAACTATAAGAATATAATCTAAACACATACAGAAGTGTGTCTTGCTATGATGTAGAAGGGAAAACATCTTTTATTTATTTATTTATTTATTTATTTATTTAGTTAGTTAGTTAGTTAGTTAGTTAGTTATTTTATTTGACTTGTATGCCACCCCCTCTCCAAAGGGACTCAGGGTGGCTAACAACTAAAAACCAACAATAAATTAAATTACCTAAAAATAATATTAAACATTACAAGCCAAATTGCGCTAAAACCCACCAATCCTAACTAAATTTAAAACCCCTCCCCAGAGGTCAGCACAGCCCAGCCTGTTCAAAGAGCCAAGTTTTTAGATCATGGCGGAAGGTATGGAGGTCAGGGGCCAAATGGAGTCCCAGAGGCAGTTGGTTCCATAGGGCGGGGGCACCCCAAGGAGTCCCTGCCTGTGGGCCCACACAGGGCGGTTGGTTCTCGATGCCAGCTTTTCTTACTCATCTCTGAATAGAAGTATAATGGGAAATAAAACCTGGTGGAGATATTTGCTTTTTATTATATTTCATTATCAACTAGAGTTTGCTGTTGCAAGCCCAGCTCATCCATGGTTTGCTGTGTAAGAAATATTCCTGGAGTGGAAGTAAGAGAGAGAGCAAGCTTAAGGCTTATTCACACAGCATCAAAGTAAAGTCACATGAAACTAAAAAAATAGAAATTCAATTTCAATATAAATAATAGCTTGTTATTTTTATGCAATAGAAATATATAGTTTTCTATGAAAAAGTTATAGCATGATTTATCAATAATTAGATTTATATGCTGCATTTGTTTTGTACAACTACATCCACTTACATAATGTTGCCTCAGTATTGTCCCCACAACAAAAACCTTGGGAGGCTAAGAGATATTGACTGATCCAAAGCAAGGGTAGGATTCAACCGGTGTTACTACTGGTTTGATGACTATGTTTTGCGTGCATGTGTAAAATAACCTTAGGCTGTGCTGCCTGGACAGCTGAAAAGCGCTGCACGCAGGTGTGCAGCATTTGAAAAGCCTCTTTTTTCTTGCTTTTTCAACCTCAGCTGTGCCGCACAAAGCAGCTGAAGTTGAAAAAACAAGATATAAAGGATAGGTAAGAGCCCGGGTGGGCGGTTGGACCAAACAGCAGCAAACACAGAACTGGTTCGGTGTCTGCTGCTCTTCAGAGCTACTAGTTCTATAGAACCAGGCAGAACTGGTAGCATCCCACCCCTGATACAAAGCCATCTAGACTGTTTTCATGCCTAGGGGAAGACTAGTACTTACAGTTTCCAGTCCAGTATTTTCATTATATAACAAACTGGCTCTATTAAAACAAGAAGAAAGGAGAACTGGCAGGAACGATAAACCACTTACCTTACCAACTGTCAAGATATGTGATGGAGACCAAGTTGTTCTTTGTCACAACTATAAAAAAGACAAGGAGGAGGGAGGATATTCCTTGTATTCAAGTTAAAATATGGTTCACCTTGCCTACCAGAAAACTATGCAAGCATGAACCTTGCCACTCTCCTTGCCAATCTTGATCTTGCCATAGGCAGAATGATGCCAAATGATGTTCATATGTACAGAATACAGGGTACCTTATGGATAATATATTTTTCTGGGTCTATTGTCTTTTTCTCCTTCCAAATGTCTTCAGCTGACAAGAAAATATCCACAAAATACTCCCCTTAATGGAAGGTGAAGATTGAATTGGAGACTTTTGGATAGATAGGTGTAAGTGTTTTGGGTAGATGCATGTAAATGCATGTAGGACTTTTTTAGTGCTCTATGCCAATGAATTATCATGCTCTCATTAAAAATTCCTGTGCAAAATTCTTTTGACAGATTCATACTTTCTGTTTGGCCCAATATCTATATAAGTTACTCACCAATTTCTGAGTGCAGGTACAGATGGTGAAAATTTCTTTAACTCCCACCCCATTGGAAATGTGGTCTGCGGCCATGTTTTCTAATTTTAATTTAAAAAAGAAACTGCTGCTTTTTGACCCAAGCTGAAAAGCTCTCCAGAATGGATGATCTCCAATATTTCATTTCATTCTATGAGTGGCCCCAGAATTTATTGGTTTCTGTGCTGGACATGAGACTACCCCTCCAAAATATAATAATCACCTTCATTCTGGGCTGCTACATTATCTAGTAATCAGCGTTACTAGATCTAGTAATGTTACATTATCTAGTAATCATTTTGTTTAATCTTTAAATAATCCTATCATTATTTAATAATGGCCCATTTAGTCATGGAACTTTTTAACCCTGGAAGCTCATGTTCCATGTAACCTTATGTCTCTAAAAAGGTACCTTATCAGTTTTTATCTTGGCAGGATGAAGCATGCATCTTTTTCTTTCCCACCATCTGACAGTATTGTAAAACCTTCCTTCCTTCCTTCCTTCCTTCCTTCCTTCCTTCCTTCCTTCCTTCCTTCCTCCTCCCTCCCTCCCTCCCTCCCTCCCTCCCTCCCATTAATGTCTTATATTGCAACATAGTAATTCTGTTACTTAGTCTCTATGAAGCTGAATTATCAGTTTGTTCTTGCTACATATGGACTTACAGATGAATAAGAGCAAAAGAACAACTTTAGCTATTGTTTAACTATTATAGCATTGTAACTAGGCTGGTGTCATATGGGCAAAAAAAGAGGAAAAAATAATGTTAGTGTCAAAGTAGATAATATGGAAATGGAGGGATGAAGGCATCCATGTGTGCAAACATCTGGGAAAGCAAAAGAAAAATGCAAGGATTAGTGAAGAGGAAACCATCAGGAAAAGACAGCCAATGGTAGACTACTTCAAAGGCCATTCATGCAGATCCAAGCCTTGAAGCTAGAGATTGGCAGAAAGATCTAGTGGGTATGGGAATTGAGGTTGGTTGGAGGAACATAAGAAACGTTTTCAAGAACTTTTTCTGTGTTATCTCTAAAGATTCTTCTAAAAATATTTAAACATTTATTTTTAGACCCTATTTAACTTTGAATGTGCTTTTCTATAAAACGTTGCAATGTTCTCATACTAGGAAGTAAAGGAAGGATGAACTAATAATGCAGGTCTCAAAAGAGGGAGGATGACACTGAAATGCCTCTGTCTTTGGAGAGAGAACAGAGGCATTCTAAACTATCCTTACATCTCAGTCTCTGCTGAGAATACCAGAGTGTTTTAACTTTTCTTTTAAAAGGTAGCAACTATTTCTGAATATTAATAACTCAGTTCAAGGTTAGATGATTGAAGTTTCTCTTGTGTACCAGCAGCTGTTATCTAATTTGATTTTCCCTGTTTTCCAAACTATCAACTTAAAAAAAAATGCTTAAATTTACAGAATCAAATTGCTTGACTTTTTTTTTATTCCAGAGTACAATAACACATAGGAGATAGCTAGAGTCAGCATTCTCTCAGTTTTATATTTTCATCAAGAAAGAAACATGTCCAGATTGTTCTCAGATGGCTGTGAATCAGTCTTTGGCTGAAATATCCACACAAGGGCTTTAGCAAATGATTTTCTGTACTGATTAATTTCAGTTATTATCTAAGGATGGGGGTTATTTTTTTAAACCATGGGATGGCCTGCAAGGCTGGCAGGCCAGCAGGACTGGCAGGGTAGCAAGGTGAGCAGAATGGCAGCAGATGCAGCAAGATGGCCAAAAGGGGAAAGATGAGAAGTAATAGGTGAAGCGGGGAATTGAAGAGAAGAAAGCATCTTACCTTACCAAGGCTCTAGAATGGGAAGGACCAAGGGATAGCTCCTCGCTTAACAGTTTATGAGATTTGGTTAATAACATTAATTAGGACTGCTGGGATTGCTTTGGATAACCAATGCAGTCCAGTGATTTGTGCCTTACAGCTGCATAGTAATAGCACTTAGACTTATATACTGCTTCACAGTGCTTTACAGCCCTCTCTAAGTGGTTTACAATGTCAGCATAGGCCCCCCCAACAACCTGGTCCTCATTTTAGTTACCTCAGAAGGGTGGAAGGCTGAGTCAACTTTGAGCCTTGTCAGGATTGAACTGCTGGCAATTGGCAGAGTTGGCCTGCAATACTTCATTCTAACCACTGCACCACCACAGCTCTTAGCAACAGGAATTCTGATCTCAGTTCCCATCATAATTTGAGGACTACTTGTATTTACAGGCTTCTAAGAGTTATAAGATGTAAATAAAAGGTATTCCAAGCCAGCTGCTCTACCTTTGTTATGCCTCACTGGTCCAGACAGCATACAAAACAGAAACATATATTCCTGTATCTTACTGAATAGTTAAAAGGTCAATACTTGTTGTTTCTTATACATGGTGCACAACATGACACATGCCAATTCCTTTTCTTTAGAGGACTAATAGAAAAGCATGTTAAAATAAACTAAAGTTCAAAGGGTATGAGATCATACTGAAAATGCTTCTAATACTTCTGAAAAGTGCTAGAAGCAGATCTTGCTTGCTAGTAGCTATTTTTTTTTTAATCTTTATGAAATATTTTTTTCATTTTTTTTCTTAAATTAACTTCAGTACCTGCAGTCAATTCTTAATAGCTTAGGAGTTCTCTCAAAATGAGAACCTGAATATTTGCTTCTAAATATTGCCTTTCAAAGTAAAATGACTTTTTTTCTGAATTTAATTGGGATTTACCTCAGAAGCCTCCCAGTTGTAAGCAGGATCACATGGAAACAGCATTGGATTCAGATCTGCATATTTGTCAACTGATGATAACTACAACACTAAGCTTTCACAGACTTTCATATCTCCTCAGACACACTGTTTTACCCTAAGCTAGTTTACAAATTCTGGTTCCACTCAAGTGTAAAACAATTAACCCATGCATGAGGTAATCTTAAAGAGCATTGGTATAAATGGAACTTATTTCCAATCCCATATATAGAGACAGTAGCCTCTGTCAGCTCCATTTATATCTTTAGGCTGATATAACCTACACAATTGGGCTGAATTGTCTGTTCTGCTTCATTTCCCCATGTTCGGGAAAGATGAATTGAGGGTTGAGAATTTTATTAAAATATTGTGTTGTTGCTAAATGACTAGTCTGATATATGGCCCAGTGCCTGACCAGTCTAAGAATCATCAACAGGCCGTGCCAAGAATTACCATTGTAAGAAGTTGCAACGGGAAGAATTCCTATGCTGTCCTAGATAAATATAAACATAATGTGCAGGGCATTTGTGAGGAAGAAACAAAAATAAAGAATAAATAGAAGAGAGAGGGAGAGAGAGAGAGAGAGGGAGGGAGGGAGAGAGGAAGGGAAAGAGGGAGAGAGAGACTACTTATATGGTAGATTGATCTTTTTGCAGAGAGACTTATTAAATAACAACTTTTATTCCCTGCAAAAGATGAGGGACCCCCCCTTCTCCCTTTTAAACAAGAATGGAGGATTTCATGAGTACAGGGAACAGGATACAGTATTATGGGAAATGTGAGAAGCTTCAAAACATAAATGAGATCTGTACCTTTTTGTGTCCTAAATAAAAGAGGAAGGGAAAGGAATTACAATTGCTTAACTGGGGAGGTATAATGTAAAATTCAAAACCATTTGGTTTTATGAACCAAAAAATCCTTAAATAGAAGAAAAAATGTAGTGTGTGGGGTATATACAGAAGGTTATCTAAATTCCATTATCTATTTTGAAAAATATCTTCCCAAATTCCAGGTGTAGATAACAAGAAAATATGCAAGAGTATAAGAATGGCTCCTGGCTCTCCCACATATTGCCACAAGTTCCACCCTTGTTTCTAGTCAAGGCTGAGCATCTGTTAAACTGAGTGACATGATCTTCTTGGAAACATATCTTGTTGGAAAACAGAGTCTTAAATAGACTGTCTTTTGGAAGCCAGCAAAACTGAACATCGGTTGCCTGTCTGTGTTGGTTTTGGCACACAGCATAGTGAGTATCATTTTTCCCCCTTACTTCAAGCAGCAATATCTCTTGAGTCTGCCCTGCCCTGCCCTCAATGCAAAAACAAAAACATCCAAAAATGAGCAGTCAAGTCAGCTCTGGATAGGTGCCATGATGGGGTGAAGTTAACAGGACACAATGACACTGAACTGGAGACAGCGTTTTGGAAGGAATAGTGCTAAAATGTTCCACAATTTTTTTCATTTGTTTTTCTACTGTGAAAAGGAGGACTGTTAATGATTTACCTCACAGAATTATTCATAACCTCCATATAGTGTGTGTGTGTGTGTGTGTGTGTGTGTTGTGTCTCTGTGTATAGTGTACTATAAAGAATAGAGGTAAATCTCCTTCATTCCTTTCAACTCTGGGCTTAATGATTGTAGCAGAAATAATTTAATACTCCTCTGAATCACTTTTTCAAAATCAATTAATTTTTAATTCTAATTGCAGTTATTTTAAGCCATCAGTTCTTTTCTTCATTAAACATTTCAAGCTATACACAGTGGAACTGCTGTAGTTTGTTAGAAAAGGGCATTAATTTGTTCCTTTCATTCTGTTTTGTTTATCTCTACATTTTAGGCATAATGTAGGTTACATTTAGTAGTGTAGTTAGGTAATAATTTTAATCCCTGCACAGACTGAAAAGGTCATTTGCTCTGTTATTTCATTCCTTTCTTCTTTAAAACATTCATCTATGCCTGTTGCACCATGAGGAATGAAACACTAAAATATGTCCTGTGTAACCTAATAAAAACAATCCATGTGTTTATGTAAACTTAGTAGGATGGTATACATTTGCCACTTAGCAGGGTATGATAGGGGATTGGGAGATTTGAGGTACCAAATTCCTTTCACTCTTTAAACTGATTAATTCTTAAAATAATAGAATAACACAGTTAAAAGGGATCTTGAAGGTCTTCTAGTTCAATCCCTGCTCGAGCAGGGGATTGGACTAGAAACCATTCGAGACAAATGGTTGTCCAATCTCTTCTTGAATATCTTCAGTGCTGGAGCACCTACAATTTCTGGAAGAAAGTCATTCCACTAATTAATTGTTCTCACTGTCAGAATTTTTTTCCTTAATTCTAGGATGGATCTCTCTTTAATTTACGGGAGCGTCTCCTGCTGATATCGAGTGCCAACCGCCCTGTGTGAGCACACAGACAGGGGCTTCTCGGGGTGCCGTCGGTGAGTCAATGCTGGTTAGCAGTGCCCCGGGGACAAGCCTACTCTGTGGCGGTTCCCGCCCTGTGGAATCAACTACCCCTGGAGCTCCGTCTGGCCCCTGACCTCTGCACTTTCCATCATGACCTGAAGACCTGGTTATTCGAACAGGCCGGGCTGAGCTGACCTCCTGGGGGGATTTAAATTTTAAATTTTAATCTTTTAATGTTACGATATATTGGGCTTGAGATTGTTTAATTTTTTTTTAAGTAATTCATTGTTGATTGTTTGATTTTAGCTGTGAGCCACCCCGAGTGTTCGGAGATGGGGCAGCATACAAATCCAATAAATAAATAAATAAATAAATAAATAAATAAATAAATAAATAATCTTTCATCCATTACTTCCTGTCCTGCACTTAGGTGCTTTAGAGAATAGTTCAAGCCCCTATTTTCAAATATTGGAAAACTGCTATCAAGTCTCCCCTAGTCCTTCTCTTCACTATACTAGAAATAGCTAATTTCCACAACTGTTCTGAGGATTTCTAATTTTGGAATTTCAAAAATTAAAAGAAACCAGTGATGGGAAGGGAAGGGAAATGGGAAGTGAAATATTGGAAATTTGATGTATCTAAGTCACTTGGAATATTATATTGCTATCTTATTAGTTTATAAGACTTAATATTTTCTGCTGTATAGCTGGGATGATACGATAATATATACATTTAAATCAGAGATAAACTCAGTGGAAATAAAACTGGAAATCTGGCAAAAGAGCCGTGGTGGTGCAGGCTGTTAAATGCCTAGCACTTAGCTCCAGCTGCCTGCAATTAGTGCAGGCTCGAATCCCACCAGGCTCAAGGTTGACTCAGCCTTCCATCCTTCCAGGGTAGGTAAATTGAGGACCCAAGATTGTTGGGGGCAATAAGCTGACTTTGTAAAAATGCCTCTTGGGGGGGCCCAAAAAGTCCTAGTAATAAGCAGGCATATACAATGGAATGAAGGCTATTGCTGAGCACATTGGGTTGTGCTCCAAAGATTGTAAGCCGCCCTGAGTCTCTGGAGAAAGGCGGCATACAAATGTGAATTTAAAAAAAAAGAAGAAAAAGAAGGATAATCTTGATCATATTGTGGAAATGAAAAAGACAGATTAGAAGTATATAAAAATCCAGCTAAAATTATACAATTACTTCTAATTAAAAGATTATTTGTACATTTGTATTTAAGAATCAAAGAAATAAAAAGGAATTAGCATACACATATTTTTTTCTTCATAAAAATGCTCTGGATAAAGAGTTTTTGGTCCATGCATTCAAAATAAGAGTCCACGGTACAAGACCTATATTGGATCAGTCTGAAAATAAGTCAAAGCCAAACAAAATATCAAAATTGTCTAGTACATTCAAGTGTGTACTTCATTCTCTACCCTTTCATTTTTGGCTATCTGGAAGTGTTATCTGCAAATGATTTCATCTTGGTTCAAGAATATGTGTATCCCAGAATATTGGTAATTATTGGTGTTGACAGAAATGAATGCAACATACAATATATATCCCGTATGTTGGCTTTCTAGAAGTATATGTTTGATAGTTAATTGATTATTTGTATCTAGGTAAATCAAGGCCCAGATAACAAATGATAACTTTAAATAGCTCTCACCTTTCTTTGCTATACATATTGCTCAAGATTTTCAGCATTCTTCATAGCCTGCAAACAATATTGCTCAATATTGATTCAATGCTAATACTGTAAATAATACAATTTTTAAAAATGTGTTTAATTTATTTTGTTTTACAGCATGTTTGCCAATTTATTAATAGCCTAGTGCAATCCAGCATTCCATCATATTTTTTTTCTGGTTTGACAATGCAAGCAGATTAATTAATCCCCTATTCTTCATTCACTCTGATTAACTTCAAAATAAAGTATTTAGTTTAGGCCTTAGTCTTACATCATTGGTATGTCCATGTGGATGGCATCAAAATCAATTAATTTAGGATTTTCTGATCACAGCATTAAACAGCATTGCCTGGTTTAATAGTGCTGCAAAACATCATGAATTTTATATGGATTCAAGTGAAATTGCCAAGGATTAAACCTAACACACTTATGGCTTGATTCACTGAGCTATAGATTGCCAATAAACATTCAGAATCAAACTCAGGTATATAATTATATATGTATATATAATGTATGTAAGTATTGTGGATCTGTTATTCTATGGCTATATTTGTTTTTGTTTTTTTAATGAAAAGCTGTATTCTATGGCAACCCTTTTCACTGTTAAATTATGCATAAAATTTTACATATCAGTTGGAAAGCTAGAAGCAACTATGTATCGAGGGGATTCTTTGATAAGGATTTTCAGTGCTCACAATCTTCTATGAAATCTCTTTTACTCCACTCTGCTACTCATGAGAGCCGTATAATTAGAAAAAAAAAATTTAATGAAAGCAACCTGGAAGTTCACTTCCCAATATTGTTATGAGTAACATTGTTGGCACTAGTAAGCATTTGCTGTGGTTGTTTACATTTTGTCTCTGTATTGTATGCACAAGGAACATTTTGTGCCTGGGGGTGGGTGAGTATTTTCCATAATATAAAAGCTATGCATTTCCAGAATAGACGAATCCATCAGAGTTTTAGTTAAATGTCAAATCAGAGGCAGACAGAGAGAAAGTGATACGTGGGTCTATCACTCTGGAACTTCATATCTAATTAAAGACCTTACAGCACCTTTTTCTATTGCTGAAATAAATCTCCACCTCTTACATGCCTTTATTTAATTCTAAGAATAGGGTGGAATCCAAAGGATTACAGCATTTATTAATCCAGGGAACTGAATCAAGATCTTGTTGGGAGAAGTTCTGGGATTCAGGGATTCACTGCAGCCCAAATACTCACCAAGGATGGATGGGATTTTAGCTCTTTTTTTAAAAAAAAAATTAATCCCAAAATGCCTAGCATGGTCACATAGTGACATAGTCAATCCAAGAAGTGCTGTAAAGAAGTCTAACAATCTATCAGCATCCTCATCCACTTTGTACATTTCTAAAATATAAGTCTAATTACCTTCTGCCCTGAACTCAGGAACCAAGAATCTTTGCCACCAAGAATCATCCTGGTTTTTAAAATCCAGCTTAAAAGGGCCAGAGGGGAGACAATACTCACAGGAAGCCCCTGAAATAGAAAAAAGAAATTTTTTTCAATCCATCTAGGAAAGTTTGATTTTTCTCTTTTTTCTATTTTATAGAGAAAATAGGTGTATTAAGCCTAGTGAAATGAAACTGATGGAATTCTATAAGGCTTAACCTTGTGGCTTCAATACTAGTATTTTTTAACAAGATAACTTTATTTTCTCTTTCCTTCCTTTCTTCCTCCAATCTCTTTTTATTTCTCCTTTGTTCCAATGTTGTTAAATGACAGTATTTATCATTAAGGGTCAAAAAAATGTTCACTGTAACCATCATAATTCAATGTATGTTCTCTTTTCGTGGTTGTGTTTCACAATATTAAACTACCAGTATTGCAGTCATTCATTGATGCCATGGTTCTTAACCATGTTTTCCCAATTCATGGTTGGAGCCACAGATTATTCTATCCTGTTAGCTTTCTCCAACTGTTCTGAATGTCAATTGCCAGTAGCCCCATACATTATGGCCAATGATCAACAGTGATTGAAGTTGTGATCTAAAACATTTGGTAGTGCTGGATTGAAAAAAAGCTTAAACTCCAGGGATTAATTAAATTTTCTATGACTCATTGGCCTTTGCTGTTGTCTTTATCTTGATACAAATAATTGGGTAAATGCAAATGGGGATATGACTGGAAAAACAGTAAAGCAAAATGATTCCAAAAGCCATCAGATAGAAAACTATATAAGGTGCTCAAATTTCAAGAAAACTTTCTTTGAAATTGCTTCCATTAATGATACATCCAAATCATGATTATCATGCAAATTAGGCAAAAATATGTTCTTTGAAACACTGAAAGTACTACTCTAAAAGTTAAAGGATTCTTCAAATTGTTCTTCACAACTGAACTGCAGAAAGTTCTAATGCTGAGGAATGTGTCTATTAATTTTGGAAGTATGATTTTCTTATGCTTAAAACAGGACCACAAATAGCATTTATATGCTTAATCTAAAAATTACAATTTTTAAAAAATCTACTTTTGAAGTTTGTGTATCAGTTCTTTCAAAATCCAGTGAGGGCCTGACTAAGCAATTCTTACTAAATGACATTTTTGATGAAGCAGAGTTTCTACAGCAATTTCAATTACTGATATCGTCTTCAAATTATACTACCTAGCTTAATACATAAGGATTTTTTAACATTGCTTTTCATTATTTTGGACATTAAATTATATCAGGGGGTTTACTGTACTCAATAACTCACTCAGTTAACACAATCTAGAATTGCTAACTCAGTCCTAGAATGTGTTAAAATTGTCAAGACTTGTAGTATTGTATAATTCAAAAATAAGCAGTGTAAAAACAACTATTTGGGATTCCTGGGCACTAGCTAAAGCTCCAATGTACTAGCATGGTTCAGCTCTGACTCTTTCTAGGCTGGGTTCTCCTTATGCCCAATACTGGGACAGTATAGCATTTTGCTAATATTTATATTGCTGCAATATCTTTGAAAAATAACATTTAAGGACATCACAGAAATTAACATGGTGCTAGACCACCTGCCTAGCCTATTGTATACACCTAATCAGTGCAATGCTGTTATTGATATGAGTAGTACCTTCTCCCAAGGGTATTCTGCCTGGGATCTCTGCATAACTGATGCTGGGGTCCAATATTTTAATATGCTTAACTACATCAGCAATTCTGTAGATATGTATTGCTTAAAGTAGAACAGTCTCAGTTTGAAAACTATTAAGAATGCCAGTGGATATATCTACATATTTGAGTAGACCTGTTGGATCTTATTAAAATATTCATAGATAATATTTGGCTACCATGTAGCCAAATCTGTCTGTGGAATATATATCAGTTTCTGTGTAATGTTATCTTAACCATATTTGAAAATCTTTGAAAGCATAAGTAAAACCATGTAGTCTAAGATAGGAAATGGTTTTGAGACTTATTTAAATCTTTCATATCTACAACATATAGTATATTGCTCCTGCAGTAGACAGGTAAAATGCACAAAGCTTTTGCAAGATTTTAAAGGAGTTCGGAATGTCTCAGTAGCTAATGAATTTTTAGTTCATTCGAGTGTTAATAGAGAAAATGAAGCCCAAGCATTGCAAAATTTATGTTGAGATACTCTTAATTTCAATTAGTTTGCTGCACTACTGAAGCAGAAAACAGGCAGCTCTATGAGTAATAGCCCTTGGCTTGATGGCACCATATATGTTATATCTGACTTCAGCTCCATTGAACACCACCAAGGAAACAGAGTTGGGTTCTAAATGGAAAATGGAGTGGAATTTTAGACAGTTTGGCCCAGCAAAGTGATGGGAAAGAAGGTTAAAATGTTTCTTCTTTTGCAAATATATTTTTATAGTTCCTAGAAACTCAGCTCTATGCAGATATACTTAGAAATAAGCTCCATTACATCTGGTGAGCTTATGTTCAGGTAAGCAAGTAATAAATTGCAGCCTAAGACATTTAAAAATATACTGTTGTATCTGTATGCCATCACCATTCATTAATTTAAATTTGTTTTTGTTTGTCACATTTTCCAAATGTAAAGTGTTTGCACTTTTTTTGATGGGAACTAAAAATAAGTGATCTGACTGGTTGAAAAACTTCAACACATTATGAAATTGCAGTTTTCAACTGAAACACTTTGTTAGTGCATATAGTATTTCCACATGTTTGCAACTTGTTTTCCCAAACTGATAGCTTTCCAGCTGAAGTCAGAGTTGGAAGCTGTTTTAGTCTGTTAAAGTTTACCATTTGTAACTCTGTAAGTGTAGAAAAAAGAAAATCATTTAAAAAGTCCCTTAAATATATTAGTCATGAAGTGAGCTATAAAATGTCCATTCAGGAAGATGAGAAATAACCTGTCATAAAATCTTCACAAAATTTGCAGAGGGTAGCCTTTCTTTGTGTTAGCAGTGATGAAACTAATGATGATGTCCTTATATCACCAGGATCGCTCTATCAAATCATTTTATTTCCTTTGACTGTCTCCAGTCTTTTGTCCCTCTTTCAAAAGAACAGTCATTATCAGTCATTTAGAGGGCTTTCAAGTGGGCTGAAAGGTCAATCTAATTAAAACAAAAATGAACTTTAAATTGGGAGAGATCCTTTCTTGATACCCAAAGATCAAACATGAGTAAATGTATAAACAGACCAGGGAACTAGACCAATTCACATAGGTGTCAAAAATATAAAGGAAATATCTATATGACCTTTTTCAATGTGTGTATGGCTTTGTGAGTGTGTGTGGTTGTTTTTGAGGATCTGTCTTGTTTTATGAAAAAACATTGTTCTTTTGACAGGAGATGCACAAAGATGCATAATTAAAGTGGAGTCTTCTGTCCTTTCCTTCAGTGAGATCAAATATTGTATGCTCATATATGGAAGGATTTAAAACATCCACATTTTAAAAAGTTTTAGATTAATTTAGTGAACAAAAAAGCTATCTATCCTTTAAAAATCCATCATGGAAAATATGTCCTTATAGTGCTGTTTTAAATTATAGGGAAAAGATGACTTACAAACTCCAAAATATATTTATATTGAAATAGAAGACACAATATATATTAGATCCAATTAAACACAACATTTTAAAGGATATAAGGTTAATGGCTGAAACATGTTATGTGAACAATTCAGTTTTTTTAAGTTGTTTTCCTCCTTAAGGAAAGGAAAAAGAGGAAAAAGTCCCTAATGAATAATTTAAAAAATGCTTTAAGATATTTCTAGAACTAGATTAAAGGACACTGGAAAAAAGTGAGGTGACTTTCCATTGGTAAACCCAGTTTAGAAAAAAGACAGAGACAACAGACAGACTGAATTAGTTTATTTCCATTTTCCACTAGAACACATTGCTATTTGTTGAACAATGATGACTATAGCTAAAATTAGCTACAGACTGAATAGAACAAAATTAAAATGCAATAATTTGTTCTCTAGTCTTGTGTTCAAAACTGGGCTTATCTCTGGCTTTAAAATATATAGGCAGTGTTAAAAAGAAGACAGTTCCTATTTTTTGACCTGTTTGGTTGAAAATAGAATCTGGCTTTTAGGGTCCACTGGGGGAGCATAGAATTCAGTGACCTTTGTAAGATAACATTGGAATTTCAGAAGTGTTATGACAGTAAAATGTTTATGCACTGTATTCATGTAGATGCATGTGTGATCAATTGGATAACACACCTTAGTATTAAGTGATTATTTGTATGATTGTAGCATTGATAAATTCTCAGCAACTACATTTACTAAAGTCTGTGCATTAAAGAAGCTGTGGGTACTTATTGCTACAGTGCACAGATGATCTTATGGCACCCAAAATGGCCTTCTGTTTTGCAGTGGTCCACATGGCCATGAAAATTGCTATAAAACTGTCAAAAAGATATTGATTTTGCTGTGTTGTATCACTCAAGATGCATTTTTTTCCCTCAGGTATCAGTGGAATTCAGTTCTCTGGTTGTCTATTTGAACAGAAAAGGTTATTTTCCTCTGCCACTGGTTCCTCAGTGATTTCACAGCTAAATTGACTCTGTAAAAGAAACAAAAAAGAGTCTGGGTTCATATGAGTATAACTATTTTTAAAAAAAATCTTGTGAAATGAACACTGAATCCTAATAAAAGGAATTGAGAAAAATACGTCTAAAATTGTTGCATGACAAGTCACTTTATACACATGCTTTATAGATTATACTGTAAAAATAATATTCAATACATTATCCATATTTTAATTACCCATGAACTGTTGAAAAAAAGGTGTGATCTAGTAACATTCATCAACCAGCAAAGTAGTTTCCAAAGCCACAAGGGAGGGAGGGAGGGACGGGGAGAGAGAGAGAGAGAAAGACAGAGAAAGACAGAGACAGACATAGAGAAGACAGACAGACAGACAGAGAGAGACAGAGAGAGACAGAGAGAGAGTGAATGAGAGAGTATCCTGAATTCAATTTCCCCATCATGCTGAATTTCATAGCAATAAAGATTATTTCTTCTGCATTTTATCTCATGTTCTATGTGTGTGTAGACTATCCACTTTTTACTTTCTGCTTAGGAGGCAGAGAGAAGCACCCTCTGGGACAATTGTGGCTACTATTCAATTTGTTCTACTATTGAAACCTAATACAATTTGTGTCCTCACTGCTCCCATACCCAGTTCAAACTGTTTTGTATCCAAGACAGACTTCTCTCTTAAACTTGTGTTCACATTTGAGGATGAAACTCAATCATCTCTTCTGATTGTTGATGTTGTGGTTTGTTATTGTACTACTACTACTACTACTAGTAGTAGTAGTAGCAGCAGCAGCAGCAGCAGCAGCAGCAAACCAGGGGTGTCAAACTTGCAGCCCATGGGCCAGATGCATCACATGCTGACCACACCCACCACCACTCTAGCAAAAAGGAAAAATGTTGTGATACATTATGTGATGACATGTCATCATGAGTTTGACATCCCTGAAGCAAACTATTTCAGTTTCTTCATGACATCCCTGATCATATATTTAGAGTAGTTGTCTCTACTTTTTCCTTTTGTGATTTCTTTTATGTCCAACATAACAACATAAAACAACCCCATGTAACTTTCATTTTATGATGCAATTATGGCATTCTGCAACAGAATCAAAAGTTATATGAACAGCATATCAGTAAATTCCAGCTAAAAAATTCCTCATTTTCATTAGCAGATAATGCCAAATCAAAGATTACTGGTCAAAGAATACTGAATTAACTTAGAGATTTCTGCAGCAATTCAGTACAGCACTGTTCCCCCCCCCCAAAAAAAACAATTAACATATATAAGTATCAGACCCACTTGGACTACAGTGCATTAATTGCTAAGCTATAGAAGGAATCAAAGAAAGGTCCCTATACCATATAAAATAATTTTAATATAAATAAAATAAAATGAACAATGTTTAATCATATTCAATAAAATGCAAAATTCCTTTTATTTCTGCACAATTTAATGCCCCCCTTTTGGAAAGGGAAATCTTGCTTCTTGCAATTAAATATAGAAGCATGGATACACTGTTATTGAGGGAAATGAAGTTAGATATTGAGGCACAGTGCTAATTGAGTTGATAAAGTGCAAGACCCATTAAAAGAATTTAAAAAAAATAAAATTATGCCTGTTAAATTAAATCAGACATCATTCTGAAGAAACATGTTATAGCAACTTGCCCTTAAATCACAAGTCGCATGCTGATTTATAAAGAAATTCCATTATTTTCAATGAGACAGGTAGCCATAATAGTCTTCTTCCCAAGAACATTGTCTTGTGGAAAAATTGCTGACCTGTTTGAGAAAGGTTGGCTATAGCTGGTGGCATCCACAAGGGAGCAATAAAAAGGTCCAGATTGCAGGATTGAAGCTTTATCTCTTTTTTACATGTGTGGTGCATGTAATGCAGGTTGTTTTGTAGCTGTACTGTGGGTTTTTTTTAACATTTCATTTAGTATTGGTTGCAGACCTGCAACAAAGAATACAATTTGATTTTAAAAAGAGGTCTTAGACACCAATGTCTATTATTTTCTTTTTTGGTGAACAAAAAGCCTCTGATTATTTAGTATTTAAAAGTAATAACTTTTACTTCATATATCAAAAGGTCATGAACAGCATGTCAATTTCATCCATGATTTGAAAAGTAATTCTATTATTTTATTTAAGGCCAGAAAGAGGTTTTTTCTGGATTTTTCCTGGGCCATCCTTAATCAGTTCATTTATTGTGTTTAATGAACAAGAAATTTCTTTTCAGAAAACAAAAGTAGAAGAGAACTCTGAAGAAATCTTATGGGTAGATTTTTTTTTTGCCTTTATTTTGTTATGTTCTTCCATCTCTCCACCAATATAATGTTGCTTTCTACATTTCAAAAATGAGAAGGAATCATAGAAGAATTTCTCCTATTGAGCTTTTTTTTCTAGTAGTGTTCCATTGCAATCATTAAGGGAGAATCCTGTCCTGGATAAATTGTTGCAGAGTTTGTCTTTTCACTGGAGAAATTATAAAAGCCATTTAGTCCCATATTAGTGTTTTTACAGCATTCTCCGAACCTAATAAAATCAGTGGGCTGATATTTTAGTTTTTTTCAAACCTAAAAATGATTGAAAAATGGTTGAGAATGCTAATGTCTGTAGTTCACTATCTCTTTTAGTCCAAAAAATCTTAATCTTTAGTCCACTGAAATAATAACAATAGCAAACAAGCCATGGTGGCACAGTAGTTAGAATGCAGTACTGCAGACTAATTCTGCTGACTGCTAACTGCCTGCAGTATGGCAGTTCGATTCGCATCAACTCACGGTTGATTCAGCCTTCTATCCTTCTGAGGTCAGTAAAATGAGGACCCAGATTGTTGGGGCAATATGCTGACTCTGTAAATTGCTTAGAGAGGGCTGTAAAGCACTGTGAAATGATATATAAGTCTAGTGCTATTGCTAAAACATTATGCAGTTTCTTTTATAGTTCCAATGTAACAGTTGTTCAATGTCATTCTTGTATCCTGTCAATTGTAAATCCATTTTTAACTTGATCTTGATTTTATCAGGTAAAACCTTTTTCTCTTCAATAATATCTTTCAGACATAGTCATTTCAAGGAGACAGATGTCTCTGCTGACATATTAATAATAATTTCTGAGTCCATTTTTTCAAAAAATATTCTTCAATATGTCCAATGTTAAATTATTTTTGCTTCATTCTGTCATTGTAAGTTGAGTCTATGTATTTTTCCCTTTAATTATAATATTTAGATCCCTCTAGTATCCAATTTTAAAAATATGTTTGAAAAATCAAAACAAAAGCATTATCCCACAGGAAAGATCCTTTATAATTAATTATAAATCATGTTTTTTAATTATTTATCTGGACTCTTAGTCTGGTGTAATGTTCTAAAATTGAAGTTTTAATCAACCTTTTGCTGTTTATTAAAAAAAGTAAGTTCTTCAATTTGTAATTAAAACATTTTGCTAAGGATGAAAGGAAAGTGACCTAGTGCTGTCAAACTTGTTAATCCAAAGGTTTCTAATAACTGGAAAGCAGTTAACAAGCAATTCCAAAAGTGATTTAAAAAGGAAGCATATGAACTTAGTGTCCTTTCAAAGTCACTTATTAAAGTTTGAGCAAGATGGGTATTTCTTGATCTCCCAAAGCTCTAAATCCACCAGAGATACTATATCTTACAAACTTCTTATGAGGAAAAGATATCTGGACCACTTGTGGGCAATCTTAAGTGCTTCCTTATTCAAAGAGGTTTTGAAGAGCCAATCTACTCTCTGGGTCTTCATCCTGCTCTACTTTTTGTGCAGCCATCTTTGGTCTGTGATTTCTTTTTTCTGGAAAATTGTAGTCCAAAATATCTTGAGGCCAGTATACTAGCAAAGATTGCTGCACCATTTCACCCTCTTTATTTCTGAACAGAGATTTTTAGAAATTTGTCATTGAAACTTTAACTGAATCAGGTAATTTATTGCTAAGGCACTCAGCAAGTTATCACAACACAGTGTTTATGCTAATGACGATGATTAACTTCTCTGCTTGGATACATTGGGATTTTTTCTCATGCTACAGTGCTTTCCATGATTTCCTTCAGGATCAGAAACACATTAATTTTGCTTTATAGTCAGTACAACTTGCAATTAAGGCAATTGTACTAGCTCATTATAAATAAGAATCCCAAACAAACCACTTAAATGCTGGTCAGATGTGAAGAGGCTGGAACATTTATTTGAAGCATAGTTGTTAAAATCCAATCTTGGATATATATTAAATGGATTACTCTTCTCTTTAATCATTACTGTCTGCAAAAGCTCCTAAGGTTATTGCATTTTTTATTCAGATATCCATGCATGTTTTCCACAAATATTCTTCAAAAGGTCTTAGGTAGCATTCAATTTTTCAAGTTCTCCATAACTTTTCATTGACTAAGATAATAAACAAAGTAAACACATTGAGAAGGGAATGATTCATGAGGAATTAAATTCATCATAACCATAATGCATGTGGAACATGTTTGTTATAATTTCATATAAAATTGTTTCAAGTGCACAAGGTTGCACAAAGTCTCTCCTAGAAGAAAAGATTCTCAAAGTGTCAATGTAGACAATGACCATTATATAAACAAGATATATAGGCTAGTCTGTCACCTAAGAAGATCCTTGTTCAATCTAAAATACAGGAGGAAGAAAGTCAAAAACTAATGACTTTGAATTGCCTATGAATGGGTTGCACACTTGGAAACAGAAGTTATTTGCCAGAATTCTTATGTTTTCAACATCACAGGTTTCCTAATAAATTCCATTAATCAAACTTAGAGAATTGTTCCTCTGCTATTCTTAACCAGACTTGATTATTGTTAGGCACAGCTGCCAAAAACTAGGATTACAAACCCACTGTTTAAAGCAGGTGTGTCAAACTCATGCTGTCACATGATGTATTTTTTCCTCTTTACTAAACTGGGCATGGGCATGGCCAGCACATGAAACATCCAGCCTGTGGGGTTTGACAGCCCTGGTTTAAAGGATAGGTCCCACCCTTCCCATTATTCTGTTACTTGTTTTGCATAAAGAAGACATGTTCCCGGGTAGGTAGAAAACACTCATGCATAATATGAAGGCTGCTGCATAAGTATAATAATAATTATGCTGTTCATTCAGTATTTTGACAGAAGAACTGTAACTTTTTTGTTGTCTACTTCAGAGCTCTATTGCCATAACCCACTTGATGCATTTCATTGTATACATATGCATACTGTGAAAGCAATTGCTTACAATATGTTCTGTTACTATTTGGATAAAAGAAATAAGTAGAAGTGAGTTAATGAAAGTTGTCCATTGATTCAGTAATGAATACATTTTTATTACCAAACTAAACTTTGGGTTTGTTTTTGTTTTTTTAACAAACATGGGATTAAGGAATAACAGTGCTGAGACCTGAAAGGAAGGGAATATAATACAAGTTATGTTCCATATTTGCAATATTGGATTATGCTAACAATACCATATCTGGGCTGCAAAAATCTGAGTCGCTACGAAGAGTTACTGTATTGCTTACTCTCTGTTTCACTTTACCATATTTCCTCAGAACTCTTTGACAAGTTTGCTCATATGGTGGCTTCTGGATGATATTAAATTATGATATGGCATGTTCTCATGATCAGTGCCTGATTCATACTTAAGAATTTATGCTCACCAGCTATCAAAACTACCAGGGACCATAATGCCTATGGCAGCAACAAAAATGGTGAACTTTCATGAAACTTTTGGCTTCTTGTCACGCTTGCTTAAAATACTTTGAAGAAAAATTGCTTATTGTTTCATGAAGGCATACATCTCTTACCATTATTTCAGTTAATTATAGCCTGCCTGTCCTGCAAAGAAACTTTCTCATGGTGGCATGACAATATAAAATAGGAGTGCATCAACAAAAATATTATGCATGTAACAAAAGAACAACAGTAAAAACTGTCAGTCTGGACTCTCATAGATAAATTTGCACTGGTGGATTAAGGTCCTTCTACAGCTTTATCAGTAGTTGTCAAGTTTTGTTACAGACAGGTACCAAAGAAGGTACAAGATTTAAAATAATATCTTGTACTGAATGCGGATTAGCTTGTAGTATAAATTAACAGGATGTTTTAGAGTCAGGATTCCTGATTCATTTCCTTGGATTATTTTTAACTCCCTATAAGCAGTTGCTTGTTGCTTTCCAAATAGATGTTTTAAGAGAACTAAAAAGTGTTCTAAATGATCTATTCATCATGAAGCAAAGTGGTGTTTACCGATTATTTAATTCTGAAGGCAGGAGTTTCAGTTCTAATTGGGTAGAAATATGTTTGTGCATTCTAGAGTCTGAATTCAGAATGTTAATAATCACCAACGCCAATATGCTATGTAATGTAAAAGATGAAATGATCAAAGAAAATTTCTATTTTTACTTAAGATTTTATTTGGAACACTTGTTTGTTCAGAAATATATATATATGTCTGATGGTCTTAAAGAGAATATATGTTTGTATTTGGGGCACTACTTCTTGCTAACCATTAGGCTTGTGATGGGTTGAATTCAACTGCACTTATAGCAGTAGTGCAAATGCCATTGTTTATCCATTGTATTTATGTCAGATTAAAAGTTTCTTAGAAAACAAGTTATGGCTCTACAAGAGTCAAATATAGGTGACTCTGATATTTGTCAATATCTAATAAGTAAAACCATACCAGAATAACATTATATAGCAATTAGCCCCTTTTGCCTATTCAGAAATGCACCCAACTTCCTAATTACCTTTTATACCTTGGTAAAAAAAAATGCCCCAAGATATAGTTCATTAGACAGAGCAAAGGTTTAGGGAGATTGAATATTGATAATCAAGTTAAAATGGCATTCAACTTTTGACAGCACCATGCGATTTGTCACAAATATTAATAGGGTTAATTAATGCGTTTGCCAAGAATATTTGGATGCTGAAGGGCTAGGACTCAGCAATAATGCCTGATGAACAGCATTTTCAGAACTTTTATAAAACTGTAAATTACTGTTAATATTATGGTACATAATTAATGAATGAAAGTATAGATAATTTCAGAGGATACATCATCATAAACCATTCAAATTTCAAAGCTTCTCTCCTTAACTATCCATGAAACATTGCAACAGTAAATCTGCAGAGTGCTTTTCTCCACAAATCCCAGCTATGCATTATGGTAGTAAAATGCAGTCAACTGGAGGAAGAAGAACTGAAGGTCAATTATACATGAGAAAGAGAAACCAGCAGTTCCATATCAGCTCATCGTATCGGTTTAATCATCATGGAAGTATCTCATGTTTTTTGTAAGTGGTGAGGGCAGACATAGCCCAACAGTATATGAGTGTTCCTGTCTGTGAGGGAGGTTGCTTATCTTGGATACTAAAAATAATTTTAGGTTTTAAATGGTGATTAAATGTGCTGGAAGTATAACAACACTGAGGGAAATACTACTATTAGCTGAGATCACGGAGACAAAAAAAAACAGGCACAAGAAAATGAGAGAGAGAGGGATTGAGAGAGGGAGCCTGAGGACATTAGCTTATTCTTAATTATGTCTGCTGTGCAGTAGTTTGAAAAAGCTGATGCAGGGCTATCAGTGCAATGATATTTTATATATTATGACAAACTGAACAACACTGGTAAGCTCAGCAAAATGCTGTAGAACCAATTTTGCTCCAAGACCATTACCATTAGCTATAAAACTAATTTTTTAAAAGCATAATTTTCAGACCCAATTCTCATTCAGCTCTGCAATGAAGAGCCACTGTTCCAGGCATTGACCTTAAGCAGTTTATGAACAATGGAAAATATTGTAAATTCTATATTCGATCACTAGTTTCATTCCCTTGTGCCAAGATACAACTTTTCAATGAAGATACCCTGCTGAAATCATTTGATTCATGTCAATAGATGTTATACTCTATTAAGATTCTCTCTTAACCAACAGCAAACATTTGGGAAAGATCTGCTGGTGTGCCAGTCTGCATAGCCACTTTTCTGCTGAATGCATCACTTTTACTGTCACAACTTTCTGCTGCTAGCATCTATTTATAATGCATGAATAGTGACAAAGATGTTTAGAAAAAATGTATATTAGTGACAGCATTGTTAAGGATTAAGGACAAGTCTTACTTTAAATCCAAATTTGCATTCACATTGGAGTAATCTCACCCCTGCTTTTTGACCCACAAGCTTTGGCTCATTATAAGAACTGAAGATTGGTGTACAGGATTATACTCTGTAATCAACTCTTTTTCTGGGCCAGTTGGTTCTACAAGATTTTAAATTCACTTGTCGATGTACTTTAATAATATTCTAAATTGATAGCTTTCATGTAGTTACCTTAACTTCCAAGACTTATTCTAATAGGAACTGTTTAAAAAATAATGGCTCTAGGCTGCTGATGAAAGGGAACATTTCTGCTTATGGAAACAAGGAAGAAGCCATTTTCATTCATTCCCCATTCCTCTGTATGATACCTCTTCTTTTAGCAGTCTGTTCCAGACAAGGGTTTGGAATCTCTGAAGAGCATGGGAGGAATCTTCAATCTTCAGTAGAGAATTAGTACAGCCTTTTCCTTTGGATGCTCTATGAGGTACAGCATTCTGATTGGAAAAACACTCAAGGAATATTGTAGATTAAGCTTTCTTTATATAACTAAAATCAGATGTAGAGAACTTTTTGATAATAAACAGAAGTAGATACTATTTACTTCATTTTCTTCAGAATCTATTGTTTGAACTGGAACATAGTAAAATTGCTATTTAATAAAGGGTGCAAAATAAGTACAAGCTGAGATAACAGGACCATATCATCTATGTTCCTCACTAGCTTTTAAGAGCTTCATTAGAGATTCATAATTATTATTTAAAAAGAGATGGAACATGACCTACAACAGATCTGTTTCTATAATAGCATCCCACTTATGGAAGTGTTTTAGGAAGGCTAATTTATCACTAATGCATTGATGGACACAGATGATATCTAGTCTGGTAATGAAACATCTGCAAGAAAACAACCAAGCTCAGAGAGCACCAAGGTCCCTTGATTCGTCCCTGAGATTCAAATATTCTCTTCCACTAGTATCAATAATTTTTAGTTGTTGTTTTTCTCCCATTCAATTTTGTTGAATTCTCAAAGTGTCTGAACTAATCCCTACAATTTTCTTAGCAAGGTTATTTGCCTTCTTCCTAGGGGTGAGAGAAAGTGACCAGCCCAAGATTACTTTGTGCAATAGGAGACACTAAAACTCATTGTCTCCTTGTTTGTAGCCTGATGCCTTAACCACTACATGAAACTGGCTCACTATTTCTGTCAATACCAAGTAAACATTTCTCTTTATTTTTGCAACTTTTATATTATGTGTTTCAAACCTAGCTTTATCTATCTGACATGTGCATCTCTGTATTGTTTTACTATATTTTTTATTGATGGGCATTATTTAAATGATTTTCATGGTTATTGTTTTAGGTGGCTCATCTGAAGAAGGAAATTAAAAAGTTAAAAAAAGAAAAACAGTGTTAAATACAAATACAAAACCCATTTATTGAAGATTGTAGAAAGTTACTATAATCTGTCTTTTCCTCTACCTGTTCTCTCATATAAATCTTCCCAGCTTCCCATGATTCTTGTGAAAGTTCCAGCAAAATTTAATTGTTCAAGGTCAACAAGCATTGCAAGCAAGGATGAAGCGAATTAAACAGTTGATTGTCTACTAAGTGAGTGTAAATTCCTTCCTCTCATTCTTGCTTGCAGTAAGGATTCCAAATCATATCTAGGACATTTCTGCCCAATTTTAGCCTAGGGTTAAACCTGTATAAAGTTAAGAAGTCTATGGTTTATTGCCAAGTCCTGACTGGAAGATGTTTTTCAGGCTTCCCATAGTTTTAAGTATTCCTTACTATTTTTTGTAAAGGCATATAGAAGAATTTAGCAATGGAAACATCTTAATATTTTCCAGGAGTCTTTTGTGTCATCTCACTTTCCATTGCAAAACATCGATAAATAAGAATGGAATGAAGGTTGTCAGGAAGTGCTGCAATAGCACTTGGCTCTAATACATGGCACTGATCCTATTATTATATATCAGAGCTGAGGACTTTATTATCACTCAAACTGAATATCAAGTGTTTCATTCAGTAAAAAAACCTCAAACTTCCCACAAATGTATTTCCAGCACAATTAATAGATTAAGCGGAAAAGCAAATTGACCAAGGAACAATCTTTGGGAATACACTGCAAACCTGTGGACCTGAATACCTGGTACCCAAACAAGTGTTTCATGCTATGATCACAATAGCCTAGATACTTTTTGTTAAAAAAAAAATTTAACCTATGAGAACTTGTCTGGATGCCTGAAGGCAGGATGATGTTGTTAGGGTCCTGTAAGAATTACACCACATTAGAGGAAGGACTTTCCCAGCACATTTATCAAAATTCTGGAATCTTCTACTATAGGAGGCCAACCTAGCACCATCTCTATTATATTGTTCTTTAAAACAGGGATCTTCAACCTTGACAACTTTAAGACTTATGGACTTCAACTCCTTGCTGGCTGAGGAACTCTGGGAGTTGAAGTCCATAAGTCTTAAAGTTGCCAAGGTTAGAGACCCCTGCTTTAAAATGTAACACTATGCCAAACCACCTCATTTCCAAACTTGTGCTACCTATTTGTCAACAATCTCAGTAGATTTAATTTAGACAAACAGAAAGGAAGGCCCAAAATCTGCATATAGAATAAAGAATGGAAAAGAATGGGGAAAATTATAAGAAAGAGAATTACAAAGAAGAAACAGTTTATCAGCTGTGAATAAGTTCCAGAAGCATAGCTGGAGAAGTTGTAGGTAGTCCTTGACTTATGACTACAATAGAACCAGCAATTTTGGTCATAAGTCTTTGCAGTTATAAGTCAAGACACCATATGATCAGACTTTATTTTACAACTGTTTTATAACAGTAATAAAGTGAACCACTGTGGTCATTAAGTGAATCACATAGTCATTAAGCAAACCATATGGTCATTAAAAGTCAAGCATATCCAATAGACATTTTTGTTGCCGTTTTCTGCCAGAAAATGGCAAAAAAATGTCAAAAACTGCAGTCACATGATGTCAGGATGCTGCTATTGGTTATAGATGAAAGGTAGCAGATAAGTATGTAAATAGTGGTCATTTGATTAAAGGGAGGTTTGCAGCAATCATAACTTTGAGTATGGGTCACAAATAGCTTTTTGAAAGTCTATCGTAATGTGAAATTATCATTTAAGTAACTAGTTGTAAGTCAAGGACTACTGGTAAGGTATTTTCATATGAGTCTAGGTTTGTCACTTTTACTGGGTTATAGCAATAGCACTTAGACTTATATACCACCCCTTCACTGCACTCCCTGGGTGATTTACAATGTCAGCATATCGCCCCAAACAATCCGGGTCTCAATTTGACCAAACTTGGAATGAGGGAAGGCTGAGTCTATCTTGAGCCCTGTCAGGATCAAATTCCAGGTTGTGGGCAGAGTTAGCCTGCAATACTGCATTTTAACCACTGTGCCATCAGGGCTTCTATAGTTGAATCTGCTGCTTATAAACATTTCTGCTTAGCTTTCAAGGTGTCTATCCATGCACTGTACAAAAAAAGAATATATCATTTGTCATAAGATACAGTTACCTCATTTTATAACAACCAATGAAGAGACACATCTAGTCAGTTCAGCAGGGCCTTGATAATCATTGTAATGTGAAGGGATATGCAGAAAAAGACATTTGTTTCTACATCTGCTTGTTAAAGAAAAAGAAAAGAAAACATAAAATTGCTTTCACATAATGTTGCTATCCCTTGCTAGGTCAAGACACAGACCATGTTTACTGGCAAATAGAAACCATTTTTTTTTGGCCAATAGAAACAGCTGTCTATGATGAATAGACAAAAGACAAGACTCACATGTAGAACTGACTATATGAACGGGGCTTGTTGGCCCAATGTCGTCCATCTTTTGGGGCCTGGTTACTGCTGGGGGGGGCAGCGGTTTGCTGGGGCTTTGTTTTTAGTATGGCCCTTGGCGCCGCTGCCCTTCCTCCTCCTCTCCGGGGGTGTAATTCCCAGAGGAAGAGGCCCTATTATGGCAGCGCTGGGGAGGTGCAGGCCTGGAGCTTCGAGGGCATTGGTGATTCGGCCTGGGTTGAATGGATAGATGCCGGCCGGGCGGGGGGCAGTTGTGGACTTTACATCAGAGGAGTGACCCCTGCGGAAGGTTTGGCGCCGGACCCTGGACCTGGGGCTGTGGTTCTCGATCTTTTGCCACGCTGGACTTGCTTCTCTGGTTCCGAACTTGTTCTCCAGACTTGGCCACACCTATTGTATTCTACTCTTAGACCTCAGGTGACCTGCCTCCATGCACTGCTGCTTTTTCCCTTTTGTGATATCTTGAATCCTCCTTTTGGCTGTCTTGGAAGTCACCTTACCATCAACGACTATTCCCCTTCTGTTTTTTCCATTCTCAGACCCTCTTCTCCCCATTGGACCTGGCTGTTTCCCATTGCAGTGGGAGGGCAATGGAGGGCACGAACCCCCCCTGTTGTGAGAGGACGGGGTTTTTTGTCTGTACCAGAATCCCACCATAAGCCGCTGTGGTGGGAGAGCAGTGGCTTGGCCATTTCAATCTTGGCCCTAGCACCGGTGAGAGAGCTGCTTGTTGGTGGGGTTGTTTGACTGTTTGGGTTTGGTCTTGAACGCCTGGTCCTTTATGCATGTTTCCATCTATGCAATTTGTAATATTGAACCGACTGTTTTGCCCTCTTTCCCCCCTTGAAATTATTCGATGCCAGCCTACTCATCGTTGGAGCTACGGGCCCTCCAGACTGTTCCCCTGTCTTTGGAATGGCCCTTTGGGTTATCGAAAGCCTACCTCAATGACAGATCTTGGGATCCTGAGAGGTGGCACGGCGCGACCAGAGGGCTAAATTTTAAATTTGGGATAAAGGGGAAGCTTTTAAATTTTTTAATTTGTTGTTTTAAGGGGTTAGGGAAGGGGGTGGGTGATGATTGCGGGTCCACACAGTTCTTCCAGGCCGGCTTCTGGTCTCGGGGGGGGCAAGGGGGGCCTCAGGGTCTGACGGGGAGAGGGCAGGGTTGACCATCAACAGGGTGATCGGTTATGGGGGGGAGGGACAGGGGCCATTATGTGGGAGCACGCCCCGATGTTTAGTGCAGTGGCTCCGACCCCCAGGTCGCTTCCCGCTCCCCTGGGGCCTTGGGAGACGTGGTCTCTGGGCTCAGACTGGTATATCTGAATGCCAGGTCCGCCAATAAGTCATCCCTCCTCCGAGCTTATGGAGGAGGAGGCTGCAGACCTGACATGCATTACGGAGACCTGGTTGGGCCGGAGGGGTGTCCCTCTGTGTGATTTATGCCCCCAGGCTTCCATGTGCTGTACTGGTCTGGGCCCAGGAAGGGGCGGAGGGGTAGCCATAATTGTTAGAGACCCTGTTTCCAAGGGAGTCACTGTTCGCAGATGGGCGGGGTGAGACCCTCTCGTGAGATTGGGCCCTGGTGGTGGTTGGGTTTGCTGCTAACGCACCTGTCCCCAGCTGAGTGGCAGCTGCCCTGCCTGGGCTGCTCGACGTCTCGGGGTGGCGGTGGAGTTCCCTAGGCTCATAGTCCTGGGGACTTTAACCTGCCGCCACTGGGGGCGCGGGTTTAGCTCAGGAGTTCATGGCATCCATGGCAGCCATGACCTGACCCAGGTGATCCAAGGACCCACCCACGAGGGAAACACACTTGACCTGGTTTTATCTCGGGCAATGGTGCAGTGATCTGGGGAGGGTTCTCCATCTACCTCCCTATCGTGGACAGATCACTATCTCCTGCGGCTGGCCTTTCAACTGGCTGTCCCTCACTGCTGGGATGAGGAGCTATACGATGGTTCGCCCTAGATGCCTAATGGACCCGGAAGGGCTGGGGTTCTTGCCCGCCTCCCTGACTACAACTCAGCGAGACGCTGACGGCCGCTGGCAACGAGGCGTCGGAGGCACTGACCGGTTGTCCCCTTGCGACCTCTTCCCCGTAGACGATGGGCCCTGGTTCTCGAGGAGCTCGGGGAGATGAAACGGCGGAGAAGATGCCTGGAGAGCAGATGGAGGGCCAGCCACTCCGAATTTGACCGTGTCCAGTTGTGAGCCTATATCAGGACCTATCTAGAAGCGATCAGGGCAAGCTTTTCTGCTCTGCTCTGATTGCATCGTCTTCCTGTTGCCCTGTTTCGGTGACCCCCTCTCCTTCAATTGAGGGGAGGGATGACCCGTTGCAGGGCAGAGCAGAGGAATTTAGCTTACATCTGGCGGATAGGGTCGCTCGAATTCATGCTGGCTTGGACTCTGACTGGCAGTGGTCTGAAGATGGGGTGGTGATGAGTCTGGTGGATCCTATCTGGGTTGAGTTTGACCTGGTCTCCCTCGATGAAGTGGACAGGATCATGTGGAGGCTGTCTTCCACCACGTGTTTATTGGACCCGTGTCCTTCCTGGTTGGTGTATGCCTCCAGGGAGGTTATCTTGCTGGCTCCAGGCAGTTGTTGCTTCTTTGAGTGAGGGAGTCTTTCCTGCCGCCTTGAAAGAGGTGGTGGAGAGGCCCCTCCTCAAGAAGCCTGCCTTGGACCCGGCCGTTTTGAACAACTATCGTCCTGTCTCCAACCTTCGCTTTTAGCGAAGGTTGTTGAGCGTGGTGGTTCAGCAGCTTCCTTGTTCCTGGAGGAAACTGAGTATTTAGATCCAGATCAGTCGGGCTTCAGAGCTGGACACAGCACGGAGACAGCATTGGTCGCACTGATGGATGATCTCTGGAGGGCCGGGACAGGGGTTTTCTTCTGTCCTAGTCCTGTTAGATCTCTCAGCGGCTTTTGATACCATCGACCATGGTATCCTTCTGCAGCGGCTTAGAGGATTGGGGTGGGGGCACCCGTTTTGCAATGGTTCTCCTCTCCTTCCTCTCAGGCCGCCGCAGTCAGTGTTGGCAGGGGCAGAGAGGTCGGCCCCGAGGCCCCTCACTTGTGGGGTGCCTCAGGTCTGTCCTCTGCCTCGCCTCTTTATATCTACATGAAACCGCTGGGAGAGATCATCCGAGGTTTTGGGGTAGGTATCATCAGTATGCTGATGATACCCAGCTTTATATCTCCACCCCAGACCAGATCAGTGATGCTCTCCATGATGTCCGGTGCCTGGAGGCAGTGGGTCTGGATGGGCAGTAACAGGCTCCAGCTCAACCCCACCAAGACGCGTGGCTGTTCTTACCGGCATCTCGGTCTTTATTGGATGTACCATCTTTGGTCATGGGGAGGTGTTGCCCCATGGATAGGGCGAGAAACCTGGGTGTCCTCCTGGATTCACAGCTCGGTTTGGAGGAGCATGTGGGAGCTGTGGCCAGGGGCTTTTGCCCAGGTTCAGCTGGTTCGCCAGCCATGCCATTGGACCGAGATGCCCTTGAACGGTTACTCATGCTGTCAACCTCTAGAATCGACTACTGCAATGCTCTCTATGGGGCTCCCTTGTGGACGATCCAGAGGCTACAGCTGGTGCAGAATGCAGCCACGCGGGCTGTGATGGGGGATCCCGATACTCGCATGTTACACCCCTCCTCTGGCGGCCGCATTGGTTGCTGGTACCTCCCGGGTACCGCTTTCAAGGTATTAGTAACAACCTATAAAACCCTAATGGCTTGGGTCAGGGTACTTGCAGGAACGCCTCCTGCCAGCATCATTTCCGATCGCCCTGTTCAGCTCTCATAGGGGGCCTCCCTTGGGGTGCCGTCGGTCAGGCATTGTCGGCTGGCGGTCCCCAGGCTAGAGCCTCTCTGTGGGAGCGCCCGCCTGGAATCAGCTCCCGTGGATCTCCGTTTGGCCCTGACCTCCACTCCTTCCGCGGGACCTGAAGACTTGGTTGTTTCGGGCCAGCCTGGAATGACCGAGGGGTTGGGTTTTAATTTTTAACTGTATTCGGCTTGTTTATTTGTTTAATTTTCTTTTATTGTAAATTTTTCCCTGTTTTAATGTTCGCCGCCCTGAGTCCTTAGGGAGTAGGGTGGCATATAAATCGAATAAATAAATAAATAAGTAAGTAAATAAATAAATAAATAAATAAATTTACTTTTGCTTTATAAAGTAAAACAATAACACTTAGAGTTTTTCTTTTCCTGCTGATTGAGAAATAAAAAGCTGGGAGCTAAATGTACTAAATTTATCTTTGTTCTCTCTCCTCCACCTTCTATTTGTTTTTATTTGAATAGTGATAGTGGTGGTGGTGTAACTATTATTATAACTTTCCTTGCACCTTTTTCTGTCATGCATAACCTAATGCCAGTTCCTATCTCATTTCATTATCTATTCTGATTTAAAACACAAACAGAAGTGAAGCAGCTGCACAGCCGGGAAAGAATGCTGTTTTGTTAATAAGTTGAGTTTTTTTTTTAAAGTACAAACAAGCTATTAATTTTAATATAAGTCATCTGTCCTGGCTGTAGCTTGGACACAGTTTAAGAAACAGCATCCATTCACTGGCTAAATTTGGCCTCCCTAGTGCTGTCATTAGAACAGTAGATTCTATTCATTTTCTGTCCTCATAACAAGCTCGATTGACTGCAGTTGGACCAATAAGGTTATCTTTTGGGTTTAAGTTTTCATGGGAATATGATAGACAGATTCATATAAAATGTCAAAAGTAAAGCATATAGTGACTGTCTATCTTCATAAGTGAGTGGAATCATTTTCAGTGATCAGAAAGCAATAAATTTATGGCCTGCTATTTATTTCAAGTTTCTTAAGTAACCTGATTAAATAAAATTTACACACATACACACACACACACACACACACATATGTGTGTGTTGTTGCTTCTTGATTGGTTGATGGAGTTGATGTTTGCAGATTGGTTGGCTTTTTCGTAAGAACCTGCGTGGCTGAGGTACTGGCTGTGTGTCTATCAGCCTTGTGTGTTGTGACAACCTGGGTAATGGGCTGTGTGATGACCTTCTGAGTTCTATTGTTGTGGCATCCTGGGTCTTGTGCTGTAATCTCCTGGGTCGTTGGCTATGTTATAATCTCCTGAGGTTTTGTGTTGTAACCTCCTAAGTTCTGTGATGTAATATCCTGAGCAGAAGGCTGTGATGTGACATTCCAGGCTTTGGTTTGGCTCTGAGTTTGAGGTCTGGCTATGTGTTTATAGCGTGTGTCAGTTTGCTTAGTTTGGGGGTTGGAGGAGGGTGTAGCAGCTGGTGATGCAGCCATGGTCTGGTTTCTGGACAGTGGTTGCCTTTCATCTGTGGGATGGGCTTGGGTTTGAGTCTGGTGAGGGAGATTGGTGGTGGCATCATGTGTTGTTTTGGGTCTGGTGTTGGTTTTCATGGCTGGGACTCATTTGTTGATTAGATCTAGTTTCCAGATGTCTGGTAGGTGGGAGGTATCATCCCATTTATTCATGTTTCTCTATTTCGATGGCTTCCCTAATTATTCTCTTGTTGAAGTGTTCAGTATTGGAGATTAATTTGGTTCCCTCAAAATCAATTTCATGTCCTGTGGCTTTAAGGTGCTGGAAAAGGGAGGAAGTTTTTTCTTCTTTTCTGACTGCATTCTTTTGTTCTGCGATGTGTTTGTTTATTCTCCTGTTGGTTTGTCCAATGTATGTGGCTGCGCAAATTTTGCATGGTATTTCATAAACTCCTTGGTTTTCTAGCTGAATCTTGTCCTTGGGGTTTCTTAAGATGTTGGCTATTTTTTGGTCAGTGCCAAAGGCTGTCCTGATATTGTGTTTGTGGAGAATTTTGCTGATTTTATCTGTTGTGCCTTTGATGTAGGGGAGGAGGGTGATGCTGTTGTCCTGTTCTATGTCTCAGTTTTTTTGGGGTGTCTCCCTTAGGATTAGGTTAGTGATAGTGTTTCTTTGGAATCCGTTGGAAATTAATACGTTAGTGAGGGTGTGTAATTCTGTTCTCAGTTGGTCTTTGTCAGGCATTTGGTTCTGGAGATGAGGGTCTTGGCTACGGAGTTGATCTGTGCAGGGTGGTGATGGGATTGTGCGTTTAAGTAGCAGTTGGTGTATATTTTCTTCCAGTAGATGGTGTGTCCTAGGGAGCCATTGGGTTTTTTGTAAATTAGGACATCCAGGAAAGGAAGTTGGTTGTTGGCTTCTGTTTCCATGGTGTATTGTATTTTGGGGTGTAGGCTGTTGAGATGCATGAGGAAGTTGTCCAGTTTTTCTTTCCCATGTAATTTGTGTAATTTGTGTAATTTCTTTCTTGTAATTTGGCCACACAGGAAAGAAAAACTGGACAACTTCCTCACGCATCTCAACAGCCTTCACCCCAAAATACATACATATATACATACATACATACATACATACATACATACATATGCTTCTATTTGTAATCCAATACAATGTTAAGTGTTCTGTGTAAATAAAGGAAGAAAAAACAGAAAGAAATGGTAACTTACTATTAGGTTACAAATCCTAACCACACCTACAGAGAGAGTTCTTCAGGGAGTTTCTTTGCGTCTATCAAACAAACTCAGAATGCATTCATTTATCCTTAAATTTCCATATAGTGACAAGTTGAGCTTCTCAAATACTGTTGTGTGATGTTGACATTTCTTGGGTTATTGAGCTAAAATGTTTTATGTTATGTTATGTTATTTTTATATTTATGGTGAGAATATTCTATCTAGAGTAAATTTTGTTGCCTTAGCTCAGCGCTGTCAAACTCCCAGCCCTTGGACCGGATGTATCACGTGCTGGCCACGCCCATGCCTGGTTTAGTGAAGGGGGAAAAAGTCCCGATAAATCATGTGACACTGCCATGACAATGTGAGTTTGACACCCCTTGCCTTAGCTTATTTGTTTATAAATGTGTTATTACTTTTGGGTCCCTCTTTTGGACTTTACTCTTAAAATGTCCCAGACATGCTTCATATGAAGTATAGAATAGCCCATGATCAAGCCTACTGTTTGCTACATCATTAAAGATTTGTTCCTCAGAAATCTGTGCAATACTGCAAAGGATCTGTACTACAACTATCAGATTATATAGTATTTATTGGCATTCAAAAAAAAATGTTTGCTAGTATCCTACTTGCAATTATTATAAATGAAAGAGGTTGTTGGGGCATTATTTAAAAATTAGATAAACATTAAAAAACTTGTCCAGTTTGAGCAATATATTTAGGAGGCAGAAGGCTAACTCTTATAAATTGTACAAGTTAAATCTCTTATATTATTATTTATTTATATACCACCATTTTAGGAAAGCTGCAAAAGTTTGACTGGCATTAGAAGTTGACAGCTGTTGGAAACTGCAAATAATGGATATAGAAACAATGCAAAATAAGTTCCTATGACCAGGGGCGGGCTTCAAAAATTTTAGCAACCTGTTCTCTGTTTGGTTTCTGGGTGGGCATGGCCATAATGGGCATAGCCTAGTTGGCCTCCTGCACCATGATGGGAGAGGACATTTTTGCCCTCCCCAGGCTGTGGAGGCTTTCCTCAAGGCTCCAGGAGAGTAAAAACAGCATCCCTGGGATCTGGAGGCTCCCTGGAAGCCAGAAACAGGCCCATTTCCAGCCTTCCCAGATGTCCAGGAGGCCCATTTTTGCCCTCCTCGAGCCTCCACGCATGCCCTGAACTTACCTGAATCCAAAATGGGCCATGTGGGGACTCCTGGGAGGAGCGGGAGGGGTGGGTGGGGCCAGCCAGGAGTGGGATTTGGGGATTCTTTGAACTGCACAGAATCTTAGCTAGGGGCTCTTCTGAACCCCTGCGAACCCACAGCAGCCCACCCCTGCCTATGACCTTTTGGAAGACAACCCTTCAGGTTATTTTAAAACTCCCTCACCAAAGGCAGAAGCAAACTTTTCTGATGCCATAACTCCAGTGGATCCTGGAATGAGAGGGAAAAAAAACCATAGACCACAATTAATTGAGCATTGTTCACTTATTTTCTGATATAATTAAAGGGGGAAAGAAGAAAGTAAGACAGATAAATAGTAAGAAGAGAAGAAAATGACCTTTACTTTCCCTGCCTCCCCAAAAATAGAAAACAAAAGTCTGCCACTTTTATTGGTTCTCTCCCATAGGACTGCTGTGTAATGAACTGGAAGTTGAGTTGGCAGTTGATGTTAAACAAACAATTTATCCATACCATATTATTGCAATTTATATATTAAAAAAAAAAATCCTAGGAACCCGAATGGACTCACCAATGTTTTATATGTATTGCCAACAAATGTATTTCTATGATAAGTGGTTATGATAACAGTTATAACAATAAGAATTAAGATATGTTTGAACACATCAAGTTTGGTGCACATTTTGGGAAGAGGTGGTGCTAAACAAGCATGAAGATGGCACAGGTGTGGCCATAGGAGTCAATTTTTTTTATTTCAGAATTGTTGATTGGATTGGATGATTTTGTTTGTTTGTTTTAACAATTCTGTTTTATTTACTCATTTACTACATTTTCAACATTTCTTTGAACATACAACAAAGCTTAAAGAGAAGTCTGATTTTTATTCTCATAACAAGAAAACAAGATTGGCTGAGAGAGAGTAATTAAGCCAATGTTATTGAATGAGCGCTGTGACTGAATGGGTAATAGAAGCTGCATCTCTACAGACCAAACATATATATTAACCGCTGCTTTATTTCTTGAAAAGAACTGCTATTGTTTGGGAAATGTGATAGTGTGAACAGGAATGCTCCATGGATCACACCAAAGGGCTTAAAAAGTTGAGCATGGTCTAGAACCACACATTACCCCTTCTAGTCTTGGATATATATATTTGATTAACATTGAAAGGAAAGAAGTATCTATATTTCATCTAGTATTCCTGCCTTTCTCAGCAGCCCAATGTCTCAAGGTTGACTACTTTGATATAACAAGAGGTACTTTCTAGAATCAGTTTTGAATGAATTGAAAATATGCCTTATATCAAAATGGCTACCAGTGAAGGAGTAGAACATGAGCTATTAATGTGGCTGTGCTGTCAAATTTCTGACCTGTGCTGTTTTATTGTCCCCATTTGTGCTTTACATTGTTATGTTATAGGAAAAGTGACAGCTCACTTTTATAACAAAAAATCAATATATGGCCCATTTGTTGAACTAATCTTGGAGACATTTTATGGACCTCATCTTTCCCTCTCCCTCTCTCTCAAAAAAGAGACATTTTATTACTCTGAATTACCACTGCCCAGTGTGTCTAAGAAAAAGTCTGAAATGTGAGCCCTTTTTCATGACTTTTACATTTAAGGGGGATTGAGTGGGAGAATGTGACATTTTTAAAATCATATGGCAAATTTTTGATGTGATTGCTTGGTGAACCAATTCTATTGCACATTGTAAAAAATAATGCTATCTGTTTTTATCTTCACAACCAATTCCTGTGGGAGGATTAGGACACAATTTACTACTTTGCCTGAAGTCACACACTGAATTTTCAGAATGGGTAGAAATTTAAACAGAGTCTCAAACTTGATGGTTTTACACAAGACACATAAGGGCTTTGATACTTTAAAGTAGCAGCAAGGAAGCTTCTTTTCTATGGCTTGGACTTACAGCATTGCATAAAGACCTAATGCAGCTTATTTAGGTATGATTGACATAAAAGTTGCTAGAAAAGTGCTGGGTCAAAAAACATTCCTCAAATAAAATTGTGATAAATAATGGGAAGCTGCATGTATGTCCAGCTAAGGAGTTTACTGGCATGATTGTATATGGAGAATAGAGTATTGGCTACCACTATCAGCATCAATAAAAACATGTGTAAGCTTAACAAAAGTAGAACAAAAATGATGAAAATCGAAGAATGGAAATTATAAAGAGATGATCGAAGAACAAAGGACACACCAGACAAGAACTCAATGTAAAAACAAGGTAAGTCTTCCTATTCAGAAATTATTAGATATCAGGTAAGGGCACTCATTTACTGTACACCCAAAATAGACCTCCAAGGTCTTCTAGTCCAACCCCCTGCTCAGGCAGGAAAGCCTATACCATTTCAGACAACTGGTTGTCCAATCTCTTCTTAAAATCTTCCAATGTTGGAGCATTCAACACTGGATGCTGCAACACTTAGAAGCAAGTCATTCCAGTGATTAATTGTTCTAACTGTCAGGAAATGTCTCCTTAATTTTAGGTTGCTTCTCTCCTTGATTAATTTCCATCCGTTGCTTCTTGTCCTGCCTTCAAGTACTTTGGAAAATAAGTTGACTCCCTATTAAAGCAGTTTTTACATACTATGTGGTCTAAGAAAAGCTTAAAGGTTTATTTTAAGTACATGGTAGCCACAGTAGGTATTTCAGCTCTGTTTAATATTTTAAAAGCCTGGTGCAGATACAGCAGCCCTGGACATTAGAATGGCCATGCAACAAAGCAAAGTTGCATATCATAATATTAATTGAGGAAATGCTAGAAAATGAAAAAAATTGAGAAAGTGCTAGAAAAGAAAAGAAACTTCTTTAAAAGAGGCTGATATCTGTAAGCTTCCCAGGCTTGTAAAGATTAAACAAATCTGGAAAATCTCTCTTGACCCCTTCATTCCTATATATACATATATAGAATGGGCCTTAAAAATTTTCTCCAGTGAATGAAAAAAATCTCTATTTCAAACAAAAGACAAGTTTATGCCAACTTAATTATAAATTCTACGCATTAAACTAAATTATATTGTATTTCTGTTAAAACTTATGCTTTGCACCTGTCCTATCCCAAAAGACAGTTAGCTCTCTTTTTAACTTTTTTTTGGAGGGGAGGGAATAGGACTTTTTACAATAGTCTAACATAAAATGTTTTCCCAATGTAAGATATATCAAATTGGTTGCTTAATATTGTTGTATCTAGATTTGCTTGCTACTTTTCCTTCATATAAAATGACTGAGATTCTATTGCAAAAACTAAAGGATATTATTCTAAACCCTGGGGCAGGGGTCTTTTCAATACTATTGAATATAATATTTTGTTCATATTTCATACTTAAGTATCTTTCCTGATCCCAAGGTTTCTCAAAGTTAAATGTGAATAAGATGTATCAGTTTGTGTCTCCATGCTCTCTAACACACCATCCAATGAAGCATATCCAACAATGTAAATAGTAGAACATTTCAATGATTTGATATAGATATCGAATGAGTTAATTTTCAACGCAGATAGGAGTGATATTTAGGTCTTCTCTTCCCCCCCCACCTATTGTTGGCAAAATAGAAAGAACTAACCAAATTCTTCCAAACAATTGGGATTCTCACAAAGTCCAAATTCTATGCCTTCTGTTTGTAGATGAGACTTGTGTTGACTGTTCAAAAAATTGCCCACTTTAAATGAGGACCAAAGCAATTGGAGATAGGTAACATGTTTTATTGCATGCACAAGTACAATGATCACTGGATTCCTTGATAAATGAAAATGGAAAAGCCCCAAACATAGCAAAGTGACAGGTTATATTGTTGGTTTGTTATATAGGAACAATGAAAGACAATACTATAAATTACAGTATGACCTCTAAATTGAAATGCCTTTGATGAAACCTTTGGGGATAATCTCACTATGGCACTATTCAAATCCTACATTGCTGAATTGTAACATTTAGTTTATAAACAATGGCTTATTGGTGCCCATATACTGCATCGTTTCACATCATTCTTTTTCACATTGTTAAGAAAGGCAACTATCCAGTTTCCATTATCTGTCTCCATTCCAGAGTCACAGCCTTCTGCCTCTAAGTAAATGACTAATGTAAATTAGTTCAAATGAATTAAACCTCCACAGAGTCTGCATGAAACTCCAGATGTCAAAAAGAGTTCATTATCTCCTGTTAGGAGAGCTGCAGACCAAAATGGTATGGCCAAGACAAAGGTTCAATGAATTAGGACTTAATGGTACCAAAATATTGCTTCCTATCCATTTTACCCAAAGAGGTTTACCAAAATAAAAGAATTCTGAGCAGAACAAAGAACAGATCTTTCTTACATTAAGTTTTGATCCTGCAGAAATAACATGTCCCAGCACAATTCAGCAAAAGTTCATCCTGACAGTTTGGGAGCACAGTTCAGGAACAGCAGACCTTTATATTTGCTAAGATTATTTTCCTATAATGGTAAAATATGTGTTGTTTTCAAATATTCTTTGCCCAAGAAAATAATTTGGTTCACAAGAGGTATTTTTTCAATGTCCTTCTTCCTAGACATAATTTCTCTAAACATTCTAGCATAAGACCTCCATAGCCTAATCAAAGAAGAGCTTTTGTCCAGGGAATAAAGTGGAAATAATAAGTGGGTGGCCATAGAAATTACAATGATAAATTGTCCTTTTTCAATGCCCCATTTTGATGTAGAGGCATGCATATTGTATTGAAACAATCAGCAATCTCTATATCTCTCAGTCTCTCTTGAGCCTGACAAACCATTCAGGCTACAGACACAATCCAGCTGCTGCATTCATAACAACTATTATTTCATTGGCTGAAATGAAAAATAGGTATACTTCTGAGTCATTGATATAGTAGTAATTTCCAAATGTTGAATTCTAGTTCAACAGGGATTAATATTTAGGATTAACAAAAACCATAAAAGGTGGGATGTTTTTATAAGAAGTCCCCTGATTATTTATTATAAAGTTGGTAGCTGATTTTAAAAATAGTATTATTTTTAAATTTTAAATTTGTCAGGATAAAAATCATTGCCCTTGCTGTCAGTTTTGTAATGTGATAAGTGCCAAGGGCAAAGAGCAATCTGAAACATTCCGCATATTTTGGTGTCAGGGACAGAAGAAATTAAAATGAATTTGATCTTCTCATTTGTTAGGTAATGGATTCATGCCTGAAAGGAAGCCAAGTTCTTATTAGTTCAAAAGTAGCATGTATATACTACCTTAAAGCACGGCAGTGTGCATAAAAAAGACACATCGTTGGCATTTTGAAGGAGATTCCAGTATATATTAAGTGCTTTGTTTTAAGTGAAGTAAGTAGAATAAAAGGCCAAACTCAAATTCATTTCTAATGAGCCATGCATTAATGTCAGGGTCTCTGTTGTCCACTCAAATGCCATAGAACACATCTGACTTTATAATGAGCCAAACACTTGTCTGTTCCTAATCTTGGTTAGCCTTCTGTTGAATATCCATTTCCAGATTTTATAAAAGAATGCTTTAGAGGAGGTTTCTGGTGTTTAATGGATTAAATCCATTTGGAAATGTAGCTAGTAGACCATACCATATTTTTCTTAGGATTGTTAAAAAGCACAACCTGGCCTCCAATTTAGTGTTCACAAAATTAATCTTGTACAGTCCAGGTGCCCAGTTTCAATCTTTTTCTATTAATGGGAAACAGATCAAGCTAGCTGATAGAAATAAAGGATGCAGGACACAAAGGCAGATTATCTGTTAAAAGGAAGCTAAAACATACAGAGGAAACATATTTTCTTCCTTATTGTTTATTCTTTTCCTTATTGCTTTTTTCTTTCTTTATTTGTTATTTATTTTATTCCTAGGAAGACAACAAAACTACAGACACACATGAACCCACTCTCAGAGATGTACTTCTGAATAGAGTGAGTGGCTTATATATTATTTAAATAACTCAGTTATTTCTAATTTTAAATTAAATTATTTACACTAAAGTACAGCAATAAACAGAACAGAGAGCAAATAAACAGAAAAGGCAGCCTCCTCAACATAATACAATCATTTACCTACTAGAATTTAAGATTCCTAGTAGAATAGAAAGGGATAGAGCTGGTACCTGAATGGCAAAAGCTAATGCCAGAAAGAATTCTGTGTAGGATCATTTGACCTTTTACAGTTAAAATGTAATTGCTGTATCTATGGGGATTCTCAATCATTCAGACCATGGTTGTACCAAAAGTGATTTTTCCTCCCAAAAGGCAACTGGACTTTCTTGGTTTTATTTCCCTTCAAACAGAGGTGGTATTCAGCAGGTTCTGACCAGTTCTGGAGAACCAGTAGCAGAAATTTTGAGTAGTTCAGAGAACCAGAAAACACCACCTCTGACTGGAGATTTTACAGTATCCTTCCCCTGCCATGCCCACCAAGCCACGCCCATAGAACCGGTAGTAAAAAAAAATTTGAATCCTAGCATTGACTTATTCATGTTAGTTTTTTGAATCCCACCACCGCCTTGAAAGCATATAGCTTCTCATCCAGGAAGGTTCTCAAAACTGAAGAAGCTTCTTGGATGAAAAGCAAAATGTTTTCAAAGAAAACCCCACAAGAAAGTCCAGTTGCCTTTTGGGGAAAAAGAACCTTTGTGTTCTATTGCTGTACAATATTCTTTCTTGCAACCATCCTTCTATAGCATTTAGCAGGACCTTTGGAGAAGGATCACCAAATATATTCAGATTCTTAGAAACGTGATTCTGGTACTCCTAAATAAATAACTTCTCTTCATATGGGGGGGAGGGTTGGACTAGATGACCTACAAGGTCCCTTCTAACTCTGATTATCTGTTATACACATAGATTTGGAAAATGGCACATAACTTATTACATCCAATCCTTGGTCAATTTTTCTACTAAAATTACACTAGTAATTTAATTTCATTTAGACTTAGAATAACTTTATTGTCACTTTAAATGTACACTAATCGGCATACATTAAAATGAAATTTTGTTGCATATAGCTCTCAAAGGGTTACCACCACCAACATGTACTACATAAACATGATAAACAAACAAACAAGTAAATAAATAATAAAATGCATATATCCACATACCCACATATATTATATGACACAGAAAAACAACACAGTCTAGTTCGGATGTATACATGTACATGGTGAGAAAAATGAATCTTGCAAGTTTACCAGACAGATGGCATAGGGCACAGGTGTCAAACTCGATCGCATCACGCAATGTATCATGACAATTTTTGCCTTTGCAGACCCAGGTGGGCATGGCTTGCACATGATGCATCCAGCCTGTGGGCTGCCAGTTTGACACCCCTGGAATAGGCAACATACAGAATCTGGTAGTCCTATATTTGGGGATTTTTCCAAACCGAAAATTCTTTCAGGTATTTGAAAAGTACTTTCTCAAAGATAAACATATCCAATTTCTTCTGATTTTTCTTTAAAGATTTGATTTCCATTAATGCCAACATTCTTATTGCCATTTTCCTTTCTTTCTTTACAGTTTAATTCTATATCACTTGCTAGTAAACAAATTTCAACAACATGTAATAGAAGTGTTGAAGAAACATTTTGTCACCCTATAGCTTTTCACAGGTGTACTGAACATAGCCATCCAAAAAGCAGAAAAAGTTTTAACCGGGAGAAAACCTAGTGCTACTTTTTAGTGTTTTTAACCACAGAACAAACAGTTCCAACAATGAACATACGCAATCAAAAGAAAGAGTTTTGTTGTTGTTACTATAATCTTCCCAGTGGAAAGTGATTGCTGTTTCCAAAGAATCATTCAGAAATCCAGACAAAAAACTTGGAAGAAATGCAGAAGGTTTTATGGAGACACTGATAGAGCATATAAAGATAGATCCATTAAATGCCAATCTTGCAGGATAACCCCATATTATTATGTCTCTTTGTGGGGAACAGGATTGATGGAAGGGAAACTTGCTGAGCAGTCTAGTTAACTTTGGTTGTATATTTTATAGAAATATAGAAACATAGAAAACAGAAAAAGACCTAATGATCCATCATGTCTACCCTTTGAGGGCTTTTTAAAGTTTAGTTTAGTTTTTATGTTATTATGTTTTATTTTTAAAAATTTCTTAATTTTTGATTGACATGTATTTATCCCAAGCATTGCAAAACTCAGGAAATCAAGAGCCAAAGCTGTTCAGAAAAAATAAAGGTATATTAAACTTATTGGAATCCTCCAATTACAACTCTGTTATTCTGTATTATTCTGTATTCTGAATAAGGAAAGGACCAACCATTAGAAATATGTGTGTTTTTCATAGATCCCAAGTAGTTTATATTTATATCCAGGCTTGTGAAAATGAATGTGCATCAACTTTTTTCCTATATATTAAAGTCACTGAATGGTGTTTATCATTTCTATATCACTATTTATATACTTATCTAATTAGAAACATAGTAAATCAACAGAATAACATAGTTGGAAGGAAACTTGTAGGTCATCTAATTCAACCCCTGCCCAAGTAGGAGACTCTACACCATTTCTAACAAATGGCAGTCCAATCTCTTCTTGAAAGCCTCCAGTGATGAAGCTCCTACAACTTCCAAAGCCAAACTGTTCCATTGTTTATTGTTCTCACTGTCAGAAAATTATCCTTATTTCTAGATTGCTTCTCTCCTTGATCAGTTTCCACCCCTTATTCCTCCTCTGGCCTTCAGGTGCTTTGGAAAATAGGTTGACCCCCTTCTCTCTGTGACAACCCATCAAGTATTGGAACACTGCTATCATGTCTCCCCTGGTCCTTCTCTTCACTAGACCAGTCATCCTCAGTTCCTGAAACCGTTCTTCATATGCTTTGGTATTAGGGTTGCACAGGGGCAGAAGCCAGCAGAAGAGATGAGTTGGAAAATTGGTGGAATCTAGACACTGAGAAAAAAATCCACTCTGTTATGGAAAGGTTGCTAGGAAGGAATGGAAATATTTCTGGCAGCTCCATTCCTAATATTATTCCTCTTCCCTTCCAGTCATGTGACTAGGATGGAGTTGCTATTGAGAGGCAAAGAAAGAATCCCAGAAGGTACATTCTGAATACCTTTCTTATCTTGTTTAAAAATACATATTTTCAAAGAAGGTTTCTTTGAACCTAGAAGAATAAAAAGAACTCCATCTAGGACCAAGATGACAAAATATGCATAAACACGTTTCCTAGTCTTTTCTTAGAAGGACATTCTACAATCATGTTACCCATCTTAATAATAATAAAAAAGTTCTCCCAAATCACACTTCATTGCTTCTTGCTTGTTAAGTACAGATGAAAACAAGTCTCCAAAGATGAAATCAAGCTTTGAAGTGGAACATACTGCAGGAAATGAAGTTTCAAGCAACTTGGTCCCAAGGAGTTTGGGCTATATAGTCAGGAGGAATTGAGAACCTAAGAATTAAGAGCCTTCTACAATTAAAAACAAGCAACATTTTTAATAATCAATATGATGCTTATTTCTTATTTTGGTAAAATATAATCTGTGTCTTAGAGAACACCAATAGAAGCACTATGCAAAATTAATTTCTCAGTAGAAAAGTATATTATCGCTATAACTCACACATAATTCAATCTTCATAAATTTATTATACTATGGTTGCCTCATGTTTAACTCTAAAATTTCTGCCTTATGTTTGTAACTCAATTGCTAAAATGGAAAATATGGCAAACATTTTGCACTGTAATAACTGGACAAAGAATTTAGATAAAACTTCTTTCCTTGGTTTTTGAAACCTGGCTTTTCTTTGTCAGGAAATTGATAGCAAGAGAATACAAGGCACAATTATATTATTTTTGTGTATTGTAGATAGATGGAAGGATGGGTGACTGGACTGGTAGTTGGAGATTACATCTCTGTGTGTGTATGTACACATGCACATTCATGCACATACACCCACATTCTATAAATTTATTTATGAAATTTATAGAGCACATTCCATTATTTCTGGAGGTAGGGAAATGTATAGGGGGATACTGTTGTCTTAGTTATATTTAAAATATTTACTACCTATCTATCTAGTTCAGGATTTTTCATACTGTCTTCAGAATATGCTGGGTCTTAGGTCATTAAAAGGCTGACAGTTTTAAGCAACAGAAAATCAGAGGATAATAGTAGCAATGCAAAAATTCAAATTAAAGCATCTCTGACAGATGGCAGCCTCTGCTTGAAGACCTTCAGTGAAAGGGATCCCACAACCCCTCAGAGTAATTGGCTCCAGTGTTGAACTGTTCTGACTGTTAGAAAGAGCTGATTTTTTTTCCTACCCCTAATGTTTGGTTGGAACCTATCTCTTATAACTTAAATCTGTTATTTCATGTGTTGCCCTTTTGGGGAAAAAAGATGACTTGACTTTTTTCTATGCTGTCTTAATCTCCCCTCAGTTTTCTCTTCTCAAAGTTACACTTCTTCGGTTTATTCAATATCTTTTCATAAGAATTGATTTCTGGTCCTCTGATAATCTAGTTTCCTTCAGAGAATCTGTTCTAATATCTCTGAGTTCTTCTCAAACTGCATTGCCTTGTACTGGTATCGTACTTCAGATAGGATCTGACCAATGCAGAAGAAAATGGAACAATTCCTGCAATTTTGAAATTATACTTTCATATTTCCATTTTCCACACTGCTCATTCATTTTGTTTTTTAATTAACTACCATGCCAACCTCTTTCACAAGTACTATGCACAAAGAAGATATATTTCTCATTCTTTATAAATGCATTTTATTTCTGTTTCCTACCTGCATAGGTTTATATTAATTTCTGTTACATTTACTTCTATTTTTTTCATTAGTAGTTAGCAAACATGTATAAGTAACTGAATGACATAAATCCATAATGCATAAAAAAGGAGGAAATGACATGCTAGAAAATAAAAACTAGAGAGAAACCAGTAATAAATGCCTTTATAATTACCATATGTTAATAATATTACTAGTAAGTCTGTTATGAAAATAGCGCATAAAATCCAGAGATTTTATGACAATTCAGACTTGTAAATTTTTAGTTCCTGCATCTGATGATTCAACTCTCTGACTTTATGTGTAATTATTTTCTAGGATGGCAGTTGAAGAAGCGATACTGATCCACATCACGTTTGTGTAATTAATGTTCCCTGTTTATAATTTTAATTATTAAGTAATAATATGGTTTCCTATTTTTAAGCTAAAAGTTTGATTGTATAAATAAATAACTCTGGAATTCATTCAATTCATTTAGTAATTATCTCATTGAAAATTTTATGCCAGAGGATATAATTTCATGACAAACACATATGAAAAAAAATGTCTGTTTTGTGAATATCCTCTCTGGGTTTTAGAATAGAGATTTAGATGTATGCTGATCTAACCAAGGTCAGATACCAATGGTGTAAGATCTTCTACTGAAGTGTTTTTCTGAGAAGCTGAAATGAATCCACTTGGTTTTCATAATGGTTTCCATTTTATCTTTTCTATAGCTGTACCAAAGTTAGTATCCCAGGTGTCTTCTAAGTAGGATCTCCTAATTTCAGTTCCAATATTTTTTTTTCACTTGGTTATTTTGGTTGTCCCAAATAATTAATAAATAATTAAAGATGGTATAATGCTATTTGCAGAAGTTCTAATATCCTTGGTAGCCAATAGTGATTTAACTTGATACTTTAAAAAAGGCACTTAAAAAACTCATGGTAATTGGTCACAAATTTGTGTTGTATCTGCTCTTTATTAAAAGGCTCTGTTCCTATTACAATATTTTATTATGTAAAGGTTACAGCTTCTTAAATGTTTTATTTGAGGCAGACCTATTTTTTTCTAACCAATTTTGTATATTATTTCTGTCTTCCAGGAAATTAAAAATTATCATTTGCAGATTTGAGAAGTATTCTCTCTACTCATTCCAGTTATTCATAAAAATTTGAACAGGATAAAGTTCAGAACATAGCCAGCATACCACTTAATACCTTTCTTCAGTTTAATGAGAAAACATTGATGATCACTTTTTAACACTGATTTCTGAGCCAACTACATATCCCCATAATTGTTCTGCCATTTAGTCTATATTTACTATCACTAATAAAATATTACACAGTGCAACTAGACAGAATATAATACAGCAATATGGAAAAAAAGCTCAATTTATCTTTAGCTATACATGATTTTAATTTGCATTGCAAATTGGAAAATGTTTGGGGCACAAGTCCAAGGGAAAAACTATCAAATGCTGGGAATGAGGAAAGGCTCAAAGAACCTGAGCTCAACCTCCAGAGAAATTTAGCATCATAACTGAGAAACAGTGAAACAAGGCAGGGAGAAAAATTAAAACTGTTAACGTCGGCTTTATTCCAGCATTATTAACCTTGTAAGCTGCCCAGAGTCATCTTATGGCAGGATGGGCAGCAAACAATTTGATAAATAAATTCATAAAGCTATGCCCTCGTGGCATCAATATCATCATAAAACCAATACCATATATTTCATTTTACTTCAGCACTACATTTATTAGTATAGGCAGCCCTTGACTTATGGCCCCAATTTTTTTAATTACATTTATATGCTGCCCTTCTCTGAAGACTGAGGGCAGCTTACAATTTTTGGGATACAACCCAATGCTCTCAGCAATAGCCTTCATTCCATTGTATATGCCTGCTTGTTACTAAGCGGCATTTTTACAAAGTCAGCTTATTGCCCCCAACAATCTTAGGTCCTCAATTTACCTACCCCAAGAGGATGGAAGGCTGAGCCTGGTGGGATTCGAGCCTGCACTAATTGCAGGCAGCTGGAACTTAAGTGCTAGGCATTTAACAGCCTGCACCACCAAGGCTCCTTAATTGAGCCCAAAAGTTCTGTTGCTAAGCAAGACAGTTGTTAAATCAGTTTTGCCCCATTTTACAACTTTCTTGATACAGTTGTTAAGTGAATCACTGCAGTTGTTCAGTTAGTAACATGGTTGTAAAGTGAATCTGGCTTCCCCATTGACTTTGCGTGGCAAAAGGTGATCACATGACCTCAATACATGCCAGTTGGCAAACATCTGAACTTTGATCATATGACCATCGGGATGTTGCAACAGTTGTAAGTGTGAAAAATAGTCGTAAGTCACTTTTTTTAGTGCACTAGTGTGATGTCTCTCTTGGATGCCTCCTCTGACTCTTCCTCAGAGGCTCGCTGGAGGGAGAATGAGCTCATTCCTGGCACATCAGGGACAGCTTTAATTACTGATCCTGAATAGCCAGCAGAAAGAGAATTACAGGCTTCGGCTGGGGATAGCTTGCAGGCCAGTGAAAAGAAAGGAGAAGAGCTGCCTGCCATGATGGATCTCAGAGCATCCAGGGCAGAGAAACGGAGGTCTGCCAGGTTGCTCGGACGAAGACCCTGCTCCTGTTGATGGGCTGCACCAGGAAGTTATTAGCATGGCAGACAGAGGAAGTTGTTATTGGGAACAATATGTGTGGGTCATGGCCGTGTGTTTGTTCATATTTCCTACTTGACTTTTGAGATTCTGAATTTCTATAACCAGTGAGCTAATGTGGATGCACTTTCAGTTTTTGCCTGGAGGCTTTGTGTTCATTTATGAGACTTACTTGTTTGGGCAACCTGCTATTTGTTTTATGGGCTAATTGGCCATTGTCTTTGACATTAATCTGGGCTTGCTTGTGGTTGGCTTTGTTTGGAACAGTTTTAAAGCTGGGTTAAGATAACTGCTGGAGAATACCAATAAAACTCTCCATGTGCTAACTAATTGGCCCCCATCTTCACCCGAATCTTCAATAAATCACTAGAGACGTGCAAGGTTCCTTCTTGCTTCCAACACTCTACTATCATCCTAGTGCCAAAGAAGCCCTCCATCAAAATGTAAAATCACCAAACCGGTAGTCACACCGGTCAGATCCCACCCCTGGGCAGCACAACTTGTAACTTCGAATGGTCACTAAATGAAAGATTGTAAGTCAAGACTACCTGTATATATCTGTTGTTGTGTCACAGAAATAGGGTGTTACTAATGTTTATCATTTTACAGTTCAACCTCATTGGTTTAGGGATCTCAGAGATGAGAATCTGAGAGTCCACACTGCCCACCCTGAACCCTCTTTCCCCAATAGGTTTAGTTTGAAACAGTTTCCAGAGCTGATGAAGAAGAACTGATACTGCTGTTTTTCATAAGGGACTCCTGATGTCTTCTCTAGGATAGGAGGAGCATCTCCAACCTAGATGGAAAAACAACAAATGGAGATGCCGTTCTCTGCTGCCAACTTCTTCCTCAAGGGGTGGATAATATGATGTACAATGAAGAAGATCGTCTACTGCTTTTGCAAGCCATTGACTCAGACAAAGGATAGGGAAGAAGAATTCAATCTCTTTCATCTATTTAGCTGATTGAAATGAGAGAGGACAGTTATCAGGGTTTGTTTGTTTGTTTGTTTTCACCAGCTTTAAAAACTGTAGTAGTTTTTAGAAATCCACCATTTCTTTGCCAATACATGATCCCATGTCTTTCCTCCCGAAAACAGAAGAAGTAGATGGTGTAATTTGACAAGAGTTTTTTTTAAATATTCCAGCAGTAATGGAACCAATAGAAATCCAGTTTGATATAGTGATTAAAGCACCAGAGTAGAAACTGGGAGATTATAAATTCTAATCCCGCCTTAGACACAAAGCTAGCTGGGCGACCTTGAAACAGTCACTATTTCTCAACCCTAGAAAAATGTTTGAAGCCTATTTTGGAACACGTAATGGCAAACCATTTTCAAAATATTGCCAAGAAAACTGCAGGGTTCAGTCCAGGCAGGCATCAGGAGCCAACACTGACTTAAAGGTATAAAAAAAATGTAGCCAATAACCCTTCATTGACATTTACAGATCCAGCCAATTTATCCCCACCCCAACGCTGGACACACATACACACTGATAGTCTAGCAGATTCAGGATTTCAGTTCTTTAATCCTAGGCAGAGTCATCTAAGTTTCGAGAGCAGAATCTTCTCCACAGATCTAAGAGGCTAGCAAAAGACATGGGAGTGCTAACAGAACAGTTCGTTTGTGGTGTGTCTCAGCTGTGCATTATGTGGATGCTCAATGTGGCTTATTTATTGCATTCCCTCCCTGTTAAAAGTGCCAAGAAGAACTCTCAAATCTCCACTCTGACCTACACTTATGTTGCTTTGTCATATTTTGGACCTCAGATTTTGCCTCACTTTGCCTCTTATGTTTCCTCTGGATTCTTCCTGATTGTTTGTTTACTGGTCTCTATCCATGCCTGACCTATTTGACTGGGAGTATAGTCCAACTTCAAAAGTACCATGGAAGGACTTTTTCAAAGGCTGCTTATTTTCTACCAACTGTGAAATAGCCCAAGTGTGCTTATTTCTGGCTGTGGCAGATTTATTGCCTTCTAATTTACGTCCTAGCTGCCACAAATAGGCAAAGAAAGAGGTTCTGTAAAATCAATCTGTGACCTTCCACTCCAAGATTCCCTCTTGGCTTTTCAAAACATGTTATGCTTTAGAAAGGGCTATATAATGGATGCTCAGAAAACACTCAAAAGTTGTAGAGGATAAATTTATTAAACAGCTTTTATTATAGTTTACCTTAGTTGGTTTTTCCAACTTCCTTTGAAACTATGGTTCCTATCCTGTCTTCTTTGAAAAAGGATCAGAAGCAGATAGAAGGGCACGATTCTGGAATTAACTTTAAACATTTTCTTGGTACTAAAATAATAGTTCAAAAGGCACGTTAGAGAAGCAATGAAACAATGAAACAAATGGAATAACATATGATTGACATATATATCATTCACATACTAAAGCAATTAATAGGAGAGAGCTAGACCAGTGATCCCCAACCTTTCTGACTTGGCAGACTGGTGGGAGTAAGAGGCGATTGGTCCGTGTGAGTGGTAGGCATGTGTATGGGTGTGTACAACTCCATTTGTGCAAAGGGAGCTTCACATGTGAGCACCCACTTCTCATGCAACTGGAGCTATGCATGCATACAAGTTTGCCTCCCATTTGAGCAGTCCGGTTCTGAATGAGCTGTGTCCCAGTAGTGAGCTGCGGCCTGAGGGTAGGGACCCCTGGGCAAGACCAGCAGTCCCCAACCTTTCCAGCTTGGCAGACCATTGGGAGGGAGGGGATAGTTCCATCTTAGCAGCAAATGCACATATGAGCATGTACAACTCCATCTGTTCCAGCAGCGTTGACGTGCATGCACCACTCACACAAATGAGTGAGTGAAGGGGTTTTTCCTGCCGCCCTGAAAGAGGCAGTGGTGAGACCCCTCCTTAAGAAGCCTGCTCTGGACCCAACCGTTTTGAATAACTATCGTCCAGTCTCCAACCTTCGCTTTTTAGCGAAGGTTCTTGAGAGCGTGGTGGTTCAGCAGCTTCCGCTGTTCCTGGAGGAAACTGATTACCTTGACCTGTACCAATCGGGTTTCAGGCCCGGACACAGCACGGAGACAGCATTGGTCGCATTGGTGGATGATCTCTGGAGGGCTCGGGACAGGGTTTTCCTCTGTCCTGGTCCTTTAGATCTCTCAGTGGCTTTGATACCATCGACCATGGTATCCTTCTGCGGCCCGGGGTTGGGAGTGGGGGCACCGTGTTACGGTGGTTCTCCTCTTACCTTCGGACCGTCGCAGTCGGTGTTGATGGGAGAGCAGAGATCCTCCCGAGGCCCCTTAGTTGTGGGGTGCCTCGGGGTGGTTCTCTCACCTCCTGTTTAATATCTACATGAAACCGCTGGGCGAGATCATCCGTGGTTTTGGGGTGAGGTATCATCAATATACAGATGATATCCAGTTGTATATCTCCACCCCAGACCAGATCAGTGATGCTCTCTTGGTGATGTCCCGGTGCCTGGAGGCAGTGCAGGCCTGGATGGGGAGTAATAGGCTCAGACTCAACCCAGCCAAGACTGAGTGGCTGTTCTTACCGGCATCTCGGTGTTCAGTGGATGTGCCATCTTTGGTCATGGGGGAGGAGGTGTTACCCCCCGTGGATAGGGCAAGGAATCTGGGCGTCCTCCTGGATGCACAGCTCAGTTTGGAGGAGCAGGTGGGAGCTGTGGCCAGGGGGTTTTTTGCCCAGGTTCAGCTGGTTCGCCAGCTTCGCCCTTACCTGCACCGTGATGCCCTTCGAACGGTCACTCATGCGCTCATCACTTCCAGAATCGACTACTGCAATTCTCTCTTCATGGGGCTTCCCTTGCGGATTACTCGGAGGTTGCAGCTGGTGCAGAATGCGCGGCTGGCTGTGATGGGGGTATCCTGATACTCCCATGTTACACCCCTCCTGCGCAACCTGCATTGGTTGCCGGTTGCCTTCCGGGTTTCCTTCAAGGTGTTAGTAACAACTTATAAAGCCCTAAATGGCTTGGGTGCAGGGTACTTGCGGGAACGCCTCCTGCCTTCATCACAGTCCAATCGCCCCGTGCACTCCCATAGGAGGGGCCTTCTGGGAATACCGTCGGTCAGGCATTGTCGGCTGGCGGCTCCCAGAGCTAGGGCCTTTTCTGTGGGAGCCCCCGCCCTGTGGAACCAGCTTCCTGCGGATCTGCGTTTGGCCCCTGATCTCCGCTCCTTTCGTCGAGACCTGAAGACCTGGCTGTTTCAGCAGGCTGGCCTGGATTGACCATGGGATGGGTAGTTTTAATGAGTTTGCCTATTTGTAATTTTATTGTTTTAGCTGTTTTGTAATTTGGACTTGTTTTTATTCATTATTTTATTGTATATCCTTTTGTATGTTCGCCGCCCTGAGTCCTTCGGGAGTAGGGCGGCATACAAGTCTAAATAAATAAATTGAGTTATGTGTGCATGCACATTCACCTGCTGCTTGCATGACCCGGTTCCAAATAGGCCATAGCTTGGGGTTGGGAACTCCTGGGCTAGACAGTCACAAAATGGTGGTCATCTCGCCATGAAGTATATTTTACAAATTATTATCCAGAATGCTGTTTCCACTCTGTCTCCTGTGATCAGAGGCGTTTACTACTATCTCATTACTTTTCCAGACAGGTGAGCACACCTCCAAACAAAGCTTTGGGTGGCAGCTGCCCATCATTTCTGACAAAACATAGAAATATTCTTGGAAATAAAGTTGTTGGAAGCTGGCAACCATACTTTGCCAGCTATCCAAATATGTCCCCTGTCAGAGTTTTGTAAGACACTTGAAACCTGCTTTTCCCCCCAGGCATTTAGGCTCAGATATTAAACATGTTCTCCTGGTTGGTTGTTTTTTTTTTATTTTGCATGATTTTTATCTATCCTAGATTTTGGTTATGTGGAACATTGGTTATTCAATTTTATTTCTGCCTGTTTTTTTAACTTCTTGTATACTCCTCAAAATCATTGGCATAAGATATGTGACCATAGACATCATAAAAAAACAGGTTGGATGTGGTTTGACATTTGTCATCACAAAGGAAGAGCTTTGTGGATGTATTGGTACCACACTGGGGATTCTAGAACACACCAATGCTTGGTGGAATATATAATGCTAAAGTGTGATTAACGCTTTTAAAATTACTAGATTATGTAGTAACTGTTATATCAGATAGGACTAATCTGTAGGTCAGATAGAATCATGCTAAAACTAACCCATAAGCATTTTTCTTAGACTGCCTTTAGCAGAACTTTTTTGATATTCTATTATACTTTATGATTTGTTATTAATTTTTTACTGTGTTCTTGTTTTAACTGTGCAGTGTCCTGAGAAGTAGTCTACCTAAATTGTCTTATACCTAACTACATACTATTAAAACGCTTGTGTCTATTTGATACTTTGTAGTCTTTGGGTGGGGGAGGTGGAAGTTAAGGCAAAAAAAAATTGCCCACAAAGGTGCTTCAAATGGGCTAATTTACAAATGCTAGGACCCATTACTCCTAAAGGATTGAAATTTGGGGATGTTATAACTGCTTCATTGCTACCAGGCTGCTGCAGCTTCAGCCTGGTTACTAAGGTGCTGTAATTTTAATTTTTAACATTCCCAGAGAGCTTACTGAAGACTTGCTACCTTTCCCTTCCAGGGAAAGTAGAAAGCGGAGGGAGGAGAGCAGAGGGAAGGGGAAGAAAAGGGAGGGAGGGAGGGAGGGAGGGAGGGAGGGAGGGAGGAAGGAAAGAAGGAAGGAAGGATTTCCAATGCTCAGTGATCACTTCCCACAAGGAAATTCAATAAGAAACTGACAGAAATATATAGAGGTCATCAGTGGTCATACAATAGTTGGCCAAACTTTACTTAATATTTACAGCATCAAATAAATATACTATATCTCACAACCGTCTTAAGGAATTGCTTTCAATGTATGTATTTCCAGGAAATTCAAACTCTACACTAGTAGTACTGAAAATTTCATATAAACTTAGGGCTATGCACTTGTCTGAAGATTAACAAAAATATATTTCAGCTTCTTTGGCCTGAAATTGATCCAAAAAGGTGAAATTACCCTTTTCAGGATGTTCCTCAATTTTCTCTCCAATATTAATCAAAGCAAACAGAAATTTCATTATTATTGGTATTATAATAAATGCAGAGCTAGAGAAAAGAATCTTGGTCTTGGCATTTTCTTTCAGACAAATTTCTACTTACAAACAGTAATTGTAAATCCAATCTTAATAAGAAATATAAATATGGCAAAAGTCTAAATGAAAACAATGGATTTATACAGTATTGTTTTTATATTTGACATATATTACATGAGTAACTCTGGAAACCAACCTTATAGGGAGCATTGCTTAAGCAACCTTTTGGATAAGAGAACATCCTTGGAATTGTTCTGTTGTTGTTTAGATTTCTATCTTTCTTACCACCATCACCAAAAAAGAAAACTCAAGGTGACATACATTACCCTTTTTTTACATACACACCTGCCACAACAGGAAATCAGTGAGCTAGTTTGAGTTAATTAGGAGTGCCAAGTTCACTTTGTAGTAAGTTTCCATGAATGATGAGAGACTTAGATCTGGTTTTTCATATTCCTATTTTAACATCCCAATCAATATGCTACACTGGCTTCAGTGTAGGAACTCAGAGGAAATGACTGCTACAGAGGAGATTTGTGTATTGACAAAAGTCTGATAAGAAAGTCACAATCACCCACCTAAGGTAACTGATGAGGCATCTCCCTACTTAATTTCTTTAATTGTCCCAAATGTTTTTTGTCATCCTAGCTTTCATTTGTCTTTGTTTCCAGGGTGCTGAGCTTATTTCTGAACATCATAATGGGCTGCAGTCATCTTCTAAGAAAATATGAGGATAATGTAAGCAGAGAAAAAAATGCAACACAGTTCTGGGCTGTATCAACAGAGGGATAGCATCAAGATCACAAGAAGTGATGGTACCATTTTATACCACACTGATGAGGCCACACTAAGTCCAGTTCTGGTCACCATGATAGAAAAAAAGATGTTAAGATCTTGGGAAATGTGCAGAAAAGATAAACAAGGATGACAAAGGATCTGGAGGCTAAATTGAATAAAGGACCTAGGTATTGAATGAGTGGCCTAGGTAGGATTTGCCTCCAGAAGTTGTGGCCAAAAGTGGAAGTTTTTAAGAAGAGACTGGGCAACCATTTGTCTGAAATCGTATAGGATTCCATCCCTGAGCAGGGGGTTGGACTAGAAGACCTCCAAAGTCCCTTCCAACTCTGTTATTCTGTATGTCTAGCCTATCAAACAGAAGAATTAGGGAGGACATGATAACTGTCTATCAGTACTTGAGAAATTGTCACAGAGAAGAAAGGATTGATTTATTTGTCAAAGGCAAGAAGTAATGGGTGAAAGTTTGTTAAAGATAGATCCAATCTAGAAGTAAAGAGAAATTTTCTGTGGGAACAATTACTCTATGGAATAGCTTGCCTCCCAGATTTGTGAGTGTTCCATCACTGAAAGTTTTCAATAATAGATTTTAAAAATATTTGTGTAGATATCATATCTTAAGCAGGGTGTGGATTAGAAGACCTTAGAGGTCCTTTTTCATGCATATTTGTATCTTCCTTACAATAATGAGAAAAATTATTAATCCAAAAATTCTTAATCTGATATGCAGTTTTCCTCTAATCCAAATCTCTTTCCATTTTATACCACAATGATTCCCAGCATGGATTTGATCAAATCAATTCTTTTTTTCTTACCTTCCATTTCCATAAAAGCAAAAGAAAACAAAACTAACAGCCAAACATTCCATGCCTCAACTGATTCTAATCTATACTTGGTATATAGAATCATGCAAACATCCTTAATACACATCTGAACGTATTTCAATTCACCAAGAACTCTTGGATATAGTCTCTCCCAACTGAGAGATCCACACACTAAACACATAGAGTTTACATGTTCCAGAGACTTGAAGTAAGAGATGTATAAGCCTTCAAAGGGAGACATCCATTCAAAGGAGATAAAGTCAAAACACCCTTTGAATCACTTCACAGAGATTCTGTAGACCTATGTGAAACAGCTCTGCTCTACCTTGACATTTTGCCTCTGTCACAAAGATCTCTTTTGAAGCAACTTGAAAAAATGAGGTATTCCACCTTGATGCCTTGAATAGAAATGTTACAGTGAGTTAACTTGATTTACACTCTGCTTATGAGCTGTGCAAATGCAGAACCCCCTCAGCATCCAGATTGGATAGTGGCTCTGATCGGCCATTTTGAAGGGAAACACAACTTTGATTCAGAATTCTGCAGGGATGCTTTGATCAAAACTTTGTCAAATCAAAGCTTTACTTCACAGCTGAACAAGTTCTATGATTCAGTTTCAATAAACTCTCAGATTTACATAACTTCAAATGCTATTGCACTTTTGCTTTCACACGTGGCTGTATAGCTTCTATTCTGACCTTGTTCAAAAGGTCTTTAAAACTTGGCTTTCCATCCAGCCTGGTATGGACAATAACTTCTTCTTCCTTGGAATATGATGTAAGTTGGTTTACATCTGTATATGCTTATTTTCTTTTCATTCTAAGTGCATGCATGCATTAATATATACAGTAGGTTAAATTGTTCTGTGCTGTTTTAATATTGAATATTGCTCAGTCACTACAGAGGCAGACATACACAAACATACACATCTAGGTATTATCTAAATATACTATGTTAACATAAATATTTTAGGTAAATAGACATAACTATTTATGAGTATGAGGATTGAATGGTATGTTGACAACAAACATTTTATCGTTTTCTCTAATCTGGCCTTTCATCATACTTGGAGAAATACTGTTTTGCAATCTCATTCTTTGGCTACAAATAGTTTAAATAGGTGAAACTGAGTGATAAAGTAATAGAGAGGCTATGTGTGAAATTCAAATGTATTCAGCTACATTTTTAGAATCTGCTCTTTGTTGTGCAATTATTTGCTTTTTTTCAAATCCAAAATATTTTATTTGTGTTCTTCCTTAATATTTAATATATATATTTTAAATTTGTAATATAATCCCTTCTAGTGATTCTGTTCAATCTTGAGTTTTTCACCTTATTTAGTCTCCTCTTTCACAATTCCATTTCCTTTTCACTCTTCCTATTCAATTATTCTAAAGATAAACAATTTCTCACTCTCCGTCATGACTTTTACAGAGTAAATTTTCTTCATTGCATGAGTGGGCTTATTTTAGTATGCACATATGAAACTATTGTGTATGATAGAGACAGCTGATTTAAATTATCACATATTGATTTATTCATACTTATTTATTAATACATCTAGTGATTGAGGTTTCTTAGTGATTTCCAAAAAGGAAAAAAAATCAAAATGTTAAAAGACGTTAAAAATAATTGAGAACAGCAGTTCAAAACTTGTTCTAAAAGATGTGGTTTTGAAAAAAAGGTACAAGGAGGCTAGCAGAAATGCATCCAAGAACCTTTGATAATTGCAGCTGTTCTCCTCAGATAACTGACAGAATAGAAAGCATTCCCTGTGACACTCAATAAGAGTAAAGGTTGAAGAAGCAGAATAAAAAGAGTATTGACACTTTTTAACTTTGGTGTTGGAAAAGACTCTGAGAATATCATGGAGAGCTATATGAAAAGTGGGCTAAAACTTTAGTTTTACTGTCTATGGATATTCTCAGTCATTCATGTCATGGTTAACTCAAGAGGTGCTTTTTCAAGAGTCAACTGGACTTTCTAGTTTTTCTTTGAAGATGTTTTGCTTCTCATCCAAGAAACTTCTTCAGCTCTGACTTGATGGTCTTCTTTTGATTTTGAAATGAAAGAATGGGAAAGTAGGTGGCTGAAAAGATTGAAATTTAGATTAAATTACAACCAAAAGGAGAATTTTTATAAAATGGTCTAGAATGCATAAGGCATTCAAATTTTGGGGGAAAAATGGCTCATCTTGCTAATAAACATGTCAAAAAGCTTGGGCATCCAGAAAAAGAAGATTCTTCAGTCTTTAGGGAAATCTTAGCTTTTAACCAGAATTTGGAAGATTTTTTTATTTTATTTTAAGTTGAAGGATGATTTTGCATTAGTGTAGTTTTTCTATAGCAATTTCACTGGACAGTTTCAAGGATCTTTTTTCCTCATTCCTGCTTTCTACATCTTTAAAAAGATGAAAAGACATACTTCAAATGTATTGCAATGAAATCCTTGAAGGTAGCCAGCTCAACACTTGCAGAATTAATGTATTCCGAACAAAGTACCTTTCTTTTTACTTTCATCACAATTCTGCAAAAAGTGAAACCCCCACAGGCTCTTTGTTTGCCTACGGTTAAAATCTTTCATTACATTTAATCTTGAATTATAGTTCTAAATTGAATTTAGATTGAAATCTTGAATCTGAATTGGTTCTTAAGTGATTTGCATTAAGCTGATTCCTAATGCATTTTTCTGGAAACATGCTAAAACACATTTAACATGTTAAAAACCAAGTCATGATTAATTCCCAGCCAATTTTGTTGACCTCCTCAATAGTGAAATCTCCATTTTCTCTTCCTTTTCTGGCAACCAGCCATAATCTTTGCAATATCCAAGTAGCCCATTCCTTTCACAGTTACAGAGAACCCCAGAGAACACAGTGCTGCAATAAGAAAAGTCTTGTTTTCTTTCACAAGTAATACTAGACAAGATAATGTCCCTTAGCCTCTTTATCCAAAATATCCTTCCTTCCTTCCTTCCTTCCTTCCTTCCTTCCTTCCTTCCTTCCTTCCTTCCTTTTTCCTTTTTTGATATTTTAGCCCGTCCTACAGTTCTAATATTTCCTGGTAGTCTCTCATCCAGGTCCAATCTTGCTAATTTTCTGAACTCCTCTCCTCTCCTCTCCTCTCCTCTCCTCTCCTCTCCTCTCCTCTCCTCTCCTCTCCTATCCTCTCCTATCCTATCCTATCCTATCCTATTTTATTATCTCTCTCCCTCCCTCCCAGGAGTACAGAAATAATTCAGTATAGACCAGGCAGTCACACGAGTGACAGAACATGGGTGAAATAGACAGACTCTGTTTGGCAAAAGAGACAAGGTTGTCTAATTACCTCTTGTTTATGCAACTTATATGCTGAATATATATTAAAATAAGCTGGACTGGAAGAAGATGGACATGATTTTAAAACTGGAGAAAGATCTGCATACTCTGTAAAGTGAAATTGCAAAGAATTTGCAACTCTAATATCAAAAGTCAAGAAGCACATTGAAAAAATGGTACTAAATTAAGATAAAGAAGATCAAACTAATGACAACAAATACAACAACCAGCCTTAGACTCAACAATGAAGTAGTAGATAGCTATTGCCTTACAGGATCAGCCATCAACAATAAAGGAACAATCAAGAAATATGCTGCAAATTAGTACTTGACAGAAGAGCCATGAAGGCTTGAAAAAGATATTCAGAAGCTGTGATGTATCTATATTTATAAACAATGGAATTGTGCAAGTAATGATATTCTCTGTGACACTCCAGGGAAGCAAAAGTAGAACTTTGAAAATGCAGAAATAGAGAAGTGTTGACAATTTTGAACTTTGGTAATGAAGAAAACTCCTGAGAATAATGTGGGAAGCCAAGTAAACAAAGAAATGGATCTTCAGAAAAATCAGCATAGAGTTATCATTCAAGGTGCAAATGACCACACTCAAATGATCCAACTTTGAACACATTGAAAATCTAGTTCTCTGGGAAGATTCTGATGTTGGGAAAGTTGAAAGGAAAAAGAAGTTGAAGGCCAGCAGCAAGCTGGATGTACTCAATTACAATGGGGATGGGCAAAGATTAGGGATCGATTACTATGTACAAAAGCTATTCCTGTGTTACATAATCAATCAGTTGACATGCAAGGTTTGTTGTTCCATCCAATTTTAATTCATATCAGTTGTTGTCCTAGTGGTTGTTTTATTGTTCTGAAGCCATTGTGGTGCTTAACCAGGAATTATTTAAATTTCACTCTTATGAAGGGGTAGAGTTAAAAAAAACCTTAATGACAGAAAACTACAGAGGTGTAATATAACAAAATAATAAGATGCATGCAAATATAATGTGGGAGTTGAATGACCCTCCTCTTTCCTAGCTGACTGCTTAGAAAGCTGCCTTTGTGAAATGATAGGGATGATAGACAGATTAACAGATAGATGATAAGTAGATATGAAGCAATATGAGAATAAATGATTCTTCTCTTCTACCACATTTAGATCTAAACAACTATTTAAATGGAAGAGTATACTATCTTGATGTTGCATTAATGCTGTAGCTTTGAACAAAATTTAATGTATTCTTATTCATGTGTAATTTCTTTTTGGATTATGCTTTCATAGCATTAACTAGTGTCCCATTTGCTGTAAATATTTTATGTGAGTAATTTGCATCCTTATTTCCTTACAGGTTTACTCTTCATTATTTTGTTTTCTTCTATAAATTAGTATTAGCTATACAAAGGTACAGCATTTGTGTCTGTGTGTGCTTAAAATAAAATAAATGTTCATTGGCATTTGGAAGTGATTTCTTTCTTGTTGTTTCATGTTAATATGCGTTTGCAGATCAAATGCTGGATTAAAATACAGTATATCTGAACATACTTACATATTTACTACATAAATGAATGATTCATTTAGCAGCTGTAATGTAGCAGGAAAGCAGCCTGATGTGAAAATAGGAACACCCAGCAGGACATTTACACTACAAACACTGTTTCACACCTGTTAGTTACTCTGAAAAGGCTTTCAAGAACACCAGGCATTCTATTAAAATGTATCATGGTGGGCTGTTTGGACTACTGTTACCCTATCTTCTGTCAAAGGTAATGCACTGCAAAAAAAATTGTCCCCTGCTGACCATCCCACTCTAACGGACATGCTGGGTGGATAATACCATTATATAGTTTAGCTACTAGGTGGCACTACATTATAACTGGATGGAGTAAATATTTATGCCTGTAATTTTTTTCTTTCCACTCTTTCCTAGGAGAATATACACTTCTGGTTTATCTTCCTAATTGGAATGCTTTCTCCTAGCCTTTTAAGACAAATGCTAATTAAGGTGAAGTCTATCATTGTGCATAAAGAAAATTCCAAACTTAAGAAGGAAGTAATCCACAAAACAGCAAAATATACAAAACATCCTTTCACTGCAGTGGAAAAAAACATACAGACATTCTTCACTTTTTGAACATTTGTCTGACCTATTTTCTCATTATTGACTACATGTTATTCAGTTACCAAGGGTTGTTAGTTGTACAGCTCAGGAACACTCAGTTCTATTTAAGACAAAACCCTACTGTTAAATCCAATGTCACAACTGAATTTTATAGCAGTGAAGAATTGCTTTGATAAATGGCCCTGACATTAAAGTTTTCATGACTCCACCTTCAATGTCACCACAAACACAGCATAGAGTGTTAAAAGTAAGGCCACTGTTTGCTTCCCCAAACATATTAAGTTGAAGCTCACTTTATCTCAGGATCCCATAGGCACAATAAATGGAGAAAATAACACATTTACAAACTGATAAAACCCAGCAAAGCTAATAAAATCAGACACTTTATAGCTTGGTTAATAGTGTCCTTTGAAGGGCATCAAATAACACATCATGTACTGCTCTGAGGGAAATCAAATTAGATACTGCAATGTTCCTTCACAACTATACATTTGAATAGGCAGGATATTCTTTCTCTTACCCCTTCATGCAGCTAAGTATTTTATAATTAGTGTATTGTCTGTGTTGGCATAATAGTTTTTTTTTAAAAAAAGCACTTGCTCTCACTTGTCAAACAATGCAGTTGAGTAAGGACATGTCAAAGTGCCAGAAATATTAAATTCATTTTATTTTAAGAAATATTCATATTATTCATAGTATTTTAAGACATTTCATATTTAAGAAACTGTTTCTTTCATAGTGTCAGACTCTACAGACAAGGTGTTATCCTAACCAGCCATATGTAGGGCTCATTTGTTATTATAAACAACTACAACAGATGAGATAGTGCTCATTTGTTCCTCTAGTAAAGAATGTAAAAAAAATGTTTATTTCCACATTGTGTATCATTTGCTATCTCTAAAAAACTGCTTTTCTGAAACCTGCTCAGCAGTATTTTAATGATTTCTTTTCTTTTTTTCTTTTTTACTTGCCTTTCAGTTTCTTGGGAAGAATGTGCTGATTCCCACAGGAAATGATGGAAGTTAGTTTAGAGGCACTGACTTGACTTGCTTTCCTGTTTCTTCCTATCCCAGAAAGGTTGAAAAAAGAATCTCCAGGGCATTTACAACTATCTTTCTTCATAGCCCAAGATATGTGTTCATCTACAGTAGTTCAGAGAAGCACGAAACAAATGCCCTAGCCACTTCTTGGGAAGATATAAATTGTTTTCGATTTTAGAGCTGATGAATGGGAGTAAATGGAAAGGATATATTACCCCATATCTGGAAAACGCAAGGTGGAGGAGAGAAGATTAAATTGTACATTGTACTTGGCTGCTTAGGTTTTGGAAAAAAAAAAACCTTTCAATGATATGTAGGAATGACTTTAGGAGGCAGGAGGAAGGGCCAGAGTCTAGACAACCACCATGCTAAAGGTATCTCAGCCCACATAAGGAAAAGGGTTATGGGAAATATCTCAGAAGGAACTCTCCCTACTTCTGGAAAGTAAAAACTAAGCACTCATTGTTTGTGTTTCTTGGTTGGTCTGTACTGAAAGTCTGATCTATCCTGTGGAATTCATTGAACTATTCAGAAGCAGTGTTACCTCAGATAGCTACCTCACCATACCTAAGAACAGTGGAGCTCTGCATGAGGAAGAGTTATTCAATTTGCTCTGCTTTTCAACATAGTTTTAGTGTATATTTTATGAATACAGGTGTACTCCAGATGACTGCAAACCCATTTCTTCTTTCGTTATTGTAAGTTTAACCCATCCTAGGCTCATGATTTCTAGTTCCTGTTTGATATTCATCACTTTTATTAATTATTATTTATTTATCCTCTTACCTGTCTTGAAAATTTTGAGACAGTTATTGTGAGGGCTTTTTTTCCAAAAATGAAATGTACTGAGGGACAAAACAATCGATAGTCTGATCAGTATACAGGTTACCTAGGCTCTCATCAGAACCTAGAAAAAAGAAGGTACAGGATAGAGGGAGACAGATGTGGATTTGATTTTCTTCTTTTCAGAAGTGTAAAAGTGCTATGCTAGCATTTCCTGTGCATACAAAGATTAAAAGAATCATGTGGGAGGAAGGGAGTGGAGAGAAGGAGACAGAGAGAATTAGCAATAACCCGCCCTCCAAAAAAAGATGGGGAATATTTAAAAGTCCCATGTCAATTTGTCAGTTGAAGTCATGACATGATTTTTAGACTTCAGGAAGAAAGATGAGAAAGAAATGAGTTCACCTATTAACATGCAGTTACCTAGTTCACATTTCTTGTGTTAAGTTTGCATGAGAGAGAGGCGGAGTGCTTCAAGCTCTTTGTTTATTAGTGACTACAGCTCAGAACGAACCCACTTTGGCTGGGCTGCGGCTGCTACTTATAGCCAGCAGCCGCAGTTGCCAGCCAATCAGAGTGCGGGGTTTTCCCGCACTTTTTAAACCAATCATTTCTTACATCTTACAAGAACAGTTCAAACTAAACCAATGACTTTGAACCTGCATACATAACACCCCTCCCCACTAGGTTCAGTCCATACTCAAACCCCAGCCTATCTAATGTATTCTTTTAAATAGGTGGGGCTCTTACGATCGTTGAGACCTACGTGGTTCAGATGTTTTAAGGTTCTCACCTTGTGAGGGAGGAAATGTGTCTGCTGACATTTCCTTACTAGGACTTGTAGTAATGGTAGAACCTGTTTGGTTACTACAACCTGGTCTCTCCTCCCAATCCATCTCCAACCCAATGTCAGCACCTAAATCAGGTAAAGATGTGCAATCTTCCATTTGTGAAAATGGTTGTTGGTATTGTGACAGGTTTTGGGATGGTTCCTGTCATGTTAGCTCATTACACATGGGGTTGATTCTTGCTTGTTCATTACACTCATGATCCTCCCCTTCCCCCCTAGAAGAGGCAGTAGGTATGGGAACCAGAGAGGAGCAAGGGCGATGCTCCTGAGGTAATCTGGATCCTAACTGATCAATGTGCCTGCTACAGAGGACACCATCCTCCATTTGTACCCTGTAAGATCTGGGGCCTGTGATTTGGGTTATCTCAGCAGGAATCCATAATGGTTCACCCATAAGGTTCTTAGCATAAACAGAATCACCCACAGTGAATGTGCGAATTTTGCTAGTGGAATCTAGTGGTGCGTTGGGTGCGTAAGTGGGATGAAGGCGATCAAGGGGAGACCTGAGTTTCCTACCCATCAACAATTCAGCTGGGGACAAATTAGTTGAGGGGTTGGGAGTGATAAGCTGAACACTGAGAAGTTTTTCAACTCTCTCAGTGATATCCCCTGGACCCAATTGCTGAAGTTTTTCCTTGGTAAAATGTACCATACGTTAATCCCGGCCATTAGCCGAAGGATGCCCAGGGGCTGTCAGGGCATGTCTGATACCCTGTTGTGCTAGATGTGATTCAAAAAGGTTGGATGTAAATTGAGGGCCATTGTCAGAAACAAGCACATCAGATAACCCGTGAGTTACAAAAAGCTTTTTAAGCTGTTTGATGACAGCTTCAGTTGTGGTGGATGCCATAGGGATAACCTCTAGCCATTTGGAATATGCATCAACTATAATAAGGAAGTGTGCCCTCTGGTAGGGCCAGCAAAATCAATGTGAATCCTGGACCATGGGCCCCTAGGACATTCCCATTCCTGTGGGGGGCGAGAGGTGGGGCAGGCCTGACTACCTGACAGTTGGGACAAGATGCAACCCAGTTTTCAACCATTTTGTCAATACCTGGCCACCATACATAACTCCTGGCCAATCCCTTCATTCTGACAATACCTGGATGACCCTCATGTAACATTTCCAAAACCTCTTTTGCAGTTTTGTAGGAATAACCACCCTGTTACCCCACAAAATACATCCTCTTAATACAGATAATTCAGTTTGCCTGGATTTAAAAGGTTGGGCAAGTTGAGGTAGATCTTGAAGAGGCCAACCTTTCTTAATCCAGCCTATAACAGGAGCCAATACAGTGTCTTTGGCAGTCTCTCTGGAAATTTCAGCAGCGTGTACTGAAAGCTTGGCAACAGTTTCTAGGAAAAAGGTGTAAGTCTCAGGAGCAAAGTCCTCAGTGTGAGAAGTAAGTGGGCAGCGACTCAAAGCATCTGCATGCCCAATGCATTTGCCAGGCCTGTGGATGAGTTTGTATGAATAAGCAGCAAGAAATTCAGTCCATCTCAGCATTCTTGGTGACAGGATAGTGGGCATAGGTTTGTCTCCTGCCACAATGCCTAACAGAGGTTTGTGATCTGTGACAATGGTTCCGCAATGGTTGCCTTCTGAGGTAGGAACATGTGATAAAAGTTAATGAGTCCAAGGAAGGCTTGCAAATCTGTTTTACATTTTGGTCTAGGGGCTTCTTTGATTGCCTGAACCTTGGCATCTGTGGGGTGGATACCATGCTTGTCAATCATATAGCCCAAGAACTCAACCTTGTCAGTTCTAAGAGTGCATTTTTCTTCCTTGACTTTTAACCCCGCTTTTTTGAATCTGGTAAGGACTTCTCTGAGTCTCTCTTGTAACTGAGTGTCATTTTCAGCAGAGATTAACACATCATCAAAGTAAGGTACTACCCCTGGCAGTCCTTGGAGCATCCTTTCCATAAGGCTTTGGAAGATGCCTGGTGCCACGCTTACTCCAAACTGTAACCTTTTACATTTGAAAGCACCTCTATGAGTCACAATGGTTTGGGCCTCTGCAGTGGCATCATCAACTGTTAATTGTTGATATGCCTGGGCCAGATCCAATTTGGCAAAGACTGTACCCCTGCCAAGTGAATGTAGTAAATGATGCACCACTGGAACTGGATATGCGCTCTGTTGAAGCGCATGGTTCAATGTCCCCTTATAGTCTCCACAGATTCTCACTGACCCATCAGTCTTGACTGGTGTGACTATGGGTGTCTCCCACCTGGAGTGGTCAGTGGGCTCTAAAACTCCTTGAGCTATTAGTTTATCTAATTGTGCATCAATTTTTTCCTTTAAGGCAAATGGGACCCTTCTGGGCTTTAAGCGAATTGGTGGCACCTTGGGATCTAGATTGAAAGTGATAGGGGTCCCCATATACTTGCCCAATCTGTCGCTGAAGACCTCTGGAAACTCAGACTTCAAGGCCCATTCAGTGTTGCTCACGTGATTGATGCCAGTCACCTCGATGCCTAGTGGATTGAACCACTCAAGTCCCAGCAAGCTTGGGCGATCCTTGTCCACGATGGTCAGGGTCAAGCGTTTGGTGTGGCCTTTGAACTTCACGTTGAATTCTCTTGTTCCAACTACTGGAATCTTGTTCCCTTGGTAGTCTTTAAGAGTCAGTGCTTGCTTCTTGAAATGCTTCTTCTGAATGTTTGGGAGTAGTCTGTGAATAGTGTCCCATGACACCATAGATAAATATGAGCCTGAGTCCACTTCCATTTGGCAAGGCCTTCCTTCAATTAGTACCTTGACATGCACTTTTCTGTTATTGATAGAAGAAGAATGACCAATAGTTACTGTCTGATGAGTTTCATTCTTCCCCTTTGCTTCTGTGCTGAGCCCCATTTTCTCACTGAGGTTGTTGGGCTTGAATTCTTTGTCAGGAAACTTCCTTCTGTTGGGTGGAGTTCTGGATGATTTGCAGACTCTTGCTAGGTGTCCTCTTTTTCACAACGGAGGCAGATGGTATCTAGGAACTTGCATTCAGTGCGGGGTGGCTTCCCCACAACCTCTGCAGTAGAAATCTTGCCTCTTTCTTCCCAGGTCTTTCTTTTTCTGCTCCATTCTGAGTCTATAAATTCCTTCCTCCACCTCACTACAGTCTGACTCAGAATCTATTTGCTCACAATGAGTTGTTGTGGACTTTTCCACATCAGGATGCTTGTGGCCTTGTTAATTTTCTTCATGGCTGCTGCTGAGGACTTGGTAGCTTCTGCTGAAGAGGCCTCTTCTATTGCTTCCTTCAGCGTGATCTTAGGTCTTAGTAATAACTTGCTCTGAAGCACCTTGTCTTTAAGGCCCAGAACAAATCGATCGCGCATGGCCTCTTCTAAATTGTTAAATTCACATGCACCCCCAATGTCTCTTAAACTTGCCACGAAGTCGTTTACGTTTTCGCTTTCCCCTTGATCCCGATAGTAAAACTTGTGTCTCTTAATGAGGCACGATACTTGTGGGGCGTAATGGGCTCTTAACAACTTTTCTAAGTCAGGCCATTCCATTACCTTCACGTCTGCAGCTCCCGCCAATGCCCTTGCCATCTTGAAAACTGCCGGACCGCAGTGCATGAGAAAGACCGCCCTCTTCCGCTTCTCGGAAATGTCGGCAAGATCATTTCCTTCCAGATACATTTGGAAACGATCTGCATACGTCTCCCAGTCTTCTGCCATCAGATCGAACGGGGCTGAGGGGGTGTTCAGCGCAGCGATCTCGCTCTCCTTCTGTTCTGCGTTGCCTTCTTCTTCAGGGATATCCCACCCTCGTCGCCAGTGTTAAGTTTGCATGAAGAGACAGACGCGGAGTGCTTCATGCTCTTTGTTTATTAGTGACTACAGCTCAGAACGAACCCACTTTGGCTGGGCTGCGGCTGCTACTCATAGCCAGCAGCCGCAGTTGCCAACCAATCAGAGTGCTGGGTTTTCCTGCACTTTTTAAACCAAACAAGAACAGTTCAAACTAAACCAATGACTTTAAACCTGCATACATAACATCTTGAATCTATGCACAAATCAGGAAACAATTTAAGATCAAATCAGCATTTGTCCAATGATTAAGAAGATGCAATCTGCAAGTGTACAATCTACAAAATGGTGGATACAAGAAAAATAAAGACAAAAGTATGAAGTAGTGCAAGGTATGCACATGCATACACACAAAAAACAGAAACAGAGAGAGAGAATTTCTATTCCATTCCCTTATATTCATTTTCTTGAAGGCTTCTTTAAATGTAATCATAATTAATGTGGAAACAGTAGAATAAAGTTTTGCCTAAAAACAAAGAACCAAGTAAAACTTGGCAGACTACCCAGAACATCATGTAAGGGAATATCTTTGGACCCAGGTCTCCAAAGGTCACCGAAAAACAGACCCCTCAGGCATAAAGAACAGCTCAATGCAACATTTTCGCAGGGTTCTCTTGTATGCATATCATCCTAACATGTTGAAGTGTAAGTACAGATTAAGAAATTAAAAATGCTAGGAATTTAAATAAGAACTAATAATATTCAAAAGAACACCAGTATGTTCACAGGTTTTATAAAATTACATAAAGGATCATTGAGAGAGAAAAGAGGGGTTAGTGAATTTATGTTTGGACATCCAGTGTGACCTATCAGCATTATACCATTACTTTTTCTCTTTGTAATGTTGAACTTCATTTTGTTCCAACACTGATCATCGAGTGAATTCCATCTCTCATTGAACTTTCAATAATATTTTTTTGATAATCTGCTTTTCGTGCATTGAATGTACAACCATTCTTGCTTTCCTTCCTAACAGATTTTGAACATTTGGACCTTGTCAGCCAATTCCTTCTAGGACTTCATTTTCTCAGCCCTTAAAACTGACACTATTTTCTTCACCTTTGCTCCTCAACTCTGGCTACTTTTATCTAGAGGGCTGGAATTCAGTGAGGCCAAGCAATAAACAAACAAACAAACTTAGGTGATCCGTTACTATTATGGACATTTGCTCTATTTTACAGAGCAGAGCGCTCTTTTGGAAAGAGAGCAGCTTGTTCTGAAATATTACCCAGTCAAGTCTTATACTATTTGCATCCCTCTATATTTCAAATTGGATATGAACATTAAATCTGAATTTATGCCTTCATACATTTTTCAATGGTGCCTAAAAGTTGCTATCTCTTCCAGTATATTATATTATGATATTTGTAAACCAGAATTAAAAGTCCACCTCTTTTCATCCTGATATTGGGAACCACCTCTGTCTTCAACAGCTCTCTCTTTCTTACCTCAAAAAGTTTTTTTAAATTAAAAAAAAACATACAGTTATAGTTTGAGATTGGGAAGAGAAAACTCCCAATTGCCCAGCTTGTCTGAAAACTCTGCAATGTTCTGCAAAAGCATTTACCTTTAGTCATGATGAATAAACAACTATAATCTTTTTTTTCAGATTTGAGAATAAGTGATCAACATTTATTCAACATTTCACTCATGAAAATAGGTACAACTCTTGCTTCCCAAGCAAGTCAATTGAAAAAGCAAGGTAACAGTTAACATTTCAAGATTTCCGGTACAAAATATAAATTTTGAATGTGTACTGAAATATTAAGTTTACACACATAAGTTTATACACCGTCGATGTAATGTGCATTGTATTATACAATATACACAAATCTATACAACATGTAGATTTCTTAATGGATTTCCCCCCCTGTTATTAAGGTCATAAATTAACAATGTTTGCAATTTTTGAATACTATCCTTGCCTTACGATTGTAGTCAAGGACTTAAACTGTTTTATTGGAATACTTAAGAAATTCAGGTCTAATAAAAGAAAATATTTATTTATTTATATTTCATATTTCTAAACTACCCATATCCCTCAAGGAGGGGCTTTGGCAGTGTACAATATAATATAGCCAAATAAGTAAAACACCAGAGAAAAATAAATATTAAAAAATTTAAAAATTAAATTAGGATTAAAATTTTAAAAGTATAGAATAATGACAATTAAACATCAAACGGTAAAAAAACTCATGATGGCCATTTAACTTGAATTATTACAGTAGACTAGTCAACCCACTGTTGTGTGGTCCTCTATGCCCCCACACAAGATTGTAGAGCCAAGTGTTGACCCCACAGATGGCCAAGAGACTGTGGAATTTCCTTATCACTGAGGGCAGGATTTCTTCATACAACACATGCTTATCAGATGTGGTGGCAGACAAAAGGCTCAATATACGAACGACTATCAATCACAACAATTACTTTGAATAGTAAATACTCCAGATGAAGTGGACAGGATCATGGGGAACATGCTACCACATGTTTATTGGACTCGTATCCCTCCTGGCTGGTTTATGCCACCCAGGAGGTTACACAAGGCTGGCTCCAGGCAGTGGTCAATGCTTCTTTGAGTGACAGATGTTTCCCTTCCACCTTGAAGGAGGTGGTGGTGAGGCCTCTCCTCAAGAAACCTGAGTTGGACCCAGCTATTTTGAACAACTTTCGTCCCATCTCCAACCTTTGCTTTGTTGCGAAGGTTGTTGAGAGCATGGTGGCCCGACAGCTCCCGATGTTCCTGGAGGAAACTGATTATCTGGATCCGTATCAATCAGGTTTCAGGCCCGGGTACAGCATGGAGACAGCATTGGTCGCGCTGGTGGATGATCTCTGGCAGGCTCAGGATAGAGGTTACTCGTCTATCCTGGTCCTATTAGACCTCTCAGTGGCTTTTGATACCATCGACCATGTATCTTACTGTGACGCCTCAAGGGGTTGAGAGTGGGAGGCACTGTTTTATGGTGGTTCTCCTCCTACTCGGTCATCACAGTTGTTTTTTTTTTTATAACCAAATTTTATTCAATTTTTAACAATTTGTTAAAACAGCTCTTTTCAGTAGACAGCATGTTCCCGAGTCATCACTTTTACATGCAAATGTGACAGTAGATCTATATTCCTTTTAAACATTTGACTTCACTTCTATTCCATTTTAGCGACAAAGGGTCAAAAAATTAATCCTAATCTCAAATCTTAATCTCATTCTGTATAGCCCCCAGTTCATTTGAGTTAATTGCAAATATACATATATATTTTAAAAACTTCATGTATAAATCTTACAAATAACAATATATTTGCCCATCATATTAAAGATAAAGTTCATCCATGTCTAACCTTTAATTATCTTCACATTGTTAATACTCTTTTATCATTTACAGAATTCTTTTGTCCGTCAGATTTGCCCTTTCATCACATATTCTCACCATAATTCTAAATCCATACCCATGTTAACACTAAAAAGAATGAAAAAAAGAAACCTAGACTTGCACCCCTTTTACTACTTTGAAAGTGACACCTCAGTGGTTAATATAGTAACATAATCATAGTCATTCCCTTCAAAACGAAGATAGAGAAAAAAGAAAAAGAAAATGGAAAAAAGCTCCCTTACAATATATCTCTAATCGGTTGGGTTCTGCAACACATATCCCCCCTAAAATTTATTTATGGTTCCAAAATAATAATAAAAATAACTAATCTTGGTTATTGACAAATCCCATTTTTACGCACTTTCTAAAATCATTTCAATTAATTCAATTCATCTAATCATCATTTAGCTTTCTTTTGTGGATAAGAAATGAAAAATGTGACCTTTTACCAGTAAAATTGTCAGTAACCCTATTGTTTTACACTTTTATAATTACAATAGATTCTTATTACCATTTCTTCATGCAGAACCCCCTTTTAAATACGTCAGCCATTGTCTCTATGCAAACAAGTTTCTCTCTTTGTTATGTAATTCCCCTCTCTATCTTTTGTTCTTGTTTCTTGTTCCTTCTCCTCTCTTTTATCCCGCTATCCCCCTTCTCTATCCAGTTTGAATCCTCTCTCTCTCTTTACCTTTCTGCTCTCTATCCTTCTGGACCTTTCTAACATGCCTAGTTTCATAAATGTTCCCTTTTTAATTACCTTCTTAAGTTTCATTTTTTGACCATCCTCCCTTTCCCTTTTATTTGTATAATCTTTGTGTTAATTGTCTTCTTAAAATAGCTTTCGCTTTGTGGCTCCCTTCTCCTCCCTATTATCCTGCTCTCCCCTTCTCTATCCAGTTTGAATCCCTCTCTCTCTCTTTACCTTTCTGTTCCTTTCCTTCTGAACCTTTCTGGCATTTAATTTCGTAAATGTTCCCCTTTTTAGATACTTTCTTAGGTTCCGTTTTTTAGCCACCCTTCCTTTCCTTTATTTGTATTAATCTTTGTATTAATTGTCTTTTAAAATGGCTTTTCCTGCTTGGCTCCACCCTTTCCACGGCTTTTCTTCTTTATTCAGCACCCGAATGCCCATATTTTCTGCAACATGCCAAGTTAGTTCAGTCACTTCCTGTAACAGTTCTTTCATACTTTTAAACTCCATTTTAATTCTTTGATGACCACCAAAATTTTAATTTTCCTTGTTTCTTCTTCTTTAAATTTTCTATGATCCTAACCCAGGTCCAGAATCTATATCAATATTACCAATTAGTCCGCAATCCGTCTTTGTGTATTCAAGCTTTCACTTTCTATAAGTCCGTCTCTTTAAAATGTAGCAACTCCAATCCACAAAGGAACAAGATAGTTTCTTACTTCTTTAGCTTTCAATTTTTCTCCACAAAGTGGCACTTTCTGCACAGAGTCTTAACCCTTTCCTTTTATTTTGATAATCAAAGTTTTCCGAGCCCCAAACTTAAGTTCTTACGCTGGCTTCTTCCTTTCCCGGTTCGAAGCCCCTTATAGCTATCAGAAATATTTTACTTATTTTTTCTTCACTTGGAACTGCGCCGCTTCTGTTTCTCTTTTTCAAAACTCATCTTTATCTTAATCCCGGGTGCCTTGATCTTACCATCCAATACTCCCGGTTCCTCTGCTGTCGACTTCTCTCTTTCCTCCTGCACCAATCTTAGTCCCGTTGAGACCTTCTCTTCGAGGTGGCCATTTTGACCACCGCTTCTTAACGTCTTCGAGGGAAGAGACCAGACCCAAAAGAGGGGAGATGCGGCTCCCCTCACTCTGGCTGGCAATTTCCTTTCTCCGCCCCTCGAGGCAGCTCGAACCTTGCAGGATCAGGGCTCTCCGACGCAAGAGCCAGGCTGCGGTCGAGGACGATCACAAACCGCCGCCTGTTCTCGAGAAGGCTCAACCCGGAAGTTGGTGTTGGCAGGAGGATTGAGGTCAACCCTGAGGCCCCTCTCTTGTGAGGTGCCCCAGGGGTCGGTTCTCTCTCCCCTCCTGTTCAACATCTATATGAAGCCACTGGGTGAGATCATCTGTAGTTTTGGGGAGAGGTATCATCAGTACACTGATGATACCCAGCTTTTTATCTCCACCCCAAATCAACCCAGTGATGCCCTTGACATAATGTTCCGATGCCTGGAAGCGGTATGGATCTGGATAGGGAGGAACAGGCTTCGACTCAACCCGGTCAAGACCGAGTGGCTGTATGTACCGGCATCTCAGATTGTCCAGGATGTTCCATCCTTGGTTATGGGGGGAGAGATGTTATCCCCTGTAGAAAGGGTGCACAACTTAGGTGTCTTCCTGGATGCATGGCTCAGTTTGGAAGATCATGTAGGAACTGTGGCCAGGGGGGCATTTGCTCAGGTTCGCCTTGTGTGCCAGTTGCACCCCTATCTGGACTGAGATGCCTTATGTATGGTTACCCATGCACTTGTTACCTCCCGTATGGACTACTGCAATGCTCTCTACATGGGGGTCCCCTTGAGGACCACTTGGAGGCTTCAACTGGTACAGATTGCAGCCACATGGGTTGTGATGGGAGTATCCCGATACTCCCATATTCCACCCCTCCTGCGTGAGCTGCATTGGTTGCTGGTTGCCCTCTGAGTGAGATTCATGGTGCTGGTAATCACCTATAAAGCCCTACATGGCTTAGGTCCGGGGTATTTGCTGGAGTACCTACTTCCAGTAACAACTTTCCATCACCCCGTGTGCTCCCACAGACAGGGCCTCCTCAGGGTGCCATCAGCCAGACAGTGTCAACTGGTGACCCCCAGGGGGAGAGCCTTCTCTGTGGGTGCACACGCCCTTTGGAATCAGCTGCCCCTGGAGCTTCGGATGGCTCCTGACCTTCGATCCTTCCATCATGACCTGAAAACATGGCTTTTTCAACTAGCCAACCTGGACTTTTGGGGTTTTTTATTAATTTGTTTGCTGGTTTTAACTATGTAATCGGGATATTTATTGAATAGCTTTTTAAATTTTATACTGTATGTTTTTATTGTCGTGAGCCACCCTGAGTCCTTCGGGAGATAGGGCAGCATAAAAATCCCAATAAATAAATAATAAATAAATAGTAGCTGTCATGGACCAACAGTAAAATGCTTATAAGTTTCCCAAACATAGTCGTTTGAAATAGAATGTTAGATTAGATGGACTCAGCTTCTTTCAGTAAGGCCTTTCTATTGTTTTATTGTTTATTGTTCTTTATTGTGTTATAAAGAATGTGCTCTTATAAATTAAATTAAACTAATTAAATAATATCTTGTGGATACAGCAAGGGAAATTTTTCAGATCTTTCATTTTGAAGAAGAGAACACAAAATGTTCTGTTCATACAGTACACAGTTGCAGTAAAGTTTTAATTCCATTAAGGTAAATTGCCACCCAGTATGGCCATATTGGATGGGGATAATGGGAATTGCAATCCAGTATATCTAGAAAGCACCAAGTTGGGGTAAGCTGACCTATAGATTTATGGTTTTCACTAAATAGTTGCAATTGTTCCTAGAAAATGTGTAAAAAGGATTTAACCTCCAATAAATCCAAGTAGGAAAAAAACTAGAAAGTTTCATTTATATGCAGATTGCTTTCTGTCTTCGGATGCGTATATGACACCTTATACCCTAGAAATATGTAGGGAAGAAGGGAAAGGAGGAAAGCAGGTGAATAATTGAAGATGGTTTAGTTATTCATAGGAAAAGGAAAGGAAAACTAGATCATGGCTAAAGAAAATTATCATGCCTCTTCTCAAGTCATTGGGCAATACTAATTAATGTCAGCATAAATCATAGTTGACTATATGTCCTTAGTTCCTAATCTGTTCTTTCTCCCTTATTTCTATTATTTTCACTCACAGTCTTGTATAGGCCTAAACATTTAGCCTTCTGAACCAAGGAAAGCAATAAAAGTATGGGCCCATGCTGAATCAGACCTTATGTTGATATTTAATGTAGCACATCATTGCACATGAAGCTTTATGGATCACAAAGTGCTGTTTGGGGAAAGGCTGGTATTATAGTATATGCAATTTTAGCCATCTATTTTATTCCTAGGCAGGCAGAGTGATCAAACTTGCACGATGGCTTTGATAGTGTGGAACAATAGACCACAGACAGATATGAGGTAAGGGACAATGCCACATGCTAGTCTATTATAACAAGATAAACGAAGGCTTGTTTAGTATTTAATGCATGCGCACACAGTCATTCATGAAATAAACAAATGTCAGCCCCCAATTTTTATTTTCTAGGATGTTTCTTTTGAAACTTTAGGCTTGGGAAACATGTCGTACATCTAAGATTTGAAAGGACTCCCTGTTAAGTTAATACCTGTGAATTCTGGTAAGAAACCTGTCTTGATTGCTTTGACTGATTTTCTCATATCTGTCAGGAATGAAATTGCCAATCAGGAATCAGTGGTTCCCAGCCTCTGAAAACCCTTGTGTCTTGTGACCTTAGCATGAACTAACAGGAAGGACATGTGGACTAATTAGACACAGAATTAGAAATTTGTAGAAAAAAATATAGAATTTGCCCTTGGAATAACAACCTATATATAAGCTTTAATTACTGTGCACTACAGTAGAAAGATTTACTCTATATACATGGCTTCATTCTTGTTTGCAGCAAAGAAACAAATCTAGCTGTGTCATGCCTCTGACACATAATTTGGCACCATGTTTTATAACTGCATCTTTCCGATTACAGTTATGTGTCCTTGTGATGATGTACAAGAGCTGCAGTGAATGTAGTTCTCTTGAGACTTATTATTGAGTTGATTGTGACCACATTGAGCAGAAATTAAGCTACACTAGCACTGAGACCAATACAACATCCTTCTTTCTTTTTTTGCATATTTTTTTTTGTTCTGCCTCCTTAATATAGATTAGAAAAATAACATAATGAATGTATTCTGGATTTCCCAACCCAGATTGCCCCAGAGTAATTGGATAAAGTAGTTTTATAAAGTGAGAGTGTGGGCAAGTGAGCACAATAAATGTAGAAGAATGAAAGCACAAGTACAAATTCAGAGGAAAATATTGTAAGAGTAGTATAATAAATATAACAACCAAAAGCCTAGCTTCTCCTAAAGCAGGTGTATTCTATGTAAGTTCAGATTTCCATCTGGAGAGCCAATATTCTCTTATCTTTACACTTAGAAATTATGTTCACTGTACTGATAGACTCTGGATACTGGGGTTTGGTTTTTTGCTATATTACAATCAATTCAATCCCTATATAGCACAGGACCAGTTATCTGTAGGACTACCTCTCCCTAAGGACATTCACTGATCAGATTGAGTGGGTTGTTTGTTTAACAAAATCTAGAAATTAGACCCTTCCCTTAAACATTGCCATCTCCTGGGATCTAGGAAGAGTGCCTTTTCCATGGCATTCTCTGCCCAGTGGAACATCCTTCCCCTTGAAGTTCAGCAGGCCTCCAATCTCCTAGCCTTGCAAAAAGCACTGATGATCTAGCTTTTCTCACAAGTGCTGAGAGAAGGTGAGACATGTGAGAGGATTTAATGAGGATGTTGGAACTTTAACTTGATTGCCAGGTTTTTAATGTTTATGGTTTTAATAGTTTTATGTTATGTTGTTTTTACTGATGTTGTTTTAATTGTTGACTGGGAACCATCTAGAGTTCAGCATAAGATGGGTGGCTTTATAAATGTTTTGAATATATAAGTAAAATAAAATTCAGATATAAATTACTAACAATAAATTAAAAGTGTACAAAACATTTCATTATATAAAATGTATGGTGTATATATGTATGTGTGTGCACGCATATGTATTTGTATGTCAGTGCAATGATAAGATGCAGGCAAGTTTCTTTTCTTTGGTTAAAATCATATCCAGTGTGTAGACTGAAACATCTGAATGATGAAGTCATGTGACTCAATTTACCTTTCATTTGCCAATTCAAGGGGTGTCTTTTGTTCTATAGAGCTATTTTTGTTCTTTTTCACTGATCATTAGCAGCAGAGTTAGGTCTGAGCAGCAAAAGGTCTCCTTGTCTGATCCTTAGGATAATCATGCAGTAATAGGCAGTGATTAACTGCTGAAACCATCTCACTATTCAGCCAAGGTGATATTATCCTTTAAACCTTAAATATTATGAAGATAATGGATGTCTTTCCAATTATGTTGTTTACTTAAGAAAATTTAGAAATTGTACTTAATTGCAGATTTCATTATTAATAATCTTGGAATATTGGTTCATGGTGAAGACAATATTTGAAAAATATCCTCATCCTTCTTCTAACATAATTTCCACCAGAAAACTTTAATTTCCAAAATCAAAGGACCATGAACCATTCCATTCATTCAGTGGCCAAGATGAATCCATTTTCCTTCCTTCTTCCTTCTTTCTTATCTCTCTATCACTCCCTCCCCCTCCCTGTCTGTCTCTCTCACTCTCTTTTGTGTGTGTGTGTGTGTGTGTGTGGTAATCTATATCAGAGTTGTGAGTGGAGTTTATATGGTTGAAAAATTACACTCTGATTTTCAAGTGTTATAGTTTATGAAAATGAAGGAGCACAATACAGTGTAATGCAATGAAGTTGTTAAAATACAAAAATCACAAAAAACATCCGTATATTACATTCAGAAGGTTCTATGAGAGAAATATAGATTTTTAAAAATAAAATCCAATTATGTTTTGTCTATTTAAAAAAGTCTTAATTGCTTCTCTAAATGGGCCAAGACTTTTTTAATGATGCTTTTAATTGGTTTTATTGTCTCTCAGTAGTATCTTTGCCTAAATAATACATTTCTGTCCTCCTTTTTGAAATATGGAATGGTTATTAATTCATTTGAAATGGATGAGTCATGCTGAACCGGATGTTTCTTGAAAAAGTCAGCTAATCCTCAGGTGTTCATTTGAAAGCTGATTTACAGCTGTTTAATTTAGGTGACAAGTTATAAATTCAGATTTTTATTCAATTATATTTGGTCACTTTAGACAATGATTTTGGTAGTTATGTCTTTTTTTTTACTTTCAATATTCATTCTGGAAGATGCAGAGAGCCATGGAGATAGTCGTGAAGGGAATATTCAGGAGCCTTTACAGAAAGAACAAAGACGGAAGCATTATTTGCATCCTGGGAAAAGACACAATATTAGAAAGTGATTCAGGCTGGCTCTTGCCTGGTTCCCTGGGATATAAGAGGGAATGAAGGTTAAAATATAAGCAGGCTTGCAAGATTCTGTTACTCTATCTCAATAAAATTCATTATAGATTTGGTTTTGTGGTGTGATCTAGTTCAAAGGAGTGACAGAGGAGTAGAAAAATGGTGGATGCACAGACAACCACTTTGTCATTGTGATAAAGACCAGCTTCATCACTACACAAAGTGAAACAGGTGGCAGTTCCTGAAGTAAGAGATATTGGATTTCAAATTTATGCCTGTTTTGTTACTTGTTTGCATCCCATAACTGTTAAAGATATAATTTCATTATCAACATGATTCAACTTTCATTAAAATTGGAAGCGAATGCCAGAGAGACACATTCTATTTTTTCCTTCAAGAATTCTTGTTCTTGTCTTAGAGCGCAACAATGCTGTCATATTGCCCAGTCTATTTGAGTTGGCATAAACTCTAGAATTCTTCTTCTAGATAGGAATCTTGGGATTGCAATGAACAAATTATTTCACTTGTGTCCAAACTTTCTCAATATAGCTATTACATGGAAATTTTGCTCTATGGAGATTATCCTTGTTGCTTGATGGTTCAGGTTAATAGTTTGGAGTGCAACAATGCAGTGGACAGGTTACCAATCTTTGGAAAAGTAGACTAAACCTATGAACTGAGCAACAAAGACATTGAGATTCAGAAACAATAAAGCTTTATTGATTTCACTTTGTTCAATGAAAATTCAAACACATTTACTCACTTCTACCAACATGTGTAACTACCAATAATTAACCTGACTGAGTTCAGCATGACTTGTTGAGGAACAACATCACAGCTACATAGTACAGGCAGGAGTTCCAGACAGTGCAATCTTACAATATAGTTCGTAAAACTTGTTCTTTTATCTTTTGTTAGTGGTAATCATTACACATTCCTTTTCATATCATCTAATCTTTCATTGTCAGATTACATTATTTGGTCAAATGGGACTTGCTACAGATAATCATATCATGTTAAATTTTGTATCTCTTGTTGCTATCAGGGGTGGGCTGCTACCAATTCTTCCTGGTTCAGGTGAACCGGTAGCTAATTTTATCATTTTTAATAGCCAGTTTGGTGAACTGGTAAATCCCAACCCTGATGGGATTTAGTGGACATTTGGTCCACTAAAGAGAGAAGACAGCAAGGAAGTAACAGGCAACAGAGAGAAAGCAGAACTGCTTAACTCATTCTTTGCCTGTCTTCACACAAAAAGAAACCATAGCTCAATCTACCAAAAACATAACTGTAAAAGACAGACCAGAAATAAAAGTTAAAATAAGCAAAAAAAATAGTAAGAGAACACCTGTCTGATCTTGATGAACACAAATCACCAGGGTCTGATGGATTACATCCCAGAGTTTTAAAGGAGCTGGCAGAGGTCATCTCAGAACCACTGCATCATATCTTCCAAAAATCCTGGAGCACCAGGGAACTACCAGAGGACTAGAAAAGAGCTGATGTGGTTCCCATCTTCAAAAAAGGGAAAAAAACATACCCAGGAAACTACAGACCAATCAGCCTAACATCAATACCCAGGAAGATACTGGAATAAAAAAACAGATCTGCCAACATCTAGAAACAAGTAAAGTAATAACTAGCAGTCAGAAAGGGTTTGTTAGAAACAGATCATGCCAAACCAATCAAGTACACATATAGACTGGGTGAAACCAGGCTTAATAGCAGTAACTGTGAAAGGGATCTTGAAGTCTTAGTGGACAACCAGCTAAATATGAGCTAGCACTGTGCAGCAGCAGCAGCTAAAAAAGCTAATGCAATCCTAAGTTGCATTAACAGAGGGATACAATCAAGATCAAGTGAGGTACTGATACCACTCTATAAAGCCTTAGTAAGATGACACCTAGAGTACTGCATCCAGTTTTGGTCACCACATTATAAAAAAGATGTTGAGACTCTAGAAAAAGTACAGAGAAGAGCAACCAGGATGATTAGGGGACTGGAGACTAAAACATACGAAGAACGGTTACAGGAACTGGGCATGGCTAGTCTAGTGAAGAGAAGGACCAGGGGAGACATGATAGCAGTCTTCCAATATTTGAGGGGCTAGAGAGGAGGGGGTCAAGCTATTTTCTAAAGCACCTGTAGGCCAGGCAAGGAATAATGGATGGAAACTGAACAAGGAGAGATTTAACCTGGAAATAAGGAGAAACTTTCTGACAATGAGAACAATCAACCAATGAAACAGCTTGCCGTCAGAAGCTGTGGGAGCGCCATCACTTGAGACTTTCAAAAAGAGATTGGACTGCCATTTGTCTGAAATAGTGTAGGATCTCCCGCTTGGGCGGGCGGTTGGACTAGATGACCTACAAGGTCCCTTCCAACTCTGATTATCTGTTATCTGTTATCCCCGGTGTTCCCACATGGCCCATTTTGGATGCCAGGTAAATACAGGGCCTGCATGGATGCTCGGGGAGAGAGAAAAACAGGCCTCCTGGAGGCACTGAGAAACTGGAAATGGGCACATTTCTGGTCTTCAGAGGGCTTCCGGAGCTCGGGGAGGCCATTTTTGCCCTCCCAGAGGATCAAGAAAAGCTTTCAGAATCCAGGGAGGGGAAAAAATGGGCCTCCTGAAAATTCCGGAAGACTGAAAACAGGCCATTTTCCAGCTTCCAGAGGACCTCCGGAGCCCATGGAGTCCATTTTCGCCCTCCCAGAGGCTTGAGGAAATCCTCCGGAGCCTGAGGAAGGCAAAAAAAAAATGGGCCTCCTGGAAATTCTGAAAGGCCAGAAATGGGCCTCCAGAGCCCAAGGAGGCCATTTCACCCTCCCAGAGCCTCAAGGAAAGCCTCCAGAGTGCAGGGAGGGCGAAAACACCACCATGGTGCAGAAGGCCGACTAGCTATGCCCACCAGCAGCTGTGCAGAGAACTGGTTGCTAAAAAATTTGAAGCCCATCCCTGGTTGCTATCCTTCAGTCTCTATCTGGTCATGGTGCATTGCCAAGAGAGTTCTTATTTCTGATAGCTGGTATACAGTCTGGTGGCCTCCTTACTTTGTGCCTTCCTCTGCATATCCACTTATTTCCTAGAGTTCAAATGTCTGTCCTCTATCTCTCTCAATATTTATTTATTGTAAGAGTAGCATGTGACTATGGCCAGAACATATGGGATAAACCTTACTGGGAAATCTTGTTGCTACCTCCCCTTTTAGCCTTTTATTGTGCAATTTGAAAAAATAAATAGGTCTAAAGAAGAGAAGCAGTTTGGTCTACTGGTTAACATACTGAACTAGGATTTCCTATCTCAGTTTATTATTATTCTGCTGAATAGTGTTATGTATATAAATACTGAAAATATACCTGGTGTATTTTCTCTCTAAGTATAAAATCTTGTATTCTCGTATAAGTTTTCAGAGCTTTGGCAGCAGAGTAGATTATAAAACATATATGAATGGATGGATCAATCTATCAATTGATAGAGGCACTCCACATTTGAGTTCCACTGTAATGTTGTCAAGCCACTTTGCTTTTAAGGCACATTTTTTAAGTCAGCTTGCATGACTAGGAGAAGTAAGTAAGTTCTATATTGCTAGTATAGAGGACCCCGTGCTATTTTTTTTAACTTGGTGACAAATGGAAATATGAAGCCTTGATATTAAATTTGTTTGTAAAGACTCAAGGCATGCAAACTTGGAAAATTCAAACATTTTTTCCTCCATAAATATTCTTACTGTAAAACTCAGAGCTAGGAAAATGCTGAAAAAGCTTCCTGCTATTTTGTTAGCAATGTGTAGTAAATCATAGCAGAACTTGGTAATAATCTTGTTGACATTAAAAACAAGAGAGGAAAGGAAAAACTACACAGGAGGCACATTTCCTGTCAGTCTAAGTGTACAGATGGGCAAATATGGAACAATGTGACCATAAAACTGCCCCCTTAAAAACATTCCTCTTCATCACTAATCAAACCCTACAGTAGTGTTGGTTACAAAAAAAGAATTACCCAGGTCCCTGGACCCCAATGCCTTACGTATAGCTGAAAGTCTTGTTCATATGTTAGAACAAAATGTGATGATGTTACTAAAACTAGTCACTGTGGTTACATTAGTTTACAGGCAGAGAAATGGGGCAAAGAGAAAATAATATTGCAGCCCATAAAGAAATGAGAGTGGCCTTTATGACAACTAGATTTTGCCCATCTCAATCTTATCACAGCATCACCAGATGATTCACAGAGGACTTCTTGAATTGATTTCTGCATTTTGCATTTAATATTTTAGTGTTCCCAAATACAGAGCACTAGGTAGGTCTTGACAAATAAGATAGCAGTTGATCAGATCAGGGTATACCTGCAGAAATCACAGAAACTGCAATTTCATGACTGGGTTATACAGAATCTGGTCTTTGTTTCAAGCCCAAAGTGTTGAATTTCATCATGCAAAGCAATGCAGGTTTTTTTTGCAGAGCAAATTTATTATTCCATGCATATTGAAAGGACAACCTTGTTTGTCTCCTAAGTAAGTGCCATGATTTTCATTTATAAGTAAGCACAACAATCCAAGCTAGATTATTAAGATCTTGAAGGGGAAAAGGGAGTGTATGTCAAATCTGTAACTGGTTATGTGTTCATTTTTTTTATCTGTGTAAAATGTTGAGAGTGGATAATAACACTAACATTTTGCACCTATTCATACAGTACATCGGCCTACAACCAAAACATATTAAATGCTGGACTAGCAAAGCACAATTATGAGATCCAAAGTTCAATGCAGAACTGAAGTGATGATACAGCTCAATTGGAGATGGGTATGTAGGCATATGTGAGCATTTCCAACACCCTGTGTATCTTAATCTGTTGTGAAATGATTGCATTTTTAGTTTAAATATCTGAAAAGGTGCTATAAGCATGTTAGGCTGGGTGCATATATTATATTAAGAACTGGTTCTCTCTATTGATTCCTATTCTCCCCTTTTTCCCTTCACTTTTTTCCCTTCACTTCCATTCACAGTTTGTAGAGTTTGGGGAAAAACAGATGAAAATCGGAGACTTCAGGGGATTCAGAAAGTTAGCCAATGACATAAGTCCAATTTTAATTTTCCTTATCTTTTATTTTAGTTGAACAGAGAAAAGATTTGTCATCTAGGTTCCTCTGGTTGTTTTCCCATTACATGCTCTGCCTGTGATCTCTAATCCCAATCAAACTATGCTCTATAAACTTTCAGTATTTCTCTTGGGGGGGGCAGTTTCATTCAACTAAACAGGTGGCAGCTATCAGATTTCTTTTGTGGAGCTTTGATAGTACTTATGGCTGTATCAGAAATGCTGTATTTTACAGCTCCTATCTATTCATAGTTTTCCTCAAAAGTCTCAGTAAAATGTCTATCACTATCTTCATGCTTTACATTAGATACGTTTTTCAAGTCATTCCTATAGAGTTTCCAAATGACTACTACTGATTAGAAAAAAAATTGCTGAAAGAAACCTAATTACAAATGAAATACTGTAAAATATATGGGACATAAGAATAGAAAGACTTTTCACATAAATTACCAAAATATGAACTGAAGGGCTATAGGCATGCACAACCAGGTATCTTGAATATTGCCTTATATCTAAAACTCTTTAGTGCATTTTAAGGGATTAATAGGAGCAGAAATACAAGTGCAACATACGTAGTTTAGAATTAAATATGTCTCCTTGGTATTCTGAATTCTATTTACATTCACATGTAGAATATATCTTGCTTTCTTGTTTTATGTAAGCCTAATCCTTACAGACATGTTATTTGACTGAATCAATATACAGTAGAATTTACCTCCTTTAATCCACAATTGAATGCTATGTTTCTACTTCTCTGTTTGCCAAAGTTCAACACTATTTTCTTTAGAGAGTCTCATAGTTCTTCTGGGAACAGAACTGCTCAAAATGCTATGGCAGTAGATAAAGTTACCTAAAAGTTGACACTTGGTGATGCTGTTTTTATTGCAGAATGATAATCCTTACAAATTCAGGGAACTTTTTATTAGTCAGTGTAAACTCTGCTCCAGGATACATTGCACTTGGATAATGTGTGGTGTCAAGGCAAAACCTCTCTCTCAATTATATCTGAAACATAAGAAGGAACAATGACAGTGTCAGGCTTCATTTTTTTTATACAAAAGCTAGTGAATAGCCATGACTTCAGTGTTCCATTAGTGAATTCCTGGGAAGCCTTCCAAATTTACTGTCCTCCAGATGTATTGGCTTAAGACTTTTATTTCTAGTGAGTATGGAAGTTGAAATCCAAGAGACCAAAAGGATGAGAACAGCTGTCACACAACCAATTCTTTCCAGTGCTCTATTAAAATTTTGTGGGATCTATTCTAGCTGGTCAAATGTGAATGTCAATTGAAGCTCTTGCACTTATAATATTTGTGTTGTAGTGGATTTGAAGAGCTAAAAGGTATCATTCATGCATATTTGTGAATGGTATCATTCATGCATATTTGTGAATGTTCTATTCCACAGCGTTTGCAGGCTGTTCAGGTCTGAATGGAAACAAATTGGCTCTAACCCTAGCAAGACTGAATGGTTGTGGGTATTTGAATCCTGTGGCATCAATCCATCTGTTAAACTACTCAGTCTATCTGTTAAACTACTGAAGTTTGCAGATGATACAACAGTGATTGGTCTCATTCGAGGCAACAATGAATCCGCATACAGATGGGAGGTTGAACAACTAGTCTCATGGTGTGACCGGAACAATCTGGAACTGACCACACTCAAAACTGTAGAAATGGTGGTAGACTTTAGGAGAAATCCTCCCATACTACTACCTCTTACAATACTAGACAATACAGTATCAACATTAGAAACCTTCAAATTTCTAGGTTTATCATATCTCAAGACCTATCATCAAAAATGTCATTAAAAAAGCACAACAAAGAATATCCTTTCTGCGCCAACTCAGAAAGCTCAAACTGCCCAAGGAGCTGCTGGTACAGTTCTACAGATGAATTATTGAGTATGTCACCGGCACCTCTATAACTGTCTGGTTTGGTTCTGCAACCCAACAAGACAGACACAGACTTCAGAGGATAATTAGGACTGCAAAAAAAACCAAAACAATTACTACCAACCTCCCTTCCATTGAGGACCTGTATACTGCATGAGTCAAAAAGAGGGCTGTGAAAATATTTACAGACCCCTCACATCCTGGACACCAACTGTTTCACCCCCTACCTTCAAAATGACTCTATAGAGCACTGCAACTAGACACAAGAACTTTTTTCCCCAAACGCCATCACTCTGCTAAACAAATAATTCCCTCAACACTGTCAAACTATTTACTAAGTCTGCTTTACTATTACTATCAATCCTCTCATCATTCCTATCTCCCATTCCCTCCCACTTATGACTGTATGACTGTAACTTTGTTTCTTGTATCCTTAGGATTTATATTGACTTTTTCCTAGTATGATTTGATTGCTTATTTGTACCCTATGACTATCATTAAGTCTTGATGAATGTATCTTTTATTTTTATATACACTGAGAGCATATGCACCAAGACAAATTCCTTGTGTGTCTAACCACACTTGGCCAATAAAGAATTCATTTATTCATTCATCAAGTTTATTTTTTCACCTCCAGCTCTGGATTGTGAGGCACCACAATCCTAAGGGCCCTCCTAAACTCACCTGCTTGAAGAGCACGTGGCAACAGTTACTAGGAGAGTCTTTGCACACCTCTGGGAGGTATACTGGAGCACTCATTCCTGGAGTAGGCTGCTCACCATTATCCATGCTGTTGTAACCTGTCATTGCATTCTACACGGGGGTGGCCTTGAAGAGCATTCGGAAATTTCAACTGGTGCAAAATGTGGCTGCAAGTTAGTAAAGAGTGCTAGATGCAAGACATGTGTAACAACACTATTACATGAGCTGCACAGGTTGCCAGTATATTTCTGGATAAAATTCAAGGTGCTGGTTGTTATCTTTAAAGCCCTAAATGGCTTGGGACTGGGTTACCTGAGGGATTGTCTTTTACCAAGAGTCTCTACTCCTCCAGTCTGATCAAGGAGATTGAGCAAGATACAGAACCCATCAACCAATGAATGCTGACTGGCAGAAACTGGAAGAGGGGCATTATCTGCTATTGCCTCTATTTCAGTGGTTCCCAAACTGGGTGGTACTGCCCCCTGGGGGGGAGGCCTTAGGGGGGCACTAAGAGGCAAGAGGGCCAGCAGGGGGGTGCTAAGAGGCAGCAGGGGGGGTGCTGGAGGAGTCCAGCCACACCAAAAACACGGCAGCTGGAGGATTTTTGCAGGCACAGGGGATCAGCACAGCACTGCAGGTGGGATTCACCCTTCCCATCCAGGAAGCACTGACTGCACTGAGCCGCGACAGGTCCCCACATGGGCCAGGTCAAGCCAGCTGCAAGGAAGGTCTCCCCAAGGAAGTGAGGTAAAGCATGCATGCCTCTAAATTATTGCAGAGGAATTAGTAGGCGGGCCTTTCGGCATGTTGAGCATTCTTGGTGGAGGCAAGTGTCGGGAGGTTTTGCTTGGTGGACCAAGGCCTAGAAGTCAGTACGAAGTGATGTTGGGGATTATGGGAGATGGGACAGGCTCTACTCAGAAGCAGCTGCTGAAGGGGGCATGCTAAGAGGCAGCAGGGGGGGCGTTCAAGGTGCCGGCACCACAGGCTCATCCTATTGACTGTTGCACCGGAATGGTGCAAGGGGCTCAATAGCTTCTATTAAAGGTTTTGTGGATGAAACATGGTCAGGACTATCAGGAAGCTCTACATTTTGTTGAGGCTTTAAACAGGATCCATTGGACCAGACCTCCACCCTAAAAAATTACTTTTCCCCAATGTATTACTGCGCCAATTCTGAAGAAGGCAAAACCAAAATGTACTGGTAAATTACAAGGAGAACACACACACACTCCCTTCTAATCCTGCTGGAGCAGGTGATTGGACTAGAATAGATATCTCATTATCTTTCTCCTCCCTTCCTCCTTCTTTATTTCTTTTTCTTTCTGTCCCTTCCTTCTATCCCCCCTTTCTTTGTCTCTCCCTTTATCGTTCTTTCCCCTTTCTCTTTCTTTTCTTCCTTCTCTTTTTCTCTCTCCCTTTCTTTTCTCTCTCTCTTTCCCTCTGTCAGGCTCACCCCATTGACTTGGTGCACCGCTTTGCTCAGACTTGTTTGGGCAGGTCCCTCCAGTGCAGCGGGCTTAATGGGGTGGACCTGTGGGCCAGCACCTAAAACATGGCAGTGGCAGCACGTTTGAAAAGTAGAGCAAAGCCAGAGGTCAGTAATTTTTGCTGCAAAGAATCACAAAAGCTTCTGGGCTATGCACAAGAAGGGACACACATGTCAATGCAATTCAGCAACATAAAATAAAGAAATACAAATAAAACAAATCAACAAGAATCGGCAAAGCATCTCTGATTAGATTCTATTCACTACTAGAATCTAATCAGAGATGCTTTACTGATTCTAGTCCAATGATCTGCTCCAGCAGGGTTAGAAGGGAGTGTGTGTGTGTGCATGGCTGTCAAAACTCCAAAAACAGATCAAGTAGCTCTGGGGAGGCCAGTCATAAATTAGAACACTTGCTAAACAACTGGCCATTAAGTGAGGACCACTTGTATTTGGTTTGCCAGTTACCTGGCCATGTCCACCCATCACATGACTACCAAACCACACCTACCTGGTCATGTGACCAGCAAGCCACGCCCAGCCAGCAAGCCACGCCAGCCAGCCACATGACCAGCAAGCCACGCCCACCCAGTCATGTGACCAGCAAGCCATGCCCTCAAATTAGGTCAATCCCACAGAAATTTGAATCCCACCCCTGGGTGAGGGGCACTGAGGATGAGTTTGTAGCACCAAGGGGGCAATGGACTGAAAAAGTTTGGGAACCACTGCTCTATTTTGTGGAATATTTGGAGATTAGTGAGGCCCCAACCCTACTGGCCTTTCACAAGGCTTTAAAAATGTGGCTATGTATCCAGATGTGATGCTCAAAATGTGTTAAGGCCCCTGTTTCTTGGCTTTACTATTATTGGTTAACTGTCTTGCTGTATGTATTTTTTATGTTTTTACTGTTATTATTTTCAATGACTTTAACTATTTTATAGCTTTAGAATTGTAAGCTACCCAGAGTCATTCAGCTGTAGAAATTGAATGAAGGAATGATGGATGAATGAATAAATGAATTAATTAATTAATGAATAAATGAAATGAATAAATAAGTCTGCTCTTCTATACAATGATAAAAGGTAAATGAGCCCCATAGACCCACTGAAAAACAGCCTATTAACACTTGCATTATTTAAATTTAAAAGAAATCTGGAGAAAAACCAAAGGTATGCATATAACTGGATAAGAATGCCTAACACTAACCCTAACCCTAACCATATCTTCTGCAACAGCTCAAACTCAATATATGGCCTACAAATACAAGAACCCTTTTCAAACAGTGACCACAGTATGATTGACTTTTGTCTCAATTTACGCCTGCACAAAGAGGATCGTAATGATGGATCCCCAAAATACAACTTCAAAAAAGCCAACTATGATCTCATAGATGCTGATCTATCATCTCTTGATTGACACATTCTGTTCTCTAGCTGTAATGCTACAGAAGACCATTATAATGCATTCTTGTTCGAACTTGAAAAAGTCATTAAACTATATGTACCATTAGTAACCCCCCAAAACAAAACAAAACAAAACAAAAAAACAAATTACCCATAACAATAAGGAAACTTCAATCAAAAAAAAGATCAGTATGGTGTAAAAACAAAACTAGCTATGTAGCAAACTTTAAAAACCAATACAACACCCTATGCTGACAGATAAAGTGAGAATGCACAAATTACCACTGCAAGCAAGAGGAAAACCTCCTACGTACAAAATCCACCCACACCTTCTACAATTTTGTTAACACCAAACTTAAAGACTCAAGAACCATCCCACCCTTAAAAGGACCAAATGGGAAAGACTGCAATGATGAAGCTGTTAAGGCCAATCTCTTCAACACATTCTTCAGCTCAGTCTTTGTAAACAGCAATGGCTCATGCCCCACATTTCCTAGTCATACCACAACTAAGTGTAATAATTTACTACATATTGACTTTACAGAAGATAACGTAGAAAAGGCACTATGTAATTTAAAACCATCCCTATCTATTGGCTCCAATGGATTATGTGCATACTTCTTAAAAAAGCTTTCCTCTGCCATAGCGGAACCCTCTAAGCATTATATATGAGATATCATTCAGAACCAGCTCCTTACCAAACCTATGGTCCTTAGCTATGGTCATCCCTATCTTCAAAAAAGGTGACCCCAGCCTGGTTGAAAACTACAGACCAATCTCACTGTATTGTGTCATGTGCAAATTCATGGAATCAATCATTAACCAATTCATCACTCTCCACTTAGAGTCAAACAACCTACTCTCCAAAAAACAATTTGGTTTCAGGAAAAATTGTCCTGCAATCTTCAACTCCTACACTACAAAAACATATGGACTACTCTACTTGACCAGAGTAAAGCTATAGACGCAATTTACATAGACTTCTGCAAAGCCTTTGATTCAGTGGTCCATGACAAACTGCTGTTAAAACTAAACTCTTATGGCATTTCCAGATCCCTTCATAAGTGGATTACTGCATTCCCTTCAAACAGGCAACAAATAGTAAAAATAGGGAGTGCTATACCAAACCCTGCTCCAGTTAACAGCGGTGTTCCCCAAGGCAGTGTTCTAGGACCCACACTCTTTATACTCTATATAAATGACCTTTGTGATCACCTTATAAGCAACTGTGTCCTCTTTGCAGATGACGTAAAGCTATTCAACACCACTGACAATGCTACTATCCTTGAAAGCAACCTTGATTATGTGTCTGAATGGTCAAACATCTGTCAACTCCAAATCTCAACCAACAAATGTTCTGTCCTACACATTGGTAAAAAAGATCAGTACACCAAATACAAACTAGGCAGATATGACCTTGTTGATGATCCTCACTCTGTCAAGGACCTTGAAATTCTCATATCAAATGACCTAAGCACCAGAGCTCACTGTAACAGCATTGCCAAAAAGGCATTAAGAGTTGTAAATCTAATCTTATGAAGCTTCTCCTCCAAAAATATCGAATTGATAACTAGAGCATACAAAACTTTTGCCAGACCAATACTCGAATACAGCTCATCAGTCTGCATATCAGACATTAATACAATCAAGCAAGTCCAGAAGTATTTCACGAGAAGAGTACTACACTCCTCTCCTCGCAACAGAATACCCTATATCGCTAGGCTTGAGATTTTGGGCTTGGACAACCTTGAACTATGCCACCTACGGTTAGATTTAAGCATAGCACACAAAATTTTCTGTTACAATGTCCTACCAGTCAATGACTACTTCAGCTTCAACCACAACAATACAAGAGCACACAACAGATACAAACTCAATGTAAACTGCTTCAAACTCAATTGCAGAAAGTACAACTTCAGCAACAGAGTGGTCAATGCCTAGAATGAACTACCTGACTCTGTTGTTACATCCTCTAACCTCCACTCCTTTAACCTCAACCACTATTGACCTCACCCCATTCCTAAGAGGTCTGTAAGGGGCGTGCATAAGTGCACCATTGTGCCTCCCATCCCTGTCCTATTGTCCCCATTTATTCAGACCTATTTCCTGTATTCTTACTCATGTTTATACTTATCCCTATTATTTTGTAAGCGATTGACAAATCAAATAAATAAAAATAAAATAAATAAAATCCATTGGCTTCAGGAAGCATCGCTTGATAAGTTGAGTATTAGGTAGCAAGAGGAGTCTAACCAGTGGTGGGATTCAAAATTTTTTACTACCGGTTCTGTGGGCATGGCTTGGTAGGTGTGGCATGGCTTGGTGGGTGTGGCTTGGTGGGCATGGCAGGGGAAGGATACTGTAAAATCTCCATTCTCTCCCCACTCCTGGGGGAAGGTTACTGCAAAATCCCATTCCCTACCTACCCCACTAACCTGTTTTCCAGCTCCATTCTCCTATGCAGGGCAACAAAAGAAGACCCAGTCAATCAGCTGGGACTCAGAAGGCAGAGAATAGATGGGGGCGGACCAGTCAGAGGTGGCATTTGCCGGTTCTCCGAACTAGTCAAAATTTCTGCTACCAGTTCTCCAGAACTGGTCAGAACCTGCTGAATACCACCTCTGAGTTTAACCCAGTAGTTAAATACCCAAAAATGTATTTTAGCTTTAGTTGAGTATGTTTCTGCATAGAGAAAGAAGTTAGGAGTACTGTGGGGTACGTGTAATATAGTTCTAATCTAAAGGGCTTATTTTAAAAGAATTCCATGTAGTAAGAGGAGAATATTTTCCATAAGTCTACTGCATTTAAAACATAAAAGATTCATTTTTTTATTCCTATTTATATGCCGCCCTTCTCTGGAGACTCAGGGTGGCTTACAATTTTTTGGAGCACAACCCAATGCGCTCAGCAATAGCCTTCATTCTATTGTATATGCCTGCTTATTACTAGGCCTTTTGCCTCCCCCCCAGCAGCATTTTTACAAAGTCAGCTTATTGCCCCCAACAATCTTGGGTCCTCAATTTACCTACCCTGAGAGGATGGAAGGCTGAGTCAACCTTGAGCCTGGTGGAATTTGAGCTAACTAATTGCAGGCAGCTGGAACTAAGTCCTAGGCATTTCACAGCCTGCACCACCAAGGCTCTCATTTGATTTTTAAGCCTGTGAAAATTTGAAGGCTACCACTCCTATGCCAGAACTTTACTATTTCTGTGAAACCTTTCTCTGTTTTTATTTTTGTGCCAAGTAATAAAATGTTAAATATCTGTAAGAGGAAATTTTATCTACAGGTGAAACTTGAAAATTAGAATATCGTGCAAAAGTTCATTTATTTCAGTAATGCAACTTAAAAGGTGAAACTAATATATGAGATAGACTCATTACATGCAAAGCAAGATAGTTCAAGCCGTGATTTGTCATAATTGTGATGATTATGGCTTACAGCTCATGAAAACCCAAATCCACAATCTCAGAAAATTAGAATATTACATGCAATCAATAAAACAAGGATTGTACATAGAACAATATCGGACCTCTGAAAAGTATAAGCATGCATATGTACTCAGTACTTGGTTTGGGCCCTTTGCAGCAATTACTGCCTCAATGCGGCATGGCATGGAAGCTATCAGCCTGTGGCACTGCTGAGGTGTTATGGAAGACCAGGATGCTTCAATAGCGGCCTTCAGCTCTTCTGCATTGTTCGGTCTCATGTCTTCTTTCTCTTGGCAATGCCCCATAGATTCTCTATGGGGTTCAGGTCAGGCGAGTTTGCTGGCCAATCAAGCACAGTAATCCACGGTCATTGAACCAGGTTTTGGTGCTTTTGGCAGTGTGGGCAGGTGCCAAGTCCTGCTGGAAAATGAAGTCAGCATCCCCATAAAGCTCATCTGTGGAAGGAAGCATGAAGTGCTCCAAAATCTCCTGGTAGATGGCTGCATTGACCCTGGACTTAATGAAGCACAGTGGACCAACACCAGCAGATGACATGGCTCCCCAAATCAACACAGACTGTGGAAACTTCACACTGGACTTCAAGCATCTTGCAGTGTGTGCCTCTCCATTCTTCCTCCAGACTCTGGGTCCTTGGTTTCCAAATGAGATGCAAAAGTTGCTCTCATCAGAAAAGAGGACTTTGGACCACTGAGCAACAGACCAGGTCTGTTTTTCTTTAGCCCAGGTAAGACACTTCTGACGTTGTTTGTTGTTCAGGAGCGCTTGACAAGAGGAATATGACATTTGAAGCCCATGTCCAGGATCCATCTGTGTGTGGTGGCTCTTGATGCACTGACTCCAGCCTCAGTCCACTCCTTGTGAAAGTCCCCAACACTTTTGAATGGCCTTTTCCTGACAATCCTCTCCAGGCTGTGGTCATCCCTGCTGCTTGTGCACCTTTTTCTTCCACACTTTTCCCTTCCACATAACTTTCTATTAATGTGCTTTGATACAGCACTTTGGGAACATCCAACTTCTTTTGCAATTACCTTTTGAGGCTTTGCCTCCTTATGGAGGTGTCAATGATGGTTTTCTGCACAACTGTCAGGTCAGCAGTCTTTCCCATGATTGTGAACCAGACTGAGGGACCATTTAAAGGCTCAGGAACCCTTTGCAGGTGTTATGGCTTAATTAGCTGATTAGAGTGGGACACTTTGAGCCTAGAATATTGCACCTTTTCACAATATTCTAATTTTCTGAGATTGTGGATTTGGGGTTTTCATGAGCTGTAAGCCATAATCAACACAATTATGGCTTGAACTATCTTGCTTTGCATGTAATGAGTCTATCTCATATATTAGTTTCACCTTTTAAGTTGCATTACTGAAATAAATGAACTTTTGCATGATATTCTAATTTTTCGAGTTTCACCTGTATATTGTAACATCATATTTTTTTCCTTTGAACCTTTCCTTCTTTTTCCTGTGTCCATAACATTCAGGATTAGACAATTTGAGGAACAATAACTATCCAGTGCCCTTAACTGTCTACAATTATCTGAGAATAAGTTATAAACACTATTGTATGCAAAAATGGAAAGACACTTTGATACCTACCATGGAAGAATGGTTGCAGAAGTTGATGGAGTTGGCTAAATGGCAAACTGACCTCTGATTAAAGAAAAACATAGTACTGTTGTTCCACATGGAAACTGCTTCTGAATTTTGTGCTTGATGTGGAAAATGTAATTGTGGAAATTTTGAGTAGTTCAGAGAACTGGCAAATACCTCTGACTGGAGATTTTACAGTATCCTTCCCCTGCCATGCCCACCAAGCCCACCACCAAACCTGTAGTAAAAATTTGAATCCACCACTGGGTTTCACAGATTAGACTGATCTTTACAGAAATGACTTGTTCATATTATTGTAGACAAAAGCTGTGATTTGATGCTTATGTCTATTTTACAACAGAGAGGTTGAAAGTCAATGCTTCTTTTCTTTAATTTTCCCTACCCTTCCTCACTTCTTTTTCCCCTTTTCCTTCCCTCCTTATTTCTTTAATTAGTTACTTTTGTGTGCACACAGTATTTTATAATATTTAATAACTCAATAAAAATGTTTGAAGGAAAAAAATAAGTTATAAATACTAAGTCATCTGCATAAAGCAATATGGACATGTTATTTCACATTTTTTACTGGAACAGAATTCTCTTCTCAGGGCTGGGTTGATATAATTATACATTGATTAAACAGGAGTCATATTTCCTTATTCCTCCTGAGGTCTTGAAATTATGTGTCAGTTGGCCTACTGTGGTGAATGTGTCTGATGCCATGATTAAAATAAAAACCTTCTATTCAAATTCAACTGGTCTAACTAATCCATGTTAGTTTCTGCAAGGAAATCCACAAAATAACACACAGCTTCCTGTGGGACTGTTTACATTTAAAATCAAATAATCAATACAAAGCCATAATCAATGGTTGAATATTCTGCTCTAAATGGAAGTACCTGTTCCCTGCAAGCATCGTTATCAATGTTCAATTTATTAGCTTGATTGTTTGCATAAATTTTCAAGCCAGGATGTTAATCAGGCTAGTGGTCTATAATTCTCTGATGGCTGCAATCACCTTTTTTGTACATTGGGATCACTATGCTTGTGTTCTGCCCTCAGGGCAACCTGAGTTAACATTATTAATACATTAAACCAAATAGAGCTTCAAAAAAAAAATAGCTTTTAATAAATCTCCAAGGATATACTCTCTGGGGTTTTGCCTGAGGAGAAAGCAGGATCAGAGATTTGATTTTTTTAACACTACTGAGATTCAGATTCTGGAAAATTAGCAGGTGTTTGATAGAGAGCAGACAGTCTAGTATGAAAGTTCTCCCATTCTTTTGGACACTCTAGCTGTAAATGGTGTGGGAATAAATTTGGGTGACCAAGGAAGAGGTACAGAGTAGGCAGTGGTCAGTTAAGAGTTGCTGAGTTCACAGAAGGTATGAGGGTATGGCATACATCTCAGAAGGGTCCCCAAGTTTTTGGTCTGTAAAGATGAGGGAAGAAAGATATTTTCAGATTGAAAGATTGATGTCAGCTTTGCAAAGTAGTCAGATAAGAAGCACAGCCATGAACTAATTCACAAAACCTTGCAAGGCTGAAAGCACATGTCTCTACCCTTTCACCTTTAGGAAGGACTAGTTAAATATTGTTGTTCTATTTGTCAATAAATATGTATAAATACCAGAAGAAACTCAGGTTGGGGTGGGAGACCTACTCAAAATTTGAAAATTCCATTTCTTTGGTAGATTCATGAATGTAAGGCCTGTCATTCAATGGATAAGGGAATGTATGATGAAATTCATCAATGTCAAGATTTATACCATTTTCTTACTTTGCTTATCAGCCCCTATTCTTGCATCAAAACACCGCCTCAGACTTGCAAAAATAACATTAGTTTTAACTTTCCTACTAAGCTGATTCTTGGTCTGGTCTACTGGGTGGGTCTGATAGCATTCTTGCAAGTCTGATTATACTGTACTTCACTTTTATGTGAATTACAGAGTTGACAACTGCATATTTTCTTATTCTCTTTTTCTTCTGCTTCTTGGAATTATATGGTTTCTCCTTCATTGTTTTGATAATGAATCCCCCTATCTTCATCAAGGTCATCTGACTTAGTCAGTGTGGCTGTTTCAAAAGATGGTTTAAATGAGAGTTGACCTAATTTCTATTTAGAAGCTATTCCAGACATTGCTATCAAAATCCCTGCCTCCAAACAGCAACTTTCTTAGCAAGATTGAACTGGTCCAGCCAAATAGAAGAATAGAAGAATATGGTTGTATAGGTAATTTGGCACTAAACAATAAAGGGCTTTATAGGTCAAGATCATAGGTTAATTATATATCTATTGATAAAAGTGCAGGGCTTGTAACAAAAGCATAATGTTTCCATTGTTAAGTACTGGCTAATATATGGGCTATTTTGAACCTAATGGAGCTTATGAGTAGCATTTAAAGGCAATCCCATATAATGCAGGTTACAATAGCCCAAATTAATGGTGATAAATTCATGAGTCACTGTAGCAAGTTCCTGCAGAACCATGAGTCCTGAAGGACACCAAACGATAAACCTGCTCCTTCAGGATAGTACTCTATCAAGTAGACAAACTTGATCCTCTGAAGAAAATTCCAGGATTTAGTTAATTAGCTGATGGCCTATTACTTCAACCCTGGAAAAATTAAGGCTCAAAAGATGTATAAAACCTCATTTTCACTTTTTCGGTGGCTTTTAAAGCCTTCTTGGAGCAAATTGTAACTAAAGTGATGAGTTCAATAAAACATTTTTTAAAAGTAATTGTGTTATATTTAGGGCTTTACTGGTTAAAGAGAAGAAGGATTTAAATTTTTCTTTCTTATTTTCTCAAATTATAACTTAACACAATGTATGAACTCTGCCACAGAAGGTTCCACATTTTGTAATGTTTCCAGCCATCCTGCTGGTTCAGGCAAATTTTATTATCACTGTGATAGCTGGCAGCTAAGTTAATAGTGATTTCTCTTCCTCAATGTTCAGTTAACTTTTGAATCCATGAACTTTGCATTATGTGAGACCTATGATCCTAGAGAAGCTCCCTTGATCTGAGTTGGTGGTTCTGAATCAAATGAATTTGACTGTAATTCATATCATTCTTGATCCAGGCAGAGGAAGCCAGAAACCTGCATTTCTGCAGTACTTGATACTTGACTATTATAATTCCTCAGCTAGGTCTATATCTGCAGATTGAAACTGCAAGCTTTAGATCTGATAATCTACATTTCCATATCTGGGAGAAAGCTTCAATAGTATTTTGCTGAAATCCTTTGGTGCTGTAATCTGCCTAGAAACTTTCATTAGTCTAAAAATACCATTTTAAAAACATTGTTTATCTTCCTAGGTATCCGCTAAAGGTAATGAGACTGGAGCTGAAATGACTTCAATTTTATGTTTTATAGCTCAATTGATGGTAGGACCACTTTTGTGCTATGTACAAAAAAAAAAGAAGACATAAAAGAAAAAATGTATTTGAACTATGGTTCAGAAAGGAAATTGATTTTGCTAGGCCTGTATACTGTTTTTACTGTTGTTATTTTAAAACAAGTTTAATATTGATTTTACATGGGAACTTATATTTTATTCACTTCCTAAAAATAATACTGCTATACAGGTGGAGGAGATAAGAAAGAGAGAAAAGCAGCGTAACAAATATAACTTTGATTTCCATCTGCAAAATCTTTAAATGTTTGCAAATATATTTAAGAAACCTCATAGGAACTATAAACCAGGGAAAAATAAGTTGGTTGCTGATTTTGCAACCCAGTAAGAGCTTGTTCGTCTGTTTAGTGTGGAAAATGTTTATATTATCCATGAATTTTTAAAAAGGGTCAGTTGCACGATGATCTAACTATGTTACCCACAAACTCCTCATTTTTAGTACCATCCATTACTGTATCTAAGCACTCTCCAAAAATAGGAGGGAGATGAATTTTCCAGATAAAATTAAGGGCTTATTCAAAGTTTTCCCAGACACCCTTCAAATATATTACATTCCAAGTCCCATAATTGGGGAAGGGGGCAGAGAGAAGGAAAGTTGATAAGAATTAAACCTCCCTAAAATTGGAACTCAAGTGATTTCAGAAAGTTTTCTAGAAAAAATAATTAGCAAAAATGTGAGAATTAAATGCAATTTCAAAACTAAAAGTAAAGTGTAGTCCTTTCCTGCAATTTCAGAAGTTGTCCTAAACAGACAGAGCTCATAATTCTTGGTTCTTTCCAAAAGTATGTATGTATGTA
>CM019148.1:311209848-311328269 GCA_009733165.1 Naja naja
AAACCACACCTACCTGGTCATGTGACCAGCAAACCACGCCCAGCCAGCAAGCCATGCCAGCCAGTCACATGACCAGCAAGCCACGCCCACCCAGTCATGTGACCAGCAAGCCATGCCCTCAAATTAGGTCAATCCCACAGAATTTGAATCCCACCCTGGGTGGGGGCACTGAGGATGAGTTTGTAGCACCAAGGGGCAATGGACTGAAAAGTTTGGGAACCACTGCCTATTTTGTGGAATATTTGGAGATTAGTGAGGCCTCAACCCTACTGGCCTTTCACAAGGCTTTAAAAATGTGGCTATGTATCCAGATGTGATGCTCAAAATGTGTTAAGGCTTATTGCCCCCAACAATCTTGGGTCCTCAATTTACCTACCCTGAGAGGATGGAAGGCTGAGTCAACCTTGAGCCTGGTGGGATTTGAGCTAACTAATTGCAGGCAGCTGGAACTAAGTCCTAGGCATTTCACAGCCTGCACCACCAAGGCTCTCATTTGATTTTTAAGCCTGTGAAAATTTGAAGGCTACCACTCCTATGCCAGAACTTTACTATTTCTGTGAAACCTTTCTCTGTTTTTATTTTTTGTGCCAAGTAATAAAAATGTTAACTATCTGTAAGAGGAAATTTTATCTACAGGTGAAACTTGAAAAATTAGAATATCGTGCAAAAGTTCATTTATTTCAGTAATGCAACTTAAAAGGTGAAACTAATATATGAGATAGACTCATTACATGCAAAGCAAGATAGTTCAAGCCGTGATTTGTCATAATTGTGATGATTATGGCTTACAGCTCATGAAAACCCAAATCCACAATCTCAGAAAATTAGAATATTACATGCAATCAATAAAACAAGGATTGTACATAGCACAATATCGGACCTCTGAAAAGTATAAGCATGCATATGTACTCAGTACTTGGTTTGGGCCCCTTTTGCAGCAATTACTGCCTCAATGCAACATGGCATGGAAGCTATCAGCCTGTGGCGCTGCTGAGGTGTTATGGAAGACCAGGATGCTTCAATAGCGGCCTTCAGCTCTTCTGCATTGTTCGGTCTCATGTTTCTTTCTCTTGGCAATGCCCCATAGATTCTCTATGGGGTTCAGGTCAGGCGAGTTTGCTGGCCAATCAAGCACAGTAATCCCACGGTCATTGAACCAGGTTTTGGTGCTTTTGGCAGTGTAGGCAGGTTCCAAGTCCTGCTGGAAAATGAAGTCAGCATCCCCATAAAGCTCATCTGTGGAAGGAAGCATGAAGTACTCCAAAATCTCCTGGTAGACAGCTGCATTGACCCTGGACTTAATGAAGCACAGTGGACCAACACCAGCAGATGACAGGGCTCCCCAAATCAACACAGACTAGGGAAACTTCAGACTGGACTTCAAGCATCTTGCTGTGTGTGCCTCTTCATTCTTCCTCCAGACTCTGGGTCCTTGGTTTCCAAATGAAATGCAAAAGTTGCTCTCATCAGAAAAGAGGACTTTGGACCACTGAGCAACAGACCAGGTCTGTTTTTCTTTAGCCCAGGTAAGACACTTCTGACGTTGTTTGTTGTTCAGGAGCGGCTTGACAAGAGGAATATGACATTTGAAGCCCATGTCCAGGATCCATCTGTGTGTGATGGTTCTTGATGCACTGACTCCAGCCTCAGTCCACTCCTTGTGAAAGTCCCCAACACTTTTGAATGGCCTTTTCCTGACAATCCTCTCCAGGCTGCAGTCATCCCTGCTGCTTGTGAACCTTTTTCTTCCACACTTTTCCCCTCCACGTAACTTTCTATTAATGTGCTTTGATACAGCACTTTGGGAACATCCAACTTCTTTTGCAATTACTGTTTGAGGCTTTCCCTCCTTATAAAGGGTGTCAGTGATGGTTTTCTGCACAACTGTCAGGTCAGCAGTCTTTCCCATGATTGTGAACCAGACTGAGAGACCATTTAAAGGCTCAGGAACCCTTTGCAGGTGTTATGGCTTAATTAGCTGATTAGAGTGGGACACTTTGAGCCTAAAACATTGCACCTTTTCACAATATTCTAATTTTCTGAGATTGTGGATTTGGGGTTTTCATGAGCTGTAAGCCATAATCATCACAATTATGGCTTGAACTATCTTGCTTTGCATGTAATGAGTCTATCTCATATATTAGTTTCACCTTTTAAGTTGCATTACTGAAATAAATGAACTTTTGCATGATATTCTAATTTTTCTAGTTTCACCTGTATATTATGTATCATATTTTTCCTTTTGAACCTTTTCCTTCCACTTTCCACAAATGTCCCCAACATTCAGCCCTTAACTGTCTACACAAGCCTATCTGAGAATAAGTTATAAACACTATTGTATGCAAAAAAATGGAAAGACACTTTGATACCTACCATGGAAGAATGGTTGCAGAAGTTGATGGAGTTGGCTAAAATGGCAAAACTGACTACTCTGATTAAAGAAAAAAACATAAGTAATGTTGTTTCCAAATGGAAACTGCTTCTGAATTTTGTGCTTGATGTGGAAAATGTAATTTTGACTTTGGGTTTCACCAGAGGTGGTATTCAGCAGGTTCTGACCAGTTCTGAAGAACTGGTAGTGGAAATTTTGAGTAGTTCAGAGAACTGGCAAATACCACCTCTGACTGGAGATTTTACAGTATCCTTCCCCTGCCATGCCCACCAAGCCACACCCACCAAACCTGTAGTAAAAAAATTTGAATCCCACCACTGGGTTTCACAGATTAGACTGATCTTTACAGAAATGACTTGTTCATATTATTATGGAAAAACAAAAAGCTGTGATTTGATGCTTATGTCTTATTTTACTGCAACAGAGAGAGTTGAAAGTCAATGCTTCTTTTTCTTTAATTTTCCCTACCCTTCCTCACTTCTTTTTCCCCTTTCCCTTCCCTCCTTATTGCTCTTTAATTAGTTACTTTTGTATTTTGTATTTTATAATATTTAATAACTCAATAAAAATGTTTGAAGGAAAAAAATAAGTTATAAATACTAAGTCATCTGCATAAAGCAATATGGACATGTTCTTATTTCACATTTTTACTGGAACAGAAATTCTCTTCTCAGGGCTGGGTTGATATAATTAATACATTGATTAAACAGGAGTCATATTTCCTTATTCACTCCTTGAGAGGTCTTGAAATTATGTGTCAGTTGGCCTACTGTGGTGAATGTGTCTGATGCCATGATTAAAATAAAAAACCTTCTATTCAAATTCAACTGGTCTAACTTAATCCATTGTTAGTTTCTGCAAGGAAATCCACAAAAATAACACACAGCTTCCTGTGGGACTGTTTTACATTTTAAAATCAAATAATCCAATACAAAGCCATAATCAATGGTTGAATATTCTGCTCTAAATCGTACCTGTTCCCCTGCAAGCACATCGTTATCAATGTTCCAATTTATTAGCTTGATTGTTTGCATAAATTTTGGCCAGGATGTTAATCAGGCTAATTGGTCTATAATTCTCTGACTGGCTGCAATCACCTTTTTTTGTACATTGGGATCACTATGCTTGTGTTCTGCCCTCAGGGGCCTGACCTGAGGAGTTAACATTATTAATACATTAAACCAAAATAGGCTTCCACCAAAAAAAATAGCTTTTAATAAATCTCCAAGGATATACTCTCCTGGGGTTTTGCCTGAGGAGAAAGCCAGGATCAGAGATTTGATTTTTTTTAACACTACTGAGATTCAGATTAACTGGAAAATTAGCAGGTGTTTGATAGAGAGCAGACAGTCTAGTATGAAAGTTCTCCCATTCTTTTTGGACACTCTAGCTGTAAATGGTGTGGGAATAAATTTGGGTGACCAAAGGAAGAGGTACAGAGTAGGCAGTGGTCAGTTAAGAGTTGCTGAGTTCACAGAAGGTATGAGGGTATGGCATACATCTCAGAAGGGGTCCCCCAAGTTTTTTGGTCTGTAAAGATGAGGGGAAGAAAGATATTTTCAGATTGAAAGATTGATGTCAGCTTTGCAAAGTAGTCCAGATAAGAAGCACAGCCATATGAACTAATTCACAAAACCTTGCAAGGCTGAAAGCACATGTCTCTACCCTTTCACCTTTAGGAAGGACTAGTTAAATATTGTTGTTCTATTTGTCAATAAATATGTATAAATACCAGAAGAAACTCAGGTTGGGGTGGGGGAGACCTACTCAAAATTTGAAAATTCCATTTCTTTGGTAGATTCATGAATGTAAGGCCTGTCATTCAATGGATAAGGGAATGTATGATGAAATTCATCAATGTCAAGATTTATACCATTTTCTTACTTTATGCTTATCAGCCCCTATTCTTGCATCAAAAACACCCGCCTCAGACTTGCAAAAATAACATTAGTTTTAACTTTCCTACTAAGCTGATTCTTGGTCTGGTCTACTGGGTGGGTCTGATAGCATTCTTGCAAGTCTGATTATACTGTACTTCACTTTTTATGTGAATTACAGAGTTGACAACTGCATATTTTCTTATTCTCTTTTTTCTTCTGCTTCTTGGAATTATATGGTTTCTCCTTCATTGTTTTGATAATGAATCCCCTATCTTCATCAAGGTCATCTGACTTAGTCAGTGTGGCTGTTTCCAAAAGATGGTTTAAATGAGAGTTGACCTAATTTCTATTTAGAAGCTATTCCAGACATTGCTATCAAAATCCCTGCCTCCAAACAGCAACTTTCTTAGCAAGATTGAACTGGTCCAGCCAAATAGAAGAATAGAAGAATATGGTTGTATAGGTAATTTGGCACTAAACAATAAAGGGCTTTATAGGTCAAGATCATAGGTTAATTATATATCTATTGATAAAAGTGCAGGGCTTGTAACAAAAGCATAATGTGTTCCCATTGTTAAGTACTGGCTAATATATGGGCTATTTTGAACCTAATGGAGCTTATGAGTAGCATTTAAAGGCAATCCCATATAATGCAGGTTACAATAGCCCAAATTAATGGTGATAAATTCATGAGTCACTGTAGCAAGTTCCTGCAGAACCATGAGTCCTGAAGGACACCAAAACGATAAACCTGCTCCTTCAGGATAGTACTCTATCGAAGTAGACAAACTTGATCCTCTGAAGAAAATTCCAGGATTTAGTTAATTAGCTGATGGCCTATTACTTCAACCCTGGAAAAATTAAGGCTCAAAAGATGTATAAAACCTCATTTTTCACTTTTTCGGTGGCTTTTTAAAGCCTTCTTAGGCAAATTGTAACTAAAGTGATGAGTTCAATAAAACATTTTTTTAAAGTAATTGTGTTATATTTAGGGCTTTACTGGTTAAAGAGAAGAAGAAGGATTTAAATTTTTCTTTCTTATTTTCTCAAATTATAACTTAACACAATGTATGAACTCTGCCACAGAAGGTTCCACATTTTGTAATGTTTCCCAGCCATCCTGCTGGTTCAGGCAAATTTTGTATTATCACTGTGATAGCTGGCAGCTAAGTTAATAGTGATTTCTCTTCCTCAATGTTCAGTTAACTTTTGAATCCATGAACTTTGCATTATGTGAGACCTATGATCCTAGAGAAGCAAGCTCCCAACTGATACGAGTTGGTGGTTCTGAATCAAATGAATTTGACTGTAATTCATATCATTCTTGATCCAGGCAGAGGGAAGCCAGAAACCTGCATTTCTGCAGTACTTGATACTTGACTATTATAATTCCTCAGCTAGGTCTATATCTGCAGATTGAAACTGCAAGCTTTAGATCTGATAATCTACATTTCCATATCTGGGAGAGAAAGCTTCAATAGTATTTTGCTGAAATCCTTTTGGTGCTGTAATCTGCCTAGAAACTTTCATTAGTCTAAAAATACCATTTTAAAAACATTGTTTATCTTCCTAGGTATCCGGCTAAAGGTAATGAGACTGGAGCTGAAATGACTTCAATTTTATGTTTTATAGCTCAATTGATGGTAGGACCACTTTTGTGCTATGTACAAAAAAAAGAAGACATAAAAGAAAAGGAAAAAATGTATTTGAACTATGGTTCAGAAGGAAATTGATTTTGCTAGGCCTGTATACTGTTTTTACTGTTGTTATTTTAAAACAAGTTTAATATTGATTTTACATGGGAACTTATATTTTATTCACTTCCTAAAAGTAATACTGCCTATACAGGTGGAGGAGATAAGAAAGAGAGAAAGAAGCAGCGTAACAAATATAACTTTGATTTCCATCTGCAAAATCTTTAAATGTTTGCAAATATATTTAAGAAACCTCATAGGAACTATAAACCAGGGAAAAATAAGTTGGTTGCTGATTTTGCAACCCAGTAAGAGCTTGTTCGTCTGTTTAGTGTGGAAAATGTTTATATTATCCATGAATTTTTAAAAAGGGTCAGTTGCACGATGATCTAACTATGTTACCCACAAACTCCTCATTTTAGTACCATCCATTACTGTATCTAAGCACTCTCCAAAAATAGGAGGGAGATGAATTTTCCAGATAAAATTAAGGGCTTATTCAAAGTTTTCCCAGACACCCTTCAAATATATTACATTCCAAGTCCCATAATTGGGGAAGGGGGCAGAGAGAAGGAAAGTTGATAAGAATTAAACCTCCCTAAAATTGGAACTCAAGTGATTTCAGAAAGTTTTTCTAGAAAAAAATAATTAGCAAAAATGTGAGAATTAAATGCAATTTCAAAACTAAAAGTAAAGTGTAGTCCTTTCCTGCAATTTCAGAAGTTGTCCTAAACAGACAGAGCTCATAATTCTTGGTTCTTTCCAAAAGTATGTATGTATGTATGTATGTATGTATGTATGTATGTATGCATGCATATGAAACAGATACATACAGTACATACATACATACATACATACATACATACATACATTACTGTATAAATGGAACTATGGCAGATGTTCAATATGGAATAGTCTCATCATTACTATAATCTAGAAGAAGAATACAATGGACCATGAATGGAAGTAATAAATAATTACTTTTGGAATTTAATAGATAATAACAAGTGCTTTTCATTCACTCTGATTTGATATATTCAATTCTCACCATTTGTTTTGTTTAAGGAAAGGCCAGTCTGATGCTGAATGTGTCTTATATACAGATAAATACCACCAATATTCATCAGTCCAGTTAAAACTTTAAATATTGGTTCAGCCTCTACTCTTTCAGAACATTTTTATGAATCAGAACTCTAATTCTCTATAAAAACAGCATAAATTTGCCAGTTCTGGTGCCATATCTGTAAAATGGCTAGTTTGCCTTTCCTTGCCTGTGTTTTGACCAGTGAATGGATATAGTAACAGTCAAATGATAACTAATGCCATTGAATTCAAGATAGTGAAGATGAAGCTGATATTAGCAGCTTTGTTCCCTATGCCATCCATCTGGTAAACTTGCACGATTTATTTTTCTCACCATGTTCATGTATACATCCAAACTAGACTGTGTTGTTTCTCTGTGTCATATAATATATGTGGTATATGCATTTTTGTATTTCTTTATTTTGTCATGTTTATGTAGTTTGTTTGTTTGTTTGTTTGTTTGTTTGTTTATTTATTTATTTATTTATTTATTTATTTATTTATTTATTGGACTTGTATGCCGCCCCCTCTCCGCAAGGACTCAGGGTGGCTCACAACTAAAAACACAGTAATACAAACAATAAATATTTAAAAGAAAATTAAATCAACAAGCCCAATCTTTAAAACCCAATTAAAATAATTTAAAAATTTAAAAAACCGAGGTCAGTCCAGCCCGGCCTGTTCAAACAACCAGGTCTTCAGATCATGGCGGAAGGAGCGAAGATCAGGAGCCAAATGGAGCTCCAGAGGGAGCTGGTTCCACAAGGTGGGGGCATAACAGAATAGGCCCTTTCGCCAGCCGACATTGTCTAGCCGACAGCACCCAAGGAGGCGCGCACAGGGCGATTGGTGTTTGATATTGGCAGGAGACATTCCCGCAAGTACCCTGGACCCATATCGTAAAGGACTTTGAATGTTAACACCAACACCTTGAATCTCACCCGGAGGGCAAACAGTAACCAATGCAGCTCGCACAGGAGGGGTGTAACATGGGAGTATCGGGAAACTTCCATCACAGCCCACGCAGCCGCATTCTGCACCAGCTGAAGCCTCCGGATAGTATGCAAGGGCAGTCCTAAATAGAGAGCGTTGCAGTAGTCTAGTCAGGAAGTCACAAGTGCATGAGTGATCGTGCAGAGGGCATCTTGGTCCAGATACGGATGCAACTGGTGAACCAGTCAGACCTGAGCAAAAGCCCCCCCTGGTCACGGCCCCCACCTGCTCCTCCAAACCAAGCCGTGAATCCAGGAGGACTCCCAGGTTCTGGGCCCTGTCCACAGGGGGCAACACCTCTCCCCCTATGACCAAAGATGGAATCAACTGACTGGGCCGAGATGCCTGTATGCACAACCACTCAGTCTTAGCCGGATTGAGCTGCAGTCCATTCCTGCCCATCCAGATCCATACCGCATCCAGACACTGGGTCATTACAGAGAGGGCATCGCTGATTTGGTTTGGGGTGGAGATATACAACTGGGTATCATCAGCGTACTGATGATACCTCACCCCAAAACCACAGATGATCTCACCCAGCAGCTTCATATAGATGTTGAACAGGAGGGGAGAGAGGACCGACCCCTGAGGGACCTCACATGTGAGTGCCTTGGGGCCGACCTCTGCCCTCCTGCCAACACCGATTGCAAGCACCCCGAGAGGTAGGAGGAGAACCACTGCAGAACAGTGCCCCCCACTCCCAACCCCCCGAGGTGCCGCAATAGGATACCATGGTCAATGGTATCAAAAGCCGCTGAGAGATCTAACAGGACTAAGACAGAGGAAAATCCCCTGTCCCGAGCCCTCCAGAGATCATCCATCAGGGTGACCAATGCTGTCTCCATGCTAAACCCAGGCTGGAAGCCCGACTGATATGGATCTAGATAGTCCGCTTCCTCCAGGAAAAGCAGAAACTGCTGAGCCACCACGCTTTCAACAACCTTCACCCAAAAGTGAAGGTTGGAGACTGGATGGAAATTGTTTAAAACGGCTGGGTCCAGAGCAGGCTTCTTCAGGAGGGGGTCTCACCACTGCCTCTTTCAAGGCGGCAGGAAAGAACCCCTCCCTCAGCAAGGCATTAACAACTGCCTGGAGCCAGCCGCACGTGGTCTCCCTGGAGGCATATACCATCCAGGAAGGACATGGGTCCAATAAACAGGTGGTGGAACTCAGGCGTCGCATAATCCTGTCCACTTCATCCTCAGAAACAGGATCAAACTCAGCCCAGATGACAACAGTCAGACTCTCTGTGACTCCCTCCTCAGACCACTGCAAATTATTTATTTATTTATTTATTAATGAGACTTGCATGCCGCCCCATCTCCGAAGACTCGGGGCAGCTCACAGCTAAAACAACAAGAACAATAAATAATTAAAAAGAAATTAAACTAACAAGCCCCATTAAGATATAACTACATAAGTACATGATAAAACCATAATAAACCCACCCCCCAAAGGGTCACAGCCTGGCTTGGTTAAATAACCAGGTCTTCAATTCACGGGAAGGCGGAGGTCAGGGGCCAGACGGAGTCCCAGGGGAAGCTGATTCCAGAGGTCAGGGGCCACAATAGAGTAGGGTTGTCGTCAGGGGACCGCCAACCAGCATTGGCCAGCCGACAGGACCCCAAGGAGTCCTTGCCTATGTGATGCACAGGCGGTTAGTACTTGATGTCGGCAGGAGTCGCTCCCTTAGATATTGCGGACCCATGTCATGAAGGATTTTGTATGTTAGTGTTAACACCTTGAATCTCACCCAGAGCACAACCGGCAGCCAATGCAGACAGCGCAGAGGGGGATAACATGGGAGAACCGGGAAACTCCCATCACCACCCGCGCTGCCGTATTTTGCACCAGCTGTAATCTCCGGATAGTATGCAAGGGTAGTACTAAATAGAGAGCGTTGCAGTAGTCGAGTCTGGAGATAACAAGGGCATGAGTAACTGTCGGGGCATTGCGGTCCAGAAAAGGCGTAGTGGCGAACCAAGCGGAGCTGTGCAAAAGCCCCCCTGGCAACAGCCCCCACCTGCTCTTCCAATCGAAGCCGTACATCCAGGAGGACCCCCAGATTCCGCGCCCTATCCACAGGGGGCAACACCACTCCCCCTATGGTCAAAGATGGACAATCCTCACTGGGCCACGATGCCGGTATGCACAGCCACTCAGTCTTGGCCGGGTTGAGACGAAGCATGTTTCCGTTCATCCAGATCCGTACCGCATCCAAGCACTGGGTCATCAGGGAGAGGGCATCACCGATCTGGTTCGGGGTGTAGATGTACAGCTGAGTATCATCTGCATATTGATGGAAACTCACCCCGAAACCATGGATGATCTCACCCAGCGGCTTCATATAGAATTAGAGTCAGCCCCTCCCAGATCCGAGCGACCTTATCCGACAGATATTGTCCAAATTCCTCAGTCCTGCCCTGCAGAGGCTCCCGATGTAAGAGGGAGTGCGCGACCCTAAACAGGGTGGCCGGGTGATTATCTGCAGACGCTACGAGGGTGGAGAGGTAAGCCCTCCTCGCCGCCCTCAAAGCTCCCAGGTAAGTCCTAATATAGGCTCTCAACTGGGTTCGGTCGGATTCGCAATGGGTCGACCTTCACCTGCTGTCTAGGCCCCTCCTACGTTTCTTCATCTCCCAGAGCTCCTCTGTAAACCAGGGAGCCACCTGGGATCTGAGGCGAGTGAGGGGACATAAGGGGACAACCCAGTCAAGGGCTTCCGAGGCAGCCTGTTGCCATGCAGCTGCCAGCACCTCAGCCAAGCTGTGGATAAGGGAGGTGGGCAGAAACCCCAGCTCTGCCTGGAACCTCTCAGGGTCCATCAGGCATCTGGGGTGGAACCATCTCAGCGGTTCCTCATCCCAGCAGCATGGGGCGGCCTGTTGGAAGACCAGACGTAGGAGATAGTGATCTGACCATGCAACGGGTTGGGCATTAATACTGCCCACCCCCAGATCACTACGCCACTGCTCCAAGACAAAAACAAGGTTGAGCATGTTGCCCCCCCCATGCGTGGGGCCCTGTATTAGCTGGGTCAGGCCCATAGCCGCCATGGAAGCCATGAACTCCTGGGCCAAACCCGATGCCCCTCCCAGGGAGGGCAAGTTGAAGTCACCCAAGACCAAAAGCCCTGGGAGCTCCACCGCCACTCCTGAGAGTGCATTGAGAAACCCAGGCAGGGCTGCTGCTACACAGCTGGGGGAAAGGTATGCAAGCAGCAGGCCCAACTGGCCACCAGGCCCCAACCGCAGGAGGAGGGTCTGTCTGGGAAACAGAGACCTCCCTTGGAATCAAGGTCTCCCGAATAACAACAGCCACCCCACCACCCCTTCCCTGGACTCTAGGCTGGTGCAAAACTCGAAAACCTGGGGGGCATAAATCAACCAGAGGGACTCCACCCTCTGGCACCAACCAGGTTTCAGTGATGCAGGCCAGGTCCGCAGCCTCCTCCTCAATCACTTCCCAGAGGAGGGGTGCCTTGTTAGCCATGGACATGGCATTAAAATACACCAGCCGCAGCCCAGGGGCTCCGGGTCCCATATCCCCAGGGGAGTGGGCAGAGGCATGGGGGTCGGAGTGCACCACAGCTCGCAAACAGTGGCAGCGCGCTCCCAAATCATGATATGACCCCCTGACTCTTCATCTACCGCCAAATCCGATCACCCTGGGAATCGATGTTCCCACCTTGCTTCCCAGAGCCCCAAGGGCCCCCCTCCCCCCTCCCTGCCACGATCCTTGACCAGGCTGGACTGAGTTCCAACCAAACTAGGTAGGCAATTCCCAGAAGCTCGCCAAGAAGACCCTTCCACCCCCTCCCTAACCCCTTAAGATGACCAATTAAAAATTTTAAAAACCTCCCCTTCTGAATTAAACTTAATTTAAAACCCTTGGTCATGCTATGCCCCCTCTCGGGATTAGGAGATCTGTTATCGAGGAGGGGCTTTGACAATACAGCGGCCATCTCAGGGACAGGGGAACACCCCTGAGTGCCCACAGCTCAAGAGAAGAGTAGGTGTAACCAATAGTAGTCATCAATAGGAAAATCAAAGTCCAGGATAAGATGATACATAGTTCAGGTCGCCAATGGTGAATTCTGGGGCCAGCAAACAGCGGAGACCTCTCGACCCAGGCGGCACTCCCACTGCCTACCGGGGAGTAAGTCCCACGATCTCGACATGGTCCAGCTTCCTCTCTTCCACAGAGGAAGACAGTCTGCAAGCTAACCCTGGATAAGGGGGGCCAACACCACTGCTCTCTCACCCCAGTGGTGATGGCCAGGCATGTCATGCTCCCACCACACCATGCAACCCCCAAAGGGTGAACTGAGGTATCTGGGGGGAAGGAAAGATGGTCCAGGCACAGTAGATGGCCACTAAGGGCCTGATGTCTCCACCAACCAGTCATTCTGTCATTCCATCCTCCAGGCCCTCCCAAGAAGAAGAAGCCGAAAGCAACATCCGCCACCATCATCGCATCCAAGGCTAGGGGGAAGGTCGGGGAGATACTAAGGACACCAATAAAAAGACTGGTGCCCCGAGCATCCTCCCCAGCAGATCTTCAAGTATGCCCCAGCCAATAGCACCAGCAGCAGCAGCGCCGCTGATGCCACCATCGCGGCACGCCATCTCTGCCATGCTGCAGCCACGCTACAATTGTGCAGCAGCTCCGTCAGACTCCAGTGGGCCCTCCGACAGCCCCTCCGACAGCTCGGCGGCCTCTCCAGCAGTCCACAGCGACCCCTCCAACAATCTCTTCAGCAGCCGTCATTCCAACAGCCGCCACTGTCATTCCAGATCTCAAGGTCTGCTTCTTCGCTGTTCGGACCACTCCTCCAAAAATTCTGACCATCTCCTCCTGTGGGCCTCCAGCGCAAGTCGCGTCAGCCGCGTGAGCTTCTGGGTGCAAATGCCGAGGCCACCAAGGCCACCAAGGCCATAGGGCCACAAGCGTCGCACCCCCCACCATCACGCCAGGCGGCGCCAGCTGAGGAAAACCCCCGACCAGCATCGCTGTCGCCGTCGCTGACTCCTCGACCCAGGAGAACACCCTGGGTCGGATGGTGGACCATCCAGTGAGCCGCACAAGCCGCACGAGCTGCCGCCACTGACATTTCGACCCAGGAGAAACACCCTGGGTCAGGCGGCAGGCTTCCAGCACGGCATCGCTGGGCATCGCACTGAGCGGCACCAGCCGGAAGGAAGGAAAAAACCCTGACCGGCGTCCCTGCCACCGCTGCCCGAGCTGCCGCTGCTGACACATCGACCCACGAGAAATACCCTGGGTCGGACGGCAGGCTTCCAGTGTGGCCCGCGAAAACCATCCAGGCTCCAGGCGCAAATGCCAAGGGCCACCAAGGAATATTGGAAGTGGTGACCCTTTATGTGCTATATGCAATAAAATTTCATTTTAGTCTATGCTGATTAATGTACATTCAAAGTGACAATAAAGTTAGTCTAAGTCTAAGTCCATTAGGAAGAAGTGTTTCTGTCCAACAGGGCAGTATTTAAAAACCCTGAAGGTGATGAGAAAGAATCTCAACACAAGAAACAATGGATGGAAACTAATCAAGGAGAGAAGCAACCTGGAATTAAGGAGAAACTTTCTAACAGTGAGGACACTTAACTAGTGGAACAGCTTACCTTTAGAAGTTATAGATGCTGTATCACTGGAGGTTTTTAAGAAAAGACTGGAAACCAGTTATCTGAAATGGTATAGGATTTCCTGCTTGAGCAGGGGGTTGAAGACCTCCAATATCCCTTTGTCTGGTTTGGTTCTCCAACTCAACAAGACAGACACAAAGTTCAGAGGATAATTAGGACTGCAGAAAAAACCGTTACTACCAACCTGACTTCCATTGAGGACCTCTATATTGCACGAGTCAAAAAGAGGGCTGTGAAAATATTTACAGACCCCTCACATCCTGGACATAAACTGTTTCAACTCCTACCCTCAAAATGATGCTATAGCACTGCACACCAGAACGACTAGACACAAGAACAGTTTTTTCCAAAACACCATCACTCTGCTAAACAAATAATTCCCCCAACACTGTCAAACTATTTACTAAGTCTGCATTACTATTACTATTAATTGTCCCATTCTTCCTTTCACCCATCTCCTCCCACTTATGACTGTATGACTGTAACCTTGTTGCTTGTATCCTAACTATTTTTATTGACTGTTTCCTAGTATAATTTGATTGCTTATTGTGCGCTATGACTATTATGAAGTGTTGTACCTTATGATTCTTGACTCTTGCTTTTTCTTTTATGTACACTGAGAGCATATGCACCAAAACAAATTCCTTGTGGGTGCAATCATACTTGGACAATAAATAATTCTACTCTACCCTACCCTACCCTACCCTACCCTACCCTACCCTACCCTATTCTATTCTATTCTATTCTATTCTATTCTATTCTATTCTATTCTATTCTAAAAGAATATGATTGGAATTAGTTCTGATCAGCTTGGCTCTTCCTAATCACCAATTTAGCTAGGTTTCTTTCCAGTGTTAGCACCTCTTGCTGTAATGGTACAATTTTAAATTTTAAAATGTCTTCTTTTGATTTTTCACTTAAAGCCTTATAATCTCTGGCATTGAAAGAGCTTCACAAAGCATGAGAAGAATAATGTTGACTCTGATTATGAATGGGATTTGCTTAAATTAATAAAGAGCAGTTATTCTGTTGGATTTTTCACTGTTTTTTTTTCAACTAGCCTTATCTATTTGTCCACTCTCAAACAATGAAGAACATTTATGTAACCCTGCTCAATGTCTTACCATCATCAGTCTTGAAAAACAGATCCAAAATTCCTACAGGGAACCAGAGTTATGTCTCAGGAGAAATTGAGTTGTTAACTCATGATTTATTGCATTGTGTACTTATCAGTGTATCTGCTTTTGATTAACCTATTAACCTATTTTAAATTTCTTTGCTTTTGGCAGTTTCAGATTTAGATGTGGCCAACTTTATTCTGTGTATTGTGATGTCTGCCAAATGATGCTTTGGGATTTGGCCCAGAGTTCTGTTTGGTGTATGCTGATAATCTATTATTTTTGCTTTGTTAAACTGTCATACTGTTACTGAGTACTGGTTAAAGACTGTAATAAAATAACATATATGTTTGTGTATATCCCAACTTTACACATTTTATATGATATATTTTCTTGCTATATGCATTATTACTGCATAACTTAATCAAAAACATATAATATAATTTTGTGAGAAATGCAAAAAATGGTCAAACTCTTATTTTAACTTGCATGTTGTGAAACAGAGATTATGATATCTATGATATCTGCCATATTTACCTCTTGCCATTTGTTATACAGGCTAACATTAATCCTAGATCCATTAGTAGAACCAGATTATATTGTATATTGGATGTATAGGAAGGGGAGGTATTTGTATCTCCATTACTTCATTTGTGAAGCATGCAAATTGTTAGCAATGAGACCATTTTCTGGGGAGTTTCCATCATTTTATCATGGGAAAGATACAAAGGTAACAACAACAACAACAACAACAACAACAACAACAACAACAATAACAACAATTGTTATCCCAATTGTAATTGGAGCCCTTGGAGCAATACCTAAAGAGCTACCTTGCTATTTGGAAATTCTGAATGTATCAGACTTGAATACCCTGATTCTACAAAAAACCACCCTATTTAGATTAGCTTATATCCTCTGATGCTACCTTAACAGTTCCTAGGTCCTTGGTTAGGACTCGAACTATTGAGCTACCAACTAGTTCCAAAGGCTGTGAAACTCACCAAAAATTAACCACAATAGCAATAATAATAATAATCTTTATTTTCTTCTTCTTCTTTCTATTCTATCTAGATCTAGTCTATCTAATATAGTCTATCTATCTTTTATCTTCTTCTAGTCTAGTCTAGTCTAGTCTTCTATCTTCTATCTTCTATCTTCTATCTTCTATCTTCTATCTTCTATCTAGTCTAGTCTAGTCTATTTATTCTAGTTCTGGTTCTAGTTCTAGTTCTAGTTCAAATACTGTGGGGGTAAGACACTCCTAACACCCCTCGGGGTGTGTGTGCCTTAAAATGGCTTCTACTGTACAGCACAGTGGACCTGTCATGGTAACAGTTTCACAGTACTCCACAAGGGGACTCCCTCTTGTGGAGGAGTAGAAGAATTGTGATGCTGCGACTACAGGATTTTCCTGTCTAAAACAATATTGGGATAAATAAATACCTGGGCAACACCGGGTTATCAGCTAGTATGTAATATAAAACTCTTGGATATCTTCATAAACAATTTAGATAAAGGAATAGAAGGAGAAGACATTAAATTTGCAGATGACATCAAGCAGACAGGAATAGCCATCATCCCAGAGATAGGCTCAGAAACCAGAAGGATCCTGACAGACTTGAACACAGGGTCCTATCTAACAAAATAAAAGTCAATGGTGAGAAAAGTAAGGTTTTAAATTTAAGCAAGAAAAACCAAATGTACAGGTGTAGAATAGGTATCAATAGCAGCAACTGAGAGAGGGATCTAAAGACTCCTAGTAGACAACCAATTAAATATGAGCCAGCAGTGTACTGCAGTTACCAAAAAAGCCAATTGTATCCTAGGCTGCATTAAGAGAGTGATAGAATCAAGATCATGTGGAATATTAGCACCACGTAATAATGGCTGTCCAGATTCACAGAAAAAGTAGTGGAAGCTTGGAATTCTGCTGAAGCCACATAGGTATTTTTCATTTGTCTTATACACAGAAACATTTTATTTTCATGTCACAACTCATAACAGTGTTACAGTTTAGGCACTTGACTAAAACATTGATCTTAGAGATTAGTTATCCTAGCACTGATGAATAAATAAAAGCCCTAAGTAAGTCACCTATTGGTAAAGTTTGAAGGCTGTTAAGATATTTCCCATTTATCTAGGAAATGAAATAAGATTACATTTTGGATAGCACTTAAATAGACCACAGTTGGCACTCAGAAAAGAATGGGGTAGGCTTTTGATTTTTCTGAACAGTAAAAAACGTTTTAGATTGAGTCACTTAATTAAAGGCATTCATGAGAAGAATTCAGTTCTTTACTTGATTAAACTTAAGCCACCTGGTGCACTTCAGTTATTCTGCTGCTGATCTGAGGAGAATAAATATCTGTCCCAAAGATGGGCCATTAATGAGTGTACTCTGTAAGGAATGTCTTTGAGTCTGTTTTTGACTTCTGGTGACCTTATAGTCTTATTGGCAAGGTTTTCAGAAGTATTTTGCCTTTGCCTGTTTCTTAGGCAGGCTGATTGGCCCAAAGTCTCCCAGATGACTTTGTGACTAAGGTGGAACTTACACTCATCAAGGAGCTCTTTAGTTCCTCTTCACTTTCTGCCTTTAGAGTGGTATCATCTGCATATCAGAGGTTGTTGATATATGGAGAATCTTATAAACACCTAACACTGTATCTGAGAAGATGTATGTCATGAAATTCTGGTATATTTGTACCAGAGGTGATATTCAGCGGAAATTTTGAGTAGTTCGGAGAACTGGCAAATATCACCTCTGACTGGAGATTTTACAGTATTCTTCCCCTGCCACGCCCACCAAGCCACGCCTACAGAACCGGTAGTAAAAAAATTTGAATCCCACCACTGATTTGTACATTAATTCTAATATAGACTTCTTAAGTCTTAAACCTTTACTATGAGTTTTGAACTTTTTTAATACATTTGTAAACATCTGTCCATTAATTGGCATTATAATATTTATTTATTTATTTATTTATTTATTTATTTATTTATTTATTTGAACTTGTATGCCGCCCCATCTCCGAAGACTCGGCCGGCTCACAACTAAAAACACAGAACAATAAATATTTTTTTAAAAAAACATTAAACCAAACAAGCCCAAATATAAAACACGACAATAAAATACATTAAAAACCATCCCTCCCCCAGGGAGGGGTCACAGCCCGGGTTGGTCAAATAACCAGGTCTTTAATTCACGGTGGAAGGTGCGGAGATCAGGGGCCAGACGGAGCTCCAGAGGCAGTTGATTCCAGAGGTCGGGGGCCGCGACAGAAAAGGCTCGTCGTTGGGGAATCACCAGCCGGCATTGACCCGCCGATGGAACCCCTCCTTGCCTAATATGACATAAAAATCACAGAGTTGGAAGCAATATGTAATTTAGTGAGCCTAGCCTCCCACTCAGTAAGGATAGTCCATGGTTCTATATATTCATTCACAACAATAGCTGTCCAGCTTCTGTTTCAATACACATTCAGTAAAAAGAATATCAGACCCTTTGGTGATTTCTTCTATATTTGCATTGTTATTATTGTCCAAATTCTTTCCTAATATCTCTCATTTTATTTGTAAAGGCTAAATATTTCTTCGCAGTTGTATCTCACAGTTCAAGGTGACTTTGAATGGCTTACAAAATAATAATATTCAGGGTGAAGTCTAATCAATAGGAAATAAAGAGACCTGTTTTCTTACAGTAATCTAGAAACTATACTTTTTAAAATGTGGCTTAAAATTGCATTTCCATTTTTTACAGCACTTTATAGTGCTAGGTCTTGTCTGTCTGTCTTTATATCTTTCTTTCTATCTATCATTTATCTATCTATCTATTAAATTTCTTGGCCACCCATCTTACCACAGGGTAATTCTGGGCAACCTACAATTATATAAATAATAACAATAACAACAACAACAATAGTTTTAATTAATTACTATTTTTAACCTTTTTATATGTGATATTCCCAAACTGAATATCTGTGCCTATGTATATGATATATATCCCCTAAGTGAAGAACTTGCATTTCTCTCTCCATATTCTGGAATTTTCAGCTCATTTTAAAATAATATTAGTATCATTCTGAATTTTATTTCTGCCTTTTATAATATTAAATGTAATACCTCCAAATGCTATGTTATCTTAAACTTTTAGAAGTCTTTTCTCCAAATCCTAATCCAAATTATTAATAAAAATATAAGAGATTATTGGATATAGGCTTAAAACTTTAGCACTAATACTTTATTCCATTTTTATTAATAAAATGTTTCTTGAATACAATGTTTGAGCCTTCTATGATTCTCACAACAATTATGCCATTTAGCCTATATCAAGGAGGAGGAGGAAACATTGGGCAATACTGGATGTCTTGAGATTAATATTTTGCCTTCAGACCCTACGTAAGGGCTGCAGATAGTCAATGACAAGATGATTTCTAAAGAATTGGGGTGCCAATTGTTCAGCTGTTAATTATCGAAAACCTTAAAACAAAATATGCACAGCATAGTAAAGAATGTCTATAGAGATTCTCAGATATCCTGGTCCTGGTCATGTAAGATTCAAGGTGCTGGTATTAACCTATACTTCATGGCTTGGGTCCGGGGTATTTGCAGGAGCGCCTCCTACCAGCATCAAGGTCCAATCGCCGAGTGCGCTCCCATAGGCAGGCCCTCCTGGGGGTGCCGTCGACCAGACAATGTCAGTTGGTGGTCCCCCGGGGGAGGGCCTTCTCTGTGGGAGCGCCCACCCTGTGGAACTATCTGCCCCTGGGGCTGCGGTTGGCTCCTGACCTTTGTTCTTTCCGCTGCAATCTAAAGACCTGGTTATTTTCACAAGCCGGCCTGGATTGAGTGAAATTAGGGGCTTTTAATTGGGTATTTTAGCATAATTTAATTTGTTATTTGGATTGGACTAATATTTTATCTATTTATGTATGTATATTCTTGTGTGAGCCTCCCCGAGCCCCCCCCCCCCGGAGATGGGGCGGCATAGAAATCCAAATAAACATAAACATGATTGTCCCAAAGGTGCTTTTTTAAGAGGCAACTGGACTTTTTGGTTTTTCTTTGAAAACATTTTGCTTCTCATCCAAGAAGCTTCTTCAGCTCTGAGTGGGTGGTGGGGAATGGATGCAAATGACCAGCTGTCTGCAAGTAGTATAAATCTCTCCATTCCCCACCATCTAGTCAGAGCTGAACAAGCTTCTACGATGGGAAGCAAAATGTCTTCAAAGAAAAATGAGAAAGTTCAGTTGCCTCTGGAAAAAGCACACTGGGATAGTAAAGAATGCACAAGAATTTTTAAAAAGTACAAAACTATGTTTATTTAGAAAAAATGAAGGTGAGATATGTGCAATGTTCATAGGAGTCACTCCAATTTTGCTGATTAATGTAAAAATGGGTAAAATGGAAAAAGAAAATCACACACATACATGCACGCATGCACGCACACAAACACCCCTAAAGTTGATTGATTCTCACATCTCTGTTTTGGTAATCCACTATTTTGAAATGCATATATAATGCATATTCATCAAGCAAAGAGTCACTGATGCCAAAACAATTCTTATGCAAACTATTAATATTTACATAAGCAAATATGGGTAGCTAATAACTAACTAATTTATATACAATAGAATTCTGACTATGCATTCAGTGAACTTACTCTGTAGTAAATTCAACTTATAGCCTTCACATCTTAATTCAGCTATTAGTCTGAATGAGTCCTAAGTCTTTAGTTAAGTTCACAAACAATACAAAAATAATTGGTTAAAAATAATAAAACACATAAAAATTCTGTATTACTAAAGGTATCTTTCTAATAAAACAATGCAGAGAAGGAATGGAGAAAATATACAGTACTATGTACTAAAGAGAACAGATATGGATCAGTGATAGGATTCAATTTTTTTTACTACTGGTTCTGTGGGCATGGCTTGTGGGCATGGCAGGGAAAGGATACTGCAAAATCCACATTCCCTCCCCACCCCACTAACCTGCTTTCCAGATCCATTCTCCTGTGCAGGGCAACCAAAGAAGACCCAGCCGATCAGCTGGGACTTGGGAGGCAGAGAATAGATGGAGGTGGGGCCAGTCAGAGGTGGTATTTAACAGTTCTCTGAACTACTCAAAATTTCCACTACCAGTTCTCCAGAACTGGTCAGAACCTGCTGAATACCACCTCTGATATGGATGATATATGTATATGGGCCTCAATTGGCTGGTCTGATTGGGAGGACTACAATTAAACAATTAATAAATAAGTACAGTATATGCATAAACTCAAACACTGCTTTAATGTATGAGGTTGTGTTGTTTTTTTATTTAAAACTTACCCAAGACATTTGTAAACATTAAGCTTGCAGGATACAATAAAGCAAATCTGTAATTTCTTCTGATGATTATAATATTATTTGTTTATCCATCAATTATCTGTTTTCTGAGCAAGTTAAGAGTGTAGAAGAAAAATATGAAATAAACTTGGCTAATGAGCTAATTAAACTATTAAATTCTTGAGTAGTTTGTTTTTCTAGAACTAAATAGTTGTGTTTTCCTGCCCTATTGTTTTACTGATTCTTGTCATCTAAAATTAAATGAAGAACAGGTACTGCCTGAGAATTCTCAGAGTACAACCCAGTTGGAGTGTGAAATTAGGGAAGGCATCTGTAAAATCAATGATAAATATAATGATATTTCATTATCTGAATTGTGGTCCAAAATATTAAGTGGCATACTTTTTTGTACTTATCCTTAGTTACAGTAGTAAAAGTAGTTTTAAATTTTAAGTTAGTGGGGGAGAAATAGCTACTCATAATGAGCAAGTTAATCTGGTGTTCAACATCCATTACAAAATAAATTCAGATATTGAACAAAGCTTGAAATGCTTGGTACTGTATTTTAAAAGGTTGTTAAAAGTAACTTCATTCACCAGGTGAAGATTTCTGATAACACAAAGCTGGTTTTGAAGGTTCTGGAAGTGACATCTTTTCAAAATAGGGCAGAAAAAATAAAATTAGGGCTCTTGAGATAGGTTTAATTTAAGCTTCCATCAATTGTAATCACATTGGTAAATAGTCAGAGATAGTGGCAGCTGTCTGAAGAGTCAAAGGTTTGCCATCTCTCATGATGGGTAAAGGATGTTTTGTTTTATTTGTTTGAAGCATTTCATTTTGGCATAATGAAATAGAAGAAAAGAAATTAAGAATTTTCTCCATTTATATATGCTTGTTGCTTATTCATTTAAAAATATAAATATTTCTAGCCAATCTTATATCTCTATAGATTTTATTGTATCTAATCTCTAATTAATAAGACCACAGCCTTCTATTTACCTGGATAAATAACACATTGGTGTCAGTTAGATCTCCTGTACAGAACCAATTCAACAGGCCTTAATGCTCAGGCAAAAAAACTTGGACAAGTGGTAGTCATAAACTACCTTGCTAACTGGGAGCATCTGGTTGGTCACTGTAGCAGTGGGAAACAGAGAAACCTTTTGGATGATCCATCAGAATTTATTTATTTCATTTATACAGTAGAAAAAGAAAGAAAGAAAAACTTTGCAATATTCTATGTTTGAGTTTGTTCAGCAGTCACTTTGAGATCATTGCCTGACAGGTTCCCGCATGTCAAACAGATCTGATCACCATTTGATACAGTGATTAATTTACTTGTTTACATGAATGCAGTAGATATAATGAACCTTGACTTCAGCTAAACATTTGGCAAAGTTTCCCATAATATTCTAATACAGCAGATGGCAAAATGTGGGATAGACTATGCTATCTTTAAATGAAGCTAATGGAACAATTGTACCCAGAGCCATATGTCAATGATTCTGCATCAAGCTAAAGACATGTGCTGAGTAGCTTATTAGAGGGATCCCTTTTAGATCCAGTACTGTTCAAAATTTATTTATAAATAACTTGGGTGAAGGAATATAAAACATAGTTATTATATTTATACAAAGATGGAAGGATAGCAAACACATCAGAGGACAGAATCGATATTCAGAAAGATCTTCAGAAGCTGGAACAAACAGTGGAACAGAGCAAAGTGTGGTCAAATTAGAATACTGCAACCAGTTCTGGACATCACTTTTTAGAAAGACCACTGACAAATTTAGTGTGTCTAAAGGAGAACAAGCAAGATGGTAAGAAGCATGGGAGGAAAAACTCATGAATAATATTTGTTTGTTTATTGGATTTAGAGACTGTAGCTCCAGAATGACTCTGGGTGGCTTATATTTAAAAAAACAAAAACAATAAAGAAATAATCTAAAACTTTGTTTTGCACCTGAATCTAGGTCCCTGGGCATGGGATAGAATCCACTTCCTGGCTGTCTATGGAGATTCTTAGTCATCCAGGTCATGGTTGTCCCAAAGGTGCTTTTTCAAGAGGCAACTAAACATTCTGGTTTTTCTTTGAAGACAAGTTTCCCATCAAGAAGCTTCTTCAGCTCTGACTGGATGGTGCTGAATGGAGGGATTTATACTCTTGCAGACAGCTAGTCATTTGCATTCTTTTAGAGAATCCTTGAGGCCACTTGGAGGTTTATCTACATTGTCAGGATAGCCTGAGTAGAGCAAAGGGACGTGGAGCCTTCTTGGAACTGCTAAAAGCACTTTTGGAACATTTGGGCCTCTTGAAAAAGCACCTTTGGAAAATTTGCTGGCTGTATGGATATTTGGTTGGATAACATCTGACTGCTGTTTAGTTTTCTTTTTTAAAATTCTGTATTTTGTGTGTTTTATTTATTTTAGTGTAAATCACCTGGAGTCACATAAGCATCAGGTGGGTAAATTGAATTAATGAATGAACAAATGAACAATGAATGAATGAAAAGCATTTAGGTAACAATATCCCATATAAAGAGCACGGAGAAAGAAGACTGTAGAAAGACATAATAGCTGTGTTCAGGTATGTGAAGGGTTGTAGTGTAGAAAGAAGCCAGCAAAGGAAACAATGGATTTAAATTATAAGGAAGCATAAGGAAGATTTTGATTTGATTAACAGAACAAAATTACTTAATGGGAAGAGTTGTCAATAGTAGAACAGACTGCCATTGGAGATGGTAGAGTCTCTTCACTAAAGGTGGTTTAAAGAAACAAGCAATGATTATCTGTTGGAAATATTGTGGTAATGAAGCATCATCATCATTATAATAACAACAATAACAACAACCTAATAATAAAGGTTCCTTCCAACTCTGTTATTCTATGCCTTAATCACTTGATGCAGACTATATGATCTCTAATGTCCCTTTCAATTTTCACATTCTATGATTGTCTATGAATATGGTCTTTCTATGAGACAATAAATTTTGGAAAATGTCATGAGTAAGAACAATATTTGATGTCTGAGCTGTCTTGAGTCTTCTTTCCATAAACGCCTTTGCACAGGTTCGCCTGTTGATCCAGTTGTGACCCTTCCTGGATCGAGGGGCTTTACACACAGTCGCTCATGCCCTTATCACCTCCCGATTGGACTACTGCAATGCACTCTACATGGGGCTGCCCTTGAAGAGCACTCAGAGACTTCAGCTGGTGCAAAATGTGGCCACGCGAGTGATTATGGGTGCACCTAGGTGCGCCCATATAACACCTATCCTCCACGGGCTGCATTGGCTACCGGTGGTCTTCAGGGTGCAATTAAAGGTGCTAGTGACAACTTTTAAAGCCCTTCATGGCATAGGAGCGAGATACCTTCGAGACTGCCTACTGCTACTTTATGCCTCCCAGTGCCCTGTTAGATCCCACAGGGAGGGCTTGCTCCAGATACCATCGGCCAGACAATGTCAGCTGGTGGGTCCATGGGCGAGGGCCTTCTCTGTGGCAGCACCGTCCCTCTGGAATATGCTCCCTGTGGAGATTAGAATCATCCCCAATCTACTTGCTTTCTGCAAAGCCGTTAAGACCTGGCTTTGTCGGAGGGCATGGAACTGAGACCTTTGTTCTTCCCTCTTGTATGTTAGAATGGTATGAATGAGTTTTTTTATTTTACATTGTATAGGCAACTGCTTTTATCTTGTTGTACGCCACCTCGAGTTCCCCAATGGGGGAAGAGTGGCAGGATATAAATTTAAATAAATAAATAAATAAATAAATAAATAAATAAATAAATAAACAAACAAACGTAGTATAGAACTTTGTTGCAGCCATTTCACTTAGACCGTGTCATCAAATGATCCATAGAGGTCTCATGAATGCATTGCTTTTGGGAAGGAAATAGCATCTCGGACATTAACATAATTGAGTGGGTTCAGAGGTATTTCTCAAGAAAAGTACTCCACTCCTCCACTCAGAATAGAATTCCCTATGCCTCCAGGCTCAAATTTTGGGCCTGGACAATCTAGAACTGCACTGCCTGCGGTCTGATCTAAGCATAGTACACAAAATTGTCTGCTACAACATCTTGCCTGTCAATGACTTCTTCAATTTCAATCACAATAATACATGGGCAAACTACCAATACAAACTCAAGGTAAACTGCTCCAAACTCAATTGCAGAAAATATGACTTTAGCAATAGAGTGGTCAATGCTTGGAATGCCCTACCCAACTCCATTGTTACAGCCCCCAAGCCCTCATATCTTCAACCTCAAACTGTGGACCTCACTCCATTCCTAAGAGGTCCTCCTTAAGGGGGCATGCATAAATGCACCAGTGTGCCTACCTGTCTTACTGTCTCCATTTATCTGTATTTACTTCCTTTGTTCTTGTTTATGTTCATACTTATACTTGTTATCTTGTACATATTTGGCAAATAAATAAATAAATGCATTGCTTTTGGGAAGGGAGTTGCATCTCTACCTAAAATTCAAAATTCAAACCCAAACAAGTACAACTGACAATAGACTTCTAATACTTTCATAACTTTAATGTTATCTAACTTCCTTCTGTGATGACATCATTGCTACTGAGGAAAAACAATGAAAAAGTAAGTGTAAAGTTGTCAAAATATTCTGAAGTAAAAGTCGGGTTACTGCTTGTGATCAAAGGCAACACAGGGAGCATGCATTAGAACCTGATTTGTTGCACTGAGAATATTAATGTTCAAAAGTCTGTTGGTTTCAGAAGGCGAAGGTGAAAAATTAATGTTCTGTTGAGAGGAAAGGGAAAAATTGCTTTGGATATACACAGTTAATTTCACAATTTCTGGCAGTAATGTTTTTGAAATATCTCTTGGGTCTTAATAGTATAGTAATGTGTAGTAAATACATTTGAAAAGGCTGCCAAAGCAATAATCAAGTGTCACACTTGTATTGATTATTATTGTTATTATTACAATTGTTTTTCCATTTCTACTGCTTATGACTTATTCATGGACCATATTTGTTTTAATTGAAAAGCTCAATCATTTAATTATTCAAAGGTATTAGCTGGAACTGCCCAATGAATTCAGGGCAGTGTGCAAAACTAAAATAGATATAAAAACAGTTAAAAACATTGACTCACATAGGTTGCCCAGACTAAATAATCTAATAGATGGCAAAACAACAACACAAAACAGGAGACATTTAATGAACAATAAACATCAACCTCAGGCCTGGGACCAAAGCCAGGTTTTCAGAGTTTTCCCAGGGAAGAGGTCAACCATATTTCTGGGGCAATTATGCTCCATGGGGGTGGGGGACAACAGAGATGCCTCACTTCCTAGGTTCCTCAAGGTGGCAATGTTTAATGGAGAGAACCTGGACATCCACTTCGGTGGAAGATACTGGATAAGCAGAAACAGTTATAGATAAGTAGTGTATCAGATATCCAACCCCTATGACACATAGGTCTTTACAGATAATAACCAGCACTTTGCATTGCACTAGGAAGCCAGTTAGCAGTTCATGCAGTTCACATAGCAGTGATGACACATGGACACACCCTTAATGCTTGTGCTATCTTAATGCTTGTACATTTGAACCAGCTCTAGCTTCCAAGTGGTCTTCAAGGGCATCCCCGTATAGAACAATTTTCAATAGTCCAATCTTGAAGTGCCTAGGGCACGGATGACCACATCAATGATTCTTTGTCAATGTTTGACAAAGATTTGACAAAGTTTTGTTAAAAAGAATGCATACATTGTTACATAAACAGGGATTGCATAATCCCAGAATATGAGGAATCATATTACTATTGTAATCATAATGAGAGAAATAAGTAATTGTGGAATTAAGATGAATAATGATATTTGGGAATTATAATGTGAATCCAAGATAATCTTCTCAATGTAACTGATGGACATTTAGTTATATTTTTGGAGGAGTAACCTGCAGCAGAATTCAAAGTACAAACTAAAAAATTGGAATTGCGAGAACGAAGAATTTGAAAACTGTGCTTTAAAATATATGTCACAGGAAGGAACTGAGAGTCAAGGGGAATATATCCCACAAATAAGGCTAAATAATGCGGAGCTGATATAAAAAGCTGATGGATAATTTTTTATTCCTTGTAGAATTTTTTTTAAATACTCTAGCCAATTTTTATATAAATTGTTTAACTTCAAAGAGGTTATATGAAAAGAGCTCTACACTGGCAGGTGAAAGTTACTGGAATATGTTAACCACTGGGGCATAAAAAATGGCTTGAACCCTCAACTATATAACTAGAGGTAACTAGTTTCAAATCTTTTCCTCATAATTTCAAACTATAGCTTTCATCTATTTTTCACCCAAATTCAGAAATTCCATTTGCTCATAGTAATTTATCTCATAGTGAAGATGGCAAGCTGTTTTGTTGTTGTTCTCCAGTTCCATGGCTGGTTGGTTTTTGTTTATTATAAATTTGTATAGTTTTGTTGTGAGTGGAACTCCCTTATTTGCAAACTTTGCCAACAGGCTAGGAGACAGTAAAAAGATCTCCCCCCCTTTCCTTATAGATTTTAGCCTGCTTTAAATGGACTATAGCTATATAAAGATGCATACTACAGTATTTCATAGCTGTATTTTAAGAATCAACTAAACTGATTGTTAATAATTAATAATAAACTCAAGAAAAGTGCCTAAAGCATCCACTGGGACATGTCCTTATCATTATATAATATGACTTCTCATATGTCTGTGAGTCAGTGCATGTGATATATGTTTCCATTTCTTTTTATTCCATAAAATTTCAAGAGTGTTGCCTGGTGGTTATTCTAAACCCTTAAATGTTGTTTTAAGATGTATGATGTGATTTGCCTAATAAATGACCAACTTTGCAATGATCCTGGTAAAAGGAAGAATCAATCCTCAGAACTATTTCTGCTAAATCTTGATGACAGATCTTGGGATCCCGAGAGGTGGCATTGCGTGACCAAGGGGTTTTCTTTTAAATGTGGGAAGAACGGGAGATTAAGGAAATTTTTAACTAAATGTTTAATGAGGTTAGGGTGTGGGGTGGGTTGTCGGTTCGGGTGGGAACTTGGGGGGGGTTCCACTGAGCCAACCCCTGACTCAGTCCAGGCCGGGGGAAGGTCACGGTGTGGAGGGGATAGATGGGGGTGGCCGGGAGTCCTTGGGGAACAGGGTGGGGAATCCAATTTCTATGGCAATTGGGAATGGCAGGAGATGGAGAAACGGAGGGCCATATCATGGTTGGGGAGCGTGCCCCCACTATCTTCGAGCTGTGGCACGCTCCGACCCTCCAGTTTCTGCCCACTCCTCTGGGGGTACAGGAAGTGTGATTCCTGGGCTGAGGTTGGTGTATGTGAATGCCAGGTCTGTGGTGAATAAAGCCCCCCCTCCTCTCTGAGTTGATTGAGGAGGAGGCCGTGGACCTGGCTTGCATTACGGAGACCTGGTTGGGACCAGAGGGAGGGGTCCCTCTTTGTGAGATATGTCCCCCAGGTTTATGGTGCTTCACCAGCCTGGGACCCAGGGTAGGGGTGGTGGAGTGGCAGTGGTTATTAGGGAGACCCTGTTTCCAAGGGAGGTCATCGTTCCACAGATGGGCAGGTGTGAGTCTCTCCTTCTGAGGTTTGGCCCAGGTGGGCAGTTGGGCCTGTTTCTCACGTACCTTTCTCCCAGCAACATGACGACGGCCCTACCCAAGCTGCTTGACGTGCTCTCGGGAGTGGCAGTGGAGTTCCCCAGACCTTTGGTTTTGGGGGATTTTAATCTGCCCCCTCTGGGCGCTATGTCGAGCTTAGATCAGGAGTTCATGGCTTCCATGGCAGCTATGGACCTGACCCAAATAATTCGGGGGCCAACTCATGGGGGGGAACATGCTTGACCTGGTTTTTACCTCGGAACGGTGGTGTAATGATCTAGGTGGGGGTTCACCTATTACTCAACCCCTGTCATGGACAGATCATTATCTCCTGTGGCTGGTCTTCTGGCAGGCCACCCCACCCTGCTGGGAGGAGGAACCTACTAGATGGTTCCGCCCCAGGCATCTGATAGACCCTGAGGGGTTTCAGGAGGCATTTGGGCTGATTCCCACTTCCCTTATCCATAGCTCGGCCGAGACCTTAGTGGATGCCAGGCAACGGGCGGCCTCTGAGGCTCTCGACCAGGTTGTCCCCTTGCAGCCCCTTACTCATCGCAGATCCCAGTTAGCTCCTTGGTTTCAATGGAGCTCTGGGAGATGAAGCGTCAAAGGAGGGGTCTGGAGAGCAGTTGGAGATCCAGTCGATCTGAATCCAACTGAGCTCAGTTAAGAGCCTATATGAGGACTTATCTGGTGGCAATGGAAGCGGCAAAACGTATGCATTTTTCCACTCTCATTGCATCCACAGATGACCACCTGGTCACCTTGTTTAGGGTGACTCGCTCCCTCCTACATCAGGGGGTGAGGGAGGATCCTTTGCAGGGAAAGGCTGAGGAGTTTAGTCAGCATCTGCTGGATAAGATCGCTCAGATTTGGGCTGGCTTGGACTCCGACTGGCAGGAGTCGGATGAAGGAGTTATGAGTAGTCTGGCCGATATCATCTGGGATGAGTTTGAGCATGTGTCCTTAGTGGAAGTGGACAGGACCATGTGGAGGCTGAGTTCCACCATGTGTTTATTGGACCCGTGTCCCTCCTGGTTGGTATACACCTCCAGGGATGTTACATGTGGCTGGCTCGAGGCAGTTATCAATGCTTCATTAAGGGAGGGATCCTTTCCTGCTGCCTTGAAGGAGGAGGTGGTGAGGCCCCTCCTCAAGAAGCCTGCCTTGGACCCAGCCGTTTTGAACAACTTTCATCCTGTCTCCAACCTTCGCTTTGTAGCGAAGGTTGTTGAGAGCATGGTGGCCCATCAGCTTCCGGGGTTCCTGGAGAAAAACTGATTACTTAGATCCATACCAATCGGGCTTCTGGGTGGGGTACAGCATGGAGACAGCAATTGTCACACTGATGCATGATCTCTGGAGGGCTTGGGACAACGGATTTTCCTCTGTCCTGGTCCTATTAGATCTCTCGGCGGCTTTTGATACCATCGACCATGGTATCTTATTGCGACACCTTGGGCAGTTGGGGTGGGGGGCACCGCTTTATGGTGGTTCTCCTCCTACCTCTCAGGTCATTCACAATCAGTGTTGGCAGGGGGGCAGAGGTCAAGTCCAAGGCCCCTAGTTTGTGGGGTGCCTCAGTGCTAGGTCCTTTCACCTCTCCTGTTCAACATCTACATGAAGCCGCTGAGAGAGATCATCCGTGGATTTGGGGTGAGGTATCATCAATATGCTGATGATACCCAGTTGTTCATCTTCACCCTGAACCAAATTGGTGATGCTCTCTCTGTGATGTTTTGTTGCCTGGATGTGGTGCGGATCTGGATGGGGAGGAACAGGCTCTGACTCAAACCTGCCAAGACTGAGTGGCTGTGCATACCGGCATCTCGGATAATCCAAGATGTTCCATCATTGGCCATGGGGGGAGAGGTGTTGCCCCCGTGGATAGGGTTCGCAATTTGGGTGTCTTCCTGGACCCACAGCTCAGTTTGGAGGAGCAGGTGGGAGCTGTGACCAGGGGGTCATTTGCCCAGATTCATCTGGTGCACCAATTCCACCCCTATTTGGACTGAGGTTCCCTATGAACGGTTACTCATGCACTCGTGACTTCCTGAATCGACTACTGTAATGCTCTCTACACAGGACTGCCCTTGCGGATCATCCGGAGGCTTCAACTGGTGCAGAATGTGGCCACGCGGGTTGTGATGGGAGTATCCCGATACTCCCATGTTACACCCCTCCTGTGCAACCTGCATTGGCTGCCAGTTGCCCTCCAGGTGAGATTCAAGGTATTAGTGAGCACATGCAAAGTCCTACATGGCTTGGGTCCGGGGTACTTGTGGGAGTGTCTCCTGCCAGTGTCGGCTTCCAATCGCCCTGTGCACTCCCACAGGCAGGGCCTCCTGGGTGTGCCATTGGCCAGACAGTGTCAGCTGGCGGCACCCAGGGGTAAAGCCTTCTCTGTGGCAACACCCATCCTGTGGAATCAACTCCCTTGGAGCTCCAGTTGGCCCCAGATCTCCATTCCTTTCGCCACAACCTAAAGATTTGATTGTTTCAACAGACCAGCCTGGACTGAAGGGTAAGGGGCAGGGTTTTATCTATTTTAAGTTTTAATTGGGTTTTAACTTTTATTGGGCTTAATTTAATTGGTTTAATTGTATTTTATTATTTGTACTTTCATTTTTTATTGTAAGCCGCCCTGAGTCCCTAGGGAGAGAGCGCCTATAAGTCCAATAATAATAATAATAATAATAATAATAATAATAATAATAATAATAATAAATCTGACTTGCAAAGTTTTTGTGGATTTCTACAAACTAACCCAAGATAACATCAGAGTTTACTGGAATGGATGGCCATAACAAATTGAATCAATAATAATAATAATGGAATGAATCTATATGTTCTATAGCCACTTGGGTATACAATTCACTACACCAGTAGAGCTATACATGGAGACCTAACTCTCTATGAATACTAAGTCCTAAATTGGTTTGGTGAATTAGAACTGAAAAGAACCACAGGCCATTTAGTTCAACCCCAATTTCAAAAGAAAGAGAATTCAGTCCCCAACTCCATCAATCAAGTCCACAAGACATCTAGCAGAGAAAAAGTATACTGCAAAAGTCTGCCAACAGAGCTAACAGCTTCTGATTGCTTAGTTATTTATAAAATATTTATAGATTCCTCCAACTGTGAGACATTGGGTGGCATTTCCAAGACTTGCATCAGAAGACATCACTTGCACTGATTCAAAGACATCAAACAAACAAACAAACAAAAAAGTCAGGATTTTAAAACAATTTTGGAACTTGTAGACTCTCCTATTCAAATCCTCTGTGTGTGCATGGCATCAGTCAAACACAATAATAGAATTTGGTGGGCAATTTATTCTATTTTTCTCTAAGGAAATGAATCTATTGGTGGGTTTACTTCTTAGAAAAATCTGCATCAAAGTGAACACAGCTTTAGCAAACTACGGTTGAAACCATAAGCAAAAGTAAGAATGCTCCCTCCATTCTCCATTGTTCTTTCTGCTACCCCTTTTTTTTGTCATTCAGACATTTTTCTGGCTTTCCCTCTCTGATACATAATAAACTGTCAGAATGAAATATTTCAGTTTCATCAGTTGTTTGAATTGAATGTTTGCAATGGGTTTTTCAAATCAGGGTACAGACTGCATGTGGTCTTACGATATTTTTCTTTTAAGGTTGTTGACTTCAATATAAAACTGAGATGGGGGAAAGTCATCTCTGAATTTAAATAAGTTTGTGACTTTGGAATTGCCTTTTATTCCCCCCTCTGGCAGGCACACCATGCTTATAGAAATACCTGACAAGAGATGACACTTTTGCCATTCATATATATTGAGAGGGGAAGTGATACTGCTGAAATCTAGCTTGCTATGCAGATGTTAAGGCAGGATATTTTATAGAAACTAGTGCTTGTGTGTTTATTCTGCATATATTATTTTATAGATACAATCCAGAAACTTGTTTCTTTATATCATTCCGGGGCTATAACCCTTTGACAAACTGTATATTTAAAAAAAAAACATTCCGGAGAGATTGGCATCAAACCAATACTGTTATTTAATTTCTTTCACAGTTATCTTTTCTACAAAGTTGCCTCTACAAAGTTTGAATTACCTTCTTGGGCCAGCGTCAAGTTTTCACATAGTTTTTTGTTGAAACATTTTTTACTTTCCAGGTTTGGACCTTCAAAATGTCTGCCGTATTGCCTAAAATCCAACCCTGAGTATTAATGAAATACAAATAGCACCATGTCAATAGAAAGCTTTTTTTTAATTAGGCTCAGTTCTCAAAATTGCTTGGCTGGCAGTTCATCACCTGCATCAAGATGCCTTTGTTACTTTTGGTGCAATGAAGGCATTCTTTATGCTATGTTGTACTTAGTACCATTGTTTTGAATGAACAAAGCCATTTATGCCAATATTTTGAATTCTTTGTAGTAATACCTTCCTCAATAATCATAAAATCATAGGAAATTGAGTTGTATTCCACACTTAGGGCTTAGGGCCTAGAACATATTCTTCATGGAAAGTCCACCATCCTTGAAATAATAAACTGTTCTTAACATTAGGGACTCTTTTAAAGATTCAATTAGAATTTGTCTTCTTATAATGTAGTACTATAATCCTATGTTCAATATTTTTAAACAGCAGAAGTCATGTTTTTTTCTTTTCAGACATTTGAAAAAATGCTCCCATAATCCTGTCAGTCTTCTTTCCTCAAGGCTGAACCAATTTCTTTGATCACTCATTGTGAGACTGAATTTCTACTCTTGTGAAATTCTTATCACTTCTCTTATCACTTCTCTCTAAATATTTTCCTCTGTTTCTAAATTATTTTTTAAATTTTTATGTCTTGAACAGGAGAGTTCTCCCCTTCCCAATATCCACACACTGATCCACATACCTCACAGCTCTGCATTTGATTTCATTAGATATGTTTCAGTCAATTTTTCTAACCCAACCTATTTCTGTTTCCAAAGCACTGATTGTGACACCAATTTGTTGTCTGTAAATGTGTCAACATTCCATCCCCTTTGCATTCCAAATCTTGATAAAAAATTAAACAATAATTTGGCATACTATTTCTAAATCAATAGATAGCAACCTCATGTCCTTTCAGTGAGGTTAGTGATAAATGATGAAGCTCCTAAAGAAAGATCTCAGATCCTTATTTATTCTGCTGTGTATTTCCTAGTGACAACAGTAGTATCCAGCCTTCCTAACAATCCCTCCATCCTTGATAAAAATAGATGCTTGCTTACCAGTGTCTTAAACATATAACTACAACTATCTTTGCTGGATTTAAGCTGTGAAAGGGTTCTTTAATGTGCCTTATAAGAAATTCCTTTAAGAAAGAAGAAACAGCCCATAAGAATGCTAGAAGCATAAACTGCATTTATATTGGTAGAAGCACCATTAGAAAGACCAATAATATAAAATGTCAGCAATCCTTCATGTTGCTAGGTAGGCCTAATGGCTTATGGCATAACAAAATGATGTTCCAGCGGCTTCCCATTTACTACAGGAATCTAAGTGGACAGGCTTTATACACAAGTGTGTGCAGTAACTAATGAGCTGGTATCAATGATTACCTTTGTGAAGGGCCAACAACATTGATCAGCATTCCTTCACTAACATTTTGGCTTTAGCTATCCATAACAATCACACTGTCAGCTATAATTTCTAGTTGCTTGCTGTGTGAACATTCTGCTTCCTTATCTAAAGAGGCTCCCTGCCCCAAATGCCAAAGATATAATATCATAGTTCATTCTGCTACCTCATGACAACATTTCACTGTCTATTGATTTTCCAGATCTCGTCTCACCTGAACCTGATCTGTGCATTTTGTATGTATGAACTCACAAATTGCAGTGGCTGCTTTGATAGAATTTTTGCTTTGTTTGCTGCAAGACCACTGAATTGCCATTACCAAAGTTAACTTAAAAGAAACAATCAAAATCCAAAAGGTTGGCTGAAGAATGTTAAAATAGAGAAAAGGGGAAGAGAAATATGGAGATTTTTTTTCATTCTATATTTGTTGAGTTTCTCACTTTTAATAATCACAGACAACATTCAGTTCATTTTCTGGTATACATTTAATTCCACTAATCATTTTTGTTTGTTTGTTTTTTTACATTTGTATCTTCAGATTTTTTTTAAATCACACACTCAACTAGATCTGTCCAACCCAAAACGTCAATTTTTACTGTAGGTGCTTACCAGCACAACAGAGCTGTTTACATATGAATGAAATACAATAAAGCAAGAGATTACAGAAATGAATTGTATACAAATAAAGCCCAAATAAACAGTACAATCTAAAAGTATAATGAAGTTGATTAATAATACATTACTTATTAACACTGAGATCAAATTAGCCATCTTTGCATTAGTCTTTCTGCCCTGTCTTTCTCTTTGCCTCCCCCATTATTGTTGCAGTAACAGTTTTTAAAGCAAGTGTGTTTCTATCATGAGTTAATTTGGTATGCAGTATGATAGCACTGATAATAATGAAGTCATTTGGCTTCCATTATATAAGCATTAGATAATGGATACCTATATTAAAGTGTTACTGTTATGGTAGTGCTTATTTTTGTCTTAATTTGGTATAGAGTGCTAAATCTTCAAAGCAGAAGCTTTTATGCAAATTGTTGATGTTTATATCTTTCCTTCTTCTTGGCATATTAAATGGACCCTGCTAAGCCATTATTGTAAAAGTTCTTTCCAACTTGCAGTGGTCTTACCTTGTCAAGAAGCACTGAATATATTTGTTTTTTTCTTAACATTTCTTCTCACTTTCCATTCCTTTGTCACCCATTGAAATACAGTTCCTCATGTTGTGTAGAGGTCTGTTTCTCAGTGGCATCTTCCTGCTAATTGTCAGCTGCAGTTGGACTGATCATGCATCCAGTCCACCCCAGCTCCGCGAATGGGAAAAACATCACAAAATGTCATGTGAGGGCAACGTGATGCCACGAGTTTGACACCCATGCTATAAGCTGATTTTAGACCTATAGCTGATAATTTTTTGAAAGAATTGCAAAACAAAATCTTAACTGATTTAATTTTAATATATTTTATATATTAATGTATTCACTTCCATCGAGCTATTCTAATTTCAGAGTTTTGCAAGCCCAATAATCTTATCTAGATCCTGGAAAAAATAAAGCACAGTGAATTTATCTGCATATGCTCACCTCATCCCCCAAATGAAAAATCTCTTGTGGTACCTGGAATAGAACAGAAAAATGAAAGTGATGAAACCCCAAATAAAAATAGAATCCCAATCTGAGAAAAATACTTTTAAAAATCCTTATTTGTCCCACTAAAGGAACTAAGGAAAGATAAAACAATGTTTTGTACCAGAAAGAACAATAAGGTCTGGTAGAGCTATACAGGATATACTCAAAGGAAAATTAATTGGAGCTATTTAGGCATTTTCACCCTAAAGCCAATTTCCTATTCCAGAGGTTAAGTGTGGCCTCAGTGAATAGAAAACCCACCAAGGACAACCAGGAATATTTCCAGATTTGTAAGAATGAAACCAGGGAGTAAGAGATGTTGCTTCCTGTAACTTAATAGAATTCTTTGAATTTAAAGGAAAACTAACTTCATCACCCTTCTACCTAGTGGTTAAAAGCAAGACCAAATATGTCAATTTTATTTTGTGAGGGGGGAAACACCAAGTTTCCATAGAACCAAGGACGTTTGCACTCTTTCCAATGTCCTATCATGGTCATTAAACTCTTCTAGATCAGACGTCTGAAGATATCTATAGCTATTTGAGAAATCATACCAGGCAGTCTGATAGGGAGGCTGTTGGAAGCAGAGTGGACAATACACTAAGAGGATTTTATCCCATCCCTCCTACTAGGAACATGAATAGACACCTTGAGCTTTATGATTGCTGATCAGAGCAGAGCAGAAGCTAGAGAATTGTATAGAACTCAGTAGACAAACAGATTGTCAAACTCATCCCTAGTCTGCTAAAATTCATAACAGTAATCCAAGCAACCAATGAAGCAGTAAAGAATTTTGGGAAAAAGTAACTCCAAAATGAGCATATAATTTTCAGCTAAACCTGTTCTATGCATTTATCAAGGTCTCTTCATAGACTGCTTTCTAAGATTTGTTTTCTTGCAAAACATACACTGATGATCAGCAGTTGTCTGTTGGTGAAATATCAACAGGCCACTCTATCTGATGATAATGCAGCAATATGTTATTTCATATCACTGCATTAAAATAGTTTACCTGAATACAAAAAAAAAATCAAAATGGAAATGATGTAACTCAATCTTCTCTTTTTGAAGATCTAAGAAGGACTATTTTGAGATGCTCAATATGTCTCCTCAACATCATAGAAAATGGGCTTGGTTCAAGAATATTGTGTATCATTGATCAAATTTTAGTCACTGTGGTTGAATTATACAACCTTGATTCCTTGAATCTGCTTCCTGGAACAAAGTATAAACTTTAGTGGGCAGATAAAACTGGATAAATTAATTTGTCTTTTCATCTTGAGTTACTCCTTAGAGGATATCATTAACATAAAAACATTGTAAATTCATAGGTCTGGCAGCTTTTGCCCTGCAGAGGCAAAGACTTGAGTAAATATGGAGATTTAGAGATTTACTGTCTTATCCTTTGAAAACGTAATTTCCCTAGGTAGGAATAAAGAGAGATGGGCATAGCTGTGGAAAGTGCCTTAAACATTATATAGCTAAACTGTGCTGCAGCATAGTGGAATTAAATTTATTTGGGGGATGCATATTCTTCTTATTAGTAATAGTTGCTTTTATACAATGAGAACAAAACAGAATCTTTAACTCTTTTTTTACTATTGAGTAGAACCTAAAAACACAGATGGAATATTACTCTGTAATACTTTTAAAAATCCTTATTTATCCCACTAAAGGAAGTAAGGAAAGATAAAACATTTTTTTTACCAGAAAGCACAATAGGGTCTGGTAGAGCTATATAGGATATACTCAAAGGAAAATTAATTGGAACTATTTAGGCATTTATACCCTAATCAGTTTTTTCATAATCAGTTTTTCAATAATTTAAGTGAAAGCACTATAACTGTCTTAGCTGCCTTCATTAATGCAAATAACCACAATTTCTTGTATTCATTTATTAATTACAACCTTTTCCCTCTTTGAATTCCCTTAATAGATCTTAACTTTCTTCCACAGATTGAAATCAGAGAAGCATGTACACAAATCCCAGTTAATGGTGTAATAGTGAATCAGCTTAAAACAAAAAGTATGGAAGTTTCCCAAAGGACAGAAAAGAAAGAACAACTTATTGAATTTGGTCCCATTCTTGGTTTGAAAGGAAGAAGAGTTTAGAAAAGAAAAGGGGGAAAGATCTACAGCAGCAAATACTGTGCAATTTTGAAGCATGTTATGCTGATAAGATAAATAATAGGTTTTTCATATTTATATCCAAATTTATAAAATTATTCCAAAAATTAAGTATACAAGAGGTGAAAGAATCATATAGATCAGAAGTGTCAAACAGGTTGGATCCGGCCCATGGGGTGCTTCGATCCAGCCTGCAGGGCTGGCCTGGAAACAGCAATGGACCAGTCCTCGGTGCCTCTGCCAGTGAAAATGGAGCTTGAGTGGAGGGCACATATATTTTTGCCATGACAGCCTCCTGCAATTCCTCCTCAGGCCCCTCCGAGCTCTGTTTTCACTGGTAGAGGACTATCAAAACAAACTAAAAACAAAACAAAAAGAGAAATGTTTCCCCTTTTGCATTTGAGCATACAAGAAGGGCAGGAAAGAAGAAAGGGAAAGAGGAAAGACAAAGAAAAAGAAGGAAAGATGGGACGAGAGGAAGGAAAAATAAGAAAAGAGGGGAAGGAAGAATAAAGTAGAATGAAGAGGGAAGGAAAAAGAAGAAAAGAAAGGAAGGAGATAATAACGAGAGTGAGTGAGGGTCTCAGGGAACTCCTGCATTAGCACTTGGCCACCACAGGTGGCCCCAACACGAGCCCCATGTCATGCCCACTATGGCCATGCTCAGCCCCCAGACCTCTGAGGTCAAACACAACCCTGATGCAGCCCTCAATGAAATCGAATTTGACACCCCTGATATAGATGTGACTGATTAAACATCATTGGCCTACAAAACTCTTATGTTGGTGAAACAAAATATCAATTTCCCATTTTCACTGGAGTATCTGCCCATATACATTATTATGGCTACTTCGGATATTTGAATAAAAATTTAGTAAGAAATATACAAGAGAGGTTAATTTACTGTTTTTGCTATTACTAAGGAACGATTAAAGTTATGTTATCAGGCTTTTCACTTGAAAAGAAAACTGAAATTTTAATAGAAATAAAAAGGAGCTACCTTGAACAATCTTCAGGATAGGATAAAATACATATTTCCTTCCTTCCTTCCTTCCATCCATCCATCCACCAATCCATCTCTAGGTAGAATTGAAAATGGCGTCTCAAACTCTGAAACCCATTTCCAACAGAGATACAGTAAGATTTCAAAAGGCAGTAATCTGTTTCTTCTTCTGGTAGGGAAATCCCTCCCTTCCTCTAAGCCTAGATACTTGCAGTTAAAAGATTACTGATAGTATCAAAACACCAGGAAGTATCATTTTGGCTTGCATTAATGTCCAAATTTTCAAGAACAAGAAGTTATTTAATTCTTGGATGGCCGAGGAAGGGAGGGAGAGGGGAGAGAGGGAGGAAGGAAAGGAAGGTAGTAGGTAGGAAGGAAGGCTTTTATTTATTTCTCTCATGAGACAATATTCAGAAGGAAGTCCAACAGCCATAGCCTCCAAAACCTTCTCAAGTTTGACAAGACACTGGGAGGAGAAACAGATCGCTGTCTTTTGCAATCTTACTGTATCTTTGTTGGAAATGGGTTTCAGGGTTTGAGACACCATTTTCAATTCTACCTAGAGATGTTAGGAGGTAAATCTGACATATTTTATACAAAAAATATATTCTTTCCCATCTCCCAGTAAACAGTGGAAAATTCCTAATGCATTGTTTCTACTTCAAAAATCAAGACAAGGTAATTTAGAACTCCAAATCCATGGAGAATTTTCAGTTGAAGAGTATTTCGGAAACATCTCTAGCTGGCGTTTGGTCAGGCCCCTCCCAGCATTGGAAAGAGAGCAACAGCTGTGCTCTTGTATCTGACTGGGACTGCTCTGTTTGATGCTACAGGCTGCTATGCTCACAACAGCTGTTTTCACCCGTTTATATTGGCTAGAGAATCTACTTAAGCAGTTGGGATTATGATCCTGATATCGCTCATATCTTTTCTTGTTTCTAGGTAGCTTTGTTTTATATTGTTTCAAAAAAGACCCAGGTCCTTCTTGTTTGCTACTTTTGCAAAAACAAACAAACAAAGCATTACATGTTATCTATTGTAGTTATCTTCGTCCCTGGATTGTCAGGAAAAGTCAAAGGAGCAGCTGAATACTGTAGTGAGACTTAGATTAGAAAATCAAAATCCCTTTAAAAGGAAAAAAAAGTCTTTACTCTTCTTCTGAGAAAGATAGCTTTAAAAAGGTGCTGAGATTTTTGCTCCCAGGAATCCTTTGCCCTAAGTTTTTTGAGAAAAATAGAAACATTGGATATAAAGCAAAGGTGCTACATTTGTACTTTTTGTATAAGAGTAAAATAATAATAAAAAATAATAAAATAAAAATAAACCATTACTGAGAAGGAAGTAAAATATATGATGAATTGAAATTTAGAATGGAATACATCATTATCATACTCAATCATTCAGTTATTTCAGACCTTGGCTACTCTATGGATCAGCACTTTCCATGTCTCTCTGTCAGATCTTCCATGGTTACTCTGATGTCATTCTTTATAGTGTCCAGCCAGTGGGTACTAGAGCAGCCCCTTCTTGCTTTCCACTGATCACTCTCAGTGTGATGACCTGGGGCGTGGCACAAAAGCAACGCAGCCAGAGAATAGGTCTAATTCCTTTTATTGCTCCAACTTTTCCCCAAACACCCCCATGTTTACTACAGGTCCTGGAGCAAAGCTCTCACATGCATCTTCAGCAGCCTCTGGCTGCAAGTAGTTCAATAAGCCAGGTTAGCCAAACAGTAACCAGGGCCAGCAGTCCAATTAGCCAGGTTTAGCCAAACAGTAATTAGGACCAGCAGTCCAGCGAAGCAGACAAACCAGGCAATCCCCATAAGACAGAGCACAGTAATCCCAAGGCATCGGCAAATGCACACAAGGCTCCACAGATTCAATGCTTGTTCCCAACAAATGTGTCTCCCACCAGCACTGTTATGTTCACATAGAGAGGCAGGACGCGGAGTGCTTCAACTCAAAGTTTATTGTGACTTCAGCTCAGAACGGACCCGATTTGGCTTAGCCGAGGCAGCTATATATAGCCGGCTGCCTCGGCTGACAGCCAATCAGAGTGCAGGGTTTTCCCGCACTTTTAAACCAATGATTTCAAACACTTTACAAGAACAACCAATTAATTCAAACTCTGAATACATAACACCCCTCCCCACTAGGTTTGGTCCATACTCAAACCCCATCTATCTAATATACTCTTGCAAATAGGTGGGGCTCTTACGTGTACATTGCGACCTATGTGGTTCAGGTGTTTTAGGGTTCTCACATTGTGAGGGAGGAAATGTGTCTGTTAACATCTCCTTACTTGGACTTCTAGTATTGTTATAACCTGTTTGGTTACTACAACCTGGTCTCTCCTCCCAATCCATCTCCAACCCAATGTCAGCACCTAAGTCTGGTAGTGATGTGCAATCTTCCATTTGTAAAAATGGTTGTTGGCACTGTGACAGGTTTTGGGATGGTTCCTGTCATGTTAGCTCGTTACACACGGGGTTGATTCTTGCTTGCTGATTACCTTCATAATCCCCCCTTCCCCCCTAGGAGAGGCAGTAGGTATGGGAACCAGAGGGGAGCAATGGCGATGCTCCTGAGGTAGTCTGGACCGTAACTGATCTATGTGCCTGCTCCAGAGGACACCATCCTCAGTTTGAACCCTGTAAGACCCGGGGCCTGTAATTTGGGTTATCTCTGTAGGAATCCAGAATGATTCACCCACAAGGTTTTTTGCATAAACAGAATCACCCACAGTGAATGTGCGAATTTTGCTAGTGGAATCTAGTGGTGCGTTGGGTGCGTAAGTGGGATGAAGGTGGTCAAGAGGAGATCTGAGTTTCCTACCCATCAACAACTCGGCTGGGGTTAAGTTAGTTGATGGGTTGGGAGTGATATGCTGGACACTGAGTAGTTTTTCAACTTTCTCGGTGATGTCCCCTGGACCCAATTGCTGGAGTTTCTCCTTGGTAAATCGTACCATGCGTTCAGCCCGGTCGTTAGCCGAAGGATGCCCAGGGGCTGTAAGGGCGTGTCTGATACCCTGCTGTGCTAAATATGATTCAAAAGGTTGGAAGTAAATTGAGGACCATTGTCAGAAACAAGTATATCAGGCAACCCATGAGTTACAAAAAGTTTCTTAAGCTGTTTGACAACAGCATCTGCTGTGGTGGATGCCATAGGAACAACCTCTAACCATCTGGAGTATGCATCTACCACAATAAGGAAAGTGTGCCCTCTGGTAGGGCCAGCAAAATCAATATGAATCCTGGACCATGGGCCCCTAGGACATTCCCATTCCTGTTTGGGGGCGAGAGGTGGAGCAGGCCTGACTTCCTGACAGTTGGGACAGGATGCAACCCAGTTTTCAACCATTTTGTCAATACCTGGCCACCATACATAACTCCTGGCCAATCCCTTCATTCTGACAATTCCCGGATGACCCTCATGTAACATTTCCAAAACCTCTTTCTGTAGTTTTGCAGGAATAACCACCCTGTTACCCCACAAAATACATCCTCTTAATACAGATAACTCAGTTTGTCTGGACTTAAAAGGTTGGGAACCTTGAGGTAGATCTTGAAGTGGCCAACCTTTCTTAATCCAGCCTATAATAGGAGCTAATAAAGTGTCTTTGGCAGTCTCTCTGGCAATTTCAGCAGCATGGACTGGAAGTTTGGCAACAGTTTCCAGAAAAAAGGTGTAAGATTCAGGAGCAGGGTTCTCAATGTGCGAAGGAAGTGGGCAGCGACTCAAAGCATCTGCATGTCCAATGTCTTTTCCAGGTCTGTGGATGAGTTTGTATGAATAAGCAGCAAGAAATTCAGTCCATCTCAGCATTCTTGGTGACAGGATTGTGGGCGTTGGTCTGTCTCCTCCCACAATGCCTAAGAGAGGTTTGTGATCTGTCACAATGGTGAAACTTCTCCCATAAAAGTACTCATGGAACTTCTTGACAGCTGCCACAATTGCCAAAGCTTCCTTGTCCAGTTGGCTGTAATTTCTCTCTGCTTTAGTCAAGGTGCAAGAGTAAAATGCAATAGAGGCTTCCCTTCCACTGGGAAGCATGTGGCTCAACACCCCCCCACTCCAAAGGGGATGCATCACAAGTTAGTACAACAGGTAAATTCTCAGAAAACTGTATCAGCACACAATCAGAAGTGATTTGTCTTTTGATATTGTTAAAAGCAGCTTCTTCTTTTCTGCCCCAGACCCATGCAGATTTCTTATCCAGTAATCTATGTAAAGGTTCTGCAGTGGTTGCTTTCTGAGGTAGAAACATATGATAGAAATTAATAAGTCCCAGGAATGCTTGCAGATCAGTTTTGCATCTAGGCCTGGGGGCTTCTTTGATTGCCTGAACTTTGGCTTCTGTGGGGTGGATGTCATGTTTATCAATCATATAACCCAAGAATTCTACTTTGTCAGTTCTTAGTGTGCGTTTCTCTTTTTTGACTTTTAACCCTGCTTCTTTGAACCTGGTTAGAACTTCTCTGAGTTTCTCGTGTAATTGAGTGTCATTTTCAGCAGAGATCAAAACGTCATCAAAATAAGGCACCACCCCAGGCAACCCTTGTAGCATCCTTTCCATGAGGCTTTGAAAGATGCCTGGCGCCACACTTACTCTGAATTGTAACCTCTTGCATTTGAATGCACCCTGATGAGTTACAATGGTTTGGGCTTCTGCAGTTAGATCATCTACTGTTAACTGTTGATATGCTTGGGCCAGGTCCAATTTGGCAAAGACTGTGCCCCTGCCCAGAGAATGTAATAAATGATGAACCACTGGAACGGGATATGCGCTCTGCTGTAGCGCATGGTTCAATGTCCCCTTGTAATCCCTGCAGATTCTCACAGAACCGTCAGCCTTGACTGGCGTGACTATGGGTGTTTCCCACCTGGAGTGGTCTGTGGGCTCCAGCACCCCTTGGGCTATAAGTTTATCTAATTGTTCATCAATTTTTTCCTTCAATGCAAAGGGTACCCTTCTGGGTTTTAATCTGATTGGTTGTACCTTGGGATCTAGGTTAAATGTGATAGGGGTCCCCAAGTACTTGCCTAATCCGTCGCTGAAGACCTCTGGAAACTCAGACTTCAAGGACTCTTCCCACTCAGTGTTGCTTACGTGATTGATGCCAGTCACTTTGATGCCCAGCGGGTTGAATCATTCTAGCCCCAGCAAACTTGGGCGATCTTTACCCATGATGGTCAGGGGTAGGCGTTTGATGTGACCTTTGAACTTCACGTTGAATTCTCTTGTTCCAACTACTGGAATCTTGTTCCCTTGGTAGTCTTTAAGAGTTAATGCTTGCTTCTTGAAGTGAGTCTTCTGAATGTCTGGTATCAGTCTCTTAATAGTGTCCCATGACACCATGGATAAATATGAACCTGAGTCCACTTCCATTTGGCAAGGCCTTCCTTCAATGAATACCTTGATATGCACTTTCCTGTTATTTAAAGGGAAGAATGACCAATAGTTACTGTTTGATGAGTTTCATTCCTTCCATTTGCGTCTGTGTTGCCCCATTTTCTCACTGGTGTTGTTTGGCTTGACTTCTCTGTCTTTATTGTTTGTAGCAACTTTCTTCTGTTTGGTGGAGTTCTGGATGATTTGCAGACTCTTGCAAGGTGCCCTCTTTTTCACATCGGAGGCAAATGGTGTCCAGGAACTTGCATTCAGTGCGGGGTGGTTTCCCCACAACCTATGCAGTGGAAATCACGCCTTTTCCTTCTCAGGTCATTTCTTTTCCACTCCATTCTGAGTCTGTTGATTTCTTCTTCTTCTCCACTGTATTCTGACTTAGATTCAAGTTCATCAAAATGAGTTGTAGTGGTCTTTTCCCCATCTGAATGGCTCGTAGTCTTGTTCATTTTTCTCATGGCTGCTGCTGAGGATTTGGTGGCTTCTGCTGAAGATGCTTCCTCTATGGCTTCTTTCAGCGTGATCTTGGGTTTCATCAGTAATTTGCTCTGTAAAACCTTGTCTTTAAGGCCCAAAATGAAACGATCGCACATGGCCTCCTCTAAGCTGCTGAATTCGCACGCACCCCCAATGTCTCTCAAACTTGCCACGAAGTCATTTATACTTTTGTCTTCCCCCTGATCGCGGTGATAAAGCTTGTGTCTCTTAATGAGGCACGATACTTGGGGTGCGTAGTGTGCCCTTAAAAGCCTCTCTAGATCAGGCCATGCCATTACCTTCACGTCTGCTGCGCCCGCTAATGCCTTCGCCATCTTGAAAACTGCTGGACCGCAATATGTGAGAAAAACCGCGCTCTTCCGCTGCTCAGAAATGGCGGCCAGATCGCTTCCTTCCAAAAACATCTGAAACCGATCTGCATACGACTCCCATTCTTCATTCTTCGGGTCGAATGGGGCTGGGGGGGTGTTCAGCACAGCCATCTCGCTCTTCTCTGTTCCACGTTGCCTTCTCTTCAGGGAAATCCCATCCTCATCGCCAGTGTTATGTTCGCATAGAGAGGCAGGACGTGGAGTGCTTCAACTCAAAGTTTATTGTGACTTCAGCTCGGAACGGACCTGATTTGGCTTAGCCGAGGCAGCTATATATAGCCGGCTGCCTCGGCTGACAGCCAATCAGAGTGCAGGGTTTTCCCGCACTTTTAAACCAATGATTTCAAACACTTTACAAGAACAACCAATCAATTCAAACTCTGCATACATAACAAGCACCTCCTTACATCTCAGTCTCCAGGTGTGCCTTGTGAAGGGGGCATGGCACTCTACTCCCTCATAGCTGGCTCAGTCTGTGTTGGTCTCACCTCCTATCTTCTCTGCGTACTCTAGGATTAGGAGGGGGTGGTCCTTGCTATTTGCCTGATTTCTGTCTCTTCTGCTCTTCCCTGTCTACAAGCTTCCCTGTCTACAATCCTGAAAAGCCTTGCCTGGACTGACTCTGCCCTTCCCCAGTTTCCTCCAAGTCCAGTGGAGCTACCCTCTCAATCTCTGCTGGTCTTGTTCCAGCTCATCTTCCTCTGCAGATTCAGACTCCAATGGGGGCAAGACACTCAGCTTGATTTACGTTTCAAGTAAGTCAGCTCTCATGACATGACCAAAGTATGACAGCCTCTGTTTGGCGATCTTGGCTTCAAATGATATTTTTGGTGAGGTTCAGTCTATAACTTCTTTATTATTTTTGCAGTCTATGGGGTATTAATAGTTGCCTCTAGCACCACAGTTCAAAGATGTCCATCCTTTTCCTATGTGCCTTTTTCAGAGTCCAGGTTTCGTAGCCATAAGTAGCAGTTGGAAAAATTATTGCACTAACAAATCTGCATTTGGTTGTGATGCTGATTTCTTTGCTCTTACAGATGTTATTCATGCCAGTCATTGCAGTTCTTCCAAGTGCTAAATACCTTCTGATCTCAGGGCTCAGTTGATTTTGGACCCTAGGAAGATGAATTCCTTTACTGTTTTGATGGTCTCGTTGTTGATCTGCACTCTTGACCTGTCTGTTCTCTGCAGTTGTTATTATCTTTGTTTCCTTGATGTTAAGGTGGAGTCCAAATTTTTCAGTTCATCTTTGACTCTCAAGATTAGCTCCTCCTGCAAGCAATGTTCTACCATCTGCATATCGAAAGTTGATATTCCTATCATAAATTTTAACCACAATGATAGATTCCTCCAAATGTGCATCTCTCATAACTATTTTTGTGTACATGTGGAATAATATAGGTGACAGGATGCAACTTGCCAAGTGCCTTTTCCAATTCTGAACCATTTTGTGTCTCCATATTCGGTTCTTAGAGCAGCTGCCTCATCAGAGTACAATAACTGAATGAGCGCAATGAGGGGTGGTATTCCTAGCTTTTTGAGGCAGTTTTAGAGCTTGTCATGATCAAGACAGTTGAAGGCTTTCTTCACATAAATGAAACATTTCTCTAAGGCCCAGGAGGCAAAAAGGAGCACGTGGGGGAGGGGTGTATGTACTGCCCCTCCATGCTCCATTTTTTACCTTCCTGGGCCAAAAAAAGTGGAAAAGTTCCATCTCTCCATGAAAATGTTACCTTGTGCAGAGTATGGGTCAAATCATGAACTGTTAGCTGCAAAAGTAAAGTAAAGTTCAGGTGTTGCAAGTGACCACCCATGATTCAAAAATTTGATGTTGACAAGATTCCTCTGGCATATGCAGCTGAAATTAAGAACAGATTTGAACTGCTCAACATCACAGAAAGACAATCTGACAAGTTATGGGAGGAATTTAGAAAAAGAAAATACATTACTTAAGTAGCTCAAGAATTGGACAGCACTGAAATTTCAGTAAATAAATAAATAATAAAAATGTAATGTATGTCATAAGGTAGTGTCTCGTAGCCTCATTCACAACATAAGAATCAAGTGTTCTTGGATCAAAAGTAAAAACAAAATGGATGAGTCCATATTATGTAATATGTGAATTGAATGAAATGAAAAAAGGACACCCTGGAACATTTAGCTTAATCTTTTCAGAGTTTAAAGAAAGTTTTACACCAAACTTGTTTCTTAAAAGAGGCAATATCTCACATTTCACATCTTTCATGGCATTCTGTATTTCTATTATCCTGGATCAGATTTGTTATTGCCCAGAGAATTGCCTGGATTGAGGAGAAAAGGTTTAGCACCTGAAATAACAGGGCCTCAATTTGAAAGAATCCTTCCTTTGAGATATGTGTGTGAATGGGTGTTTCTAAGGCTACAGATTGCTGTCTGAGGTTTTGTATTCAGGCAAATAGTGTTTGGCAAATCAGAATATCAGGGAGGCCAGATGCTACAGTGCTACATAATATGCTTTCACCTCACTCTGAATAGTCCTGAAAAGTTCTGACATGACAGGCATAATAATAACCCATGGTTTTATGCAGTCCAGGTCTTCATTTAAAGAAAAGTTATAGGATCTGCTTTAAGCACATTGATGCAGGGGCATGGACTGGCTGTATGCCCCTGTTGCTATGCATAAAGCACAAGTGTATCAGTTCATATTTTTATGATGGGTTTATTTCAGCATCTTCATTCAGAAAGTAGATATCCAAGAAATATGAAAAGACTCAAAGCATGATTTCATATTCAGTTGAAAATGTATTACCAGAGAACTCAATAACATTTTAGTTAGATCCTATGTATGTGTGTGTGTGTATGTAAGTATGTATGTATACACATGACTTAGTTCAGATCTCTAAGTCTAAACCAGGCTTTGAGACTTGCAAGGACTTCCTTCTTGAGTTTTGGAGGAATATAAACATTAATTTTTTAAACCAGGTAAGATGTTTCGGAAAAAAACTTGAAAGAGTTTCCATTTGAGAAGATTCTAAGTAATCATCCATTCTTTAAACATTTATTAGGGTTGTGAAAGCTTCAAAATTATTTAAAAGTACTTTCTAAGCTTTTTTTCAGACTTCTTGAAAAAAAGTGTTTTTTTAATAGAATAGCTAAATTTTTCTGCTTTCATGAAAATTCTGAATACTTCTTCTGCTTTACTTTTGAAGAGTGCATGGACCTAATATTTGTTTGTATGTATGTATGTATGTATATTCCTTGAATGCCTGTATGGAGTTTTGAAATATACACAGAACACAGGGGTGGGATTCTATCAGTTCTGACCGATTCTATAGAACCCCTTGTTAACTTTCTAAGCAGTTCGGAGAACCAGTAGTTAGAAGAAATATCCTTTTGTTTTCTTCCACCCGTATTACATTCTTGGCAGACAACCTAGACTTATTGTCTCCGAAGGAGGGTTGTTTTTTTCTTAAAGGGGAAGGGTTGTTTAAGCTTCTTACACTGCTGTTGGGTGGAAATACTCCCTTGGAAATACTCCTTCTTGGCTAGCTAGAAAGATTGACATTCAAATGTGAGTTTACATACCCTTTCTGAGTTTTAGTCTAAAACTGGTTTCTGGTGAAGTTTAATTCTATGCTTCGTTACATTTAATCCTATGTTTATTGATGGGATAATTTTGCCTATTCAGCTTTGTTTGTTTGGAAGGAAAAAGATTAATTTCTGTTCCTGAAAAGAAACTGGGTTGATAAATTTGGCTAGTTCTGTGGGTGTGGCTTAGTTAGTGGATGTGGCTTGGTGGTCATGTGACTGGGTGGGCATGGCCAACTCGACATCACTCATGTCAAGGGGTGCTTCTCCTCACCTGGCCTCTCATGACAGTGGGGATGCTGCAATGGTCATAAGTGTGAAAAATGGTCATAAGTCACTTTTTTCAGTGCCATTGTAACTTTGAATGGTCACTAAATGAACTGTTGTAAGTCAAGGATTACCTGTACCAAAATACAAAAAGCTTCTTTGCTTGCAAAAAGCTGCCCTAAATATCAATAATTAGATTAAAAATACCTGCAAGCTGGAATTACATATCAGGCAGGGTACCAGAGCACCTTGAGGAATTAAAATAGTTAAAATGCAAGGATAACTATCAGTAGCCAACTCTTGTTCATAAAGTGAAATCCTTTAGCAGAGAGGTCATTTAAGCGCTCCAGAAAGAGCACACCCAGGAAGCAATCCTCAGATCCATTTGCACCACATAAAGATACCAGCTGGTCTCACTCCTCTCACATGATATTCTAAGGAAATCATCCAGATTTAAGGAAAGGTCACATGCCCCCCAGAAAGGCAGTAAAAAAAATCAGTGCCAAGCTTGCATCCTGCCTCTTGGAGGTACACCCCAAAAGGACAGTGCCAGACGCCACTAAAGCAGTGAAGGAAGACCCCCTCCCCAGATAGAAAAAGAAACCATGAGGCAGGAAAAAATTCAAACACAATACAAATAATTAAATCACAATAGTAGCTGTTGCTTGTTAAACCAATTACCAGAACAAATAGATACAGGAACTAGCCAGATTTCTCAAACCAGTTTCTTTTCAGGAGCAGAGATTAATCTTTTTCCTTCCAAACAAAGCTGAATAGGGAAAATTATCACATCAATAAACACAGGATTAAACGTCACCAAGCACAGAATTAAACTTCACCAAAAACCAGTTTTAGACCAAAACTCAGAAAGGGTGTATAAACTCATGTTTGAATGTCAATCTTTCTAGCTAGCCAAGAAGAAGTATTTCCTCCCAACAGCAGTGTAAAAAGCTTAAAACAACTCTTCCCCTTTAAAAAAGTATCAAGAAAGAAAAAAAATCTCCTTCGGAGACAGTAAGTCTAGGCATACTTCCAAGAATGTAGTAAGGGTGGAAAAAGCAAAAGGAGATTTCTTCTAAATACCGGTTCTCCGAACTGCTTAGAAAGTTAACAAGGGGTTCTATAGAACCGATCAGAACCAGTAGAATCCCACCCCTGCATTAATCCATGGAAAAAATGTTTGTGTACTTTTTATTCTACTTACAAAAGACAGAATATTATTAAGTTCTTATAGTCACCAGGGAAAGCCTGTGGTTTTCCAATGCTGTTGAATTTCAAATTTTCATCAATACCAAGCACTGTGGTAAACCCATAGTTAAGGGTAATGACAATTATTAAAGAAACATCTGGAGAGCCACAGGGTCTCCATTCTAGTCATTCTGCCAAGAAATTTCTTGGCAGCAGCCAGAATGAGTTTCAGAAGAATAAATTGCAATAAGCCAACATAGTATACCATGACTTCAGCAAAGCATTTAACCAAGTCTCCCATGAATTTCAATTGTAAAATATGTCAAAATGCAGCTACACTATGCCAACCTTAATGGGTACAAAGTTCACTGAACAATTGTATCCAATGAGTGTACATCAATTGCTCTATATCAAGCAGGACAGAAGTATTGAATGATGTATTGCTAGAGACTGTTTTAGACCATGCTGTTCAGCATATTTATAAGTGACATCAATGGGGGATTAGAAAATATGATTATCAAATTTGCAGATGACACAAAGAGATAACAAACATTTCAGAGAATAGCATTAAGATTTAGGAGTACCTTGACAAGCTTGAGCACTGAGATAAACCCAACAATATAATACATCAGTATATGTTACTGACCATAAGTACACTCAGAAATGATCTGAATGCCTTGTGAATCATGCATTGAATATGATGCAACAGGATAAACATAAACAAAAATGCACAATCAGCCATAGGGAGCATAAAAACTATAGTGATAGATCAAACATAGTCAATTTTCTTCTTTATGCTATTATACTAGCCACCTCTATATTAGGTACATCTAGACTTTTGTAGAATCTAGATTATTCTGGCATCACATTTTAAGTAAGGTACTTACAGACTATAATATGATAAAGGAAAACAAACAGTATGAGAAGGAATCTGGAAGGGAAATTGGGAATGCTGCATTTTTGGCATGTAGCAATATATGATAGCTATCTTCAAGTGTCTTCTGTCATGTTAAAGATGGGACAGAATTGTTCAAAATTGCTCCAGAAAACAGGACAAAAAACAGCATGCTAAATTATAATGCAGTAGATTTTGACTGAGAAAAAAAATTCCTACAGTAAGATCTATTCAACTAAGGACCAGACTGCCTTGGGAGCTGGTGGACTTATCTCTGCTGGAGGTGTTTAAACAGAGGCTGGATAACATATTGAAGATGCTGTATAAAAAAAAGGGACACAGAGTAGGACTAGGTGTTACTGGATCCCTTACATTTTAGGAAAACCTGCTACATTTTATGAAAAGAAGCCAATTCAAGAAGGAAAAGTATCCAGTGGATTCAGGCAATCTAAACTAAAAGAGCTTTTATTGCAACAATTATTTAATTAAATGAAAGGAATTTAGCTGGTGTATCTGGCACATACATTAGAAAAAGAAAAAAAAATCTCATGTTGTTTACACATCTATGTTGTCCTCTTCACATTCATTCAGTTATGATATAAAATAATGAAGACTAAAATTAAAAATGTTTAGCTATTGTTAGGAACTGTTCAGATAACACGTGCTAAAAATGCATCGCCTCTTTTTCGTATGCATAATCAGTTAAAATTATCTTAACTTGTTTTGAATTAATTACTGTATATTACTGTTGGTGTCTTATACCAGCTAATTCATCCTAGCTTCCTTCTTATGAAAAGTAACTCATGTATATATCTAGAAAAATATTGTTGAGTTCTGTGGTCTCTCATGAAATGTGCCAAAGCACCAAATATACCCACTGTGTTCTTTGCAATGTCCTTGACAATGTCCCTTCCATTAAATTTGGTCCTTCATCTTCCTGACAACCTTTTTATGTTTTCAGAATATTTTATTTCCTTGTTTCTCAATTAAATTTTCCTATTTCTTTTTCTGCTCATGAAAATAATCTATGAGTGTGTATCCTGAATATTACAATTTCAGGGACTTTAACTTTTCTTTTTCTTTCAGAATTTCCATTCAAATGACTTTTTAAAATTATTATGTGCTTTTCTATAGTTCAAGGCACATGTCCAGCTAAAGTCATTTTTCATACCTCATAGTATATTTGGGGTCAAAATATAGGTCAATAATATATATGCTTTTGATGCTTTTGCCATTTTATACTTTTCATGATCCAAGACCTTTGAAGGTAGCCAGTGAACCAGCAAAAATAAGTTCTATTTCCTAAAAGAGTTATTTGAAAGTTCTGTCTTGGAGAATTCACTGGATGACCAGAAGAACAGCTTAGCAAATATTTCTGTAAAGTTTAGTTATGAAAGAAAAACTTTCCATAAAACTAGCTTGCCCATCACAATTTTCTTTGCAAAGTTCTACTGTACTACAGAAGAATGCTGTGTTCACGTATACCCTTGTATGCTTCACTATCTTATACATACAACAAATGCTTATTGTTTTTGTATAGACTTGCCTATTTTGATTTGTCTGAAATGGTGGTTATTACAAGAATGCTTCAAATTATGAATCCTTTATTGTGCATAAAAATAATATCTGGAGGTAAAGATGCTTATTTATTTATGTAGCTATGTCTTTATTGTATATCCTAAAATTATTGCCCAGAATATTTTGTAATGGACTATACTTACATTAGATATTCAAACTTTCTAAGTGAATAAATTGTTTTAGAAAAAGATACCTAATTGTAGAAGTTTTAAAATTACTGTGCCAGATAAAATCCCCCTCTCAGTTTTTACCTGTTAGTTCTGCTTTAAGCTTGATATACCTAAAATTGACATTCAAAATCAAAGAAAAGAAGTTTTCTAGATTTCATCTCAAAAGGGAAATTTTAATTTAGTATACAGACATCAGAGAATATTGCATTTTATTTACTTAAATTACCAGCTGCAAGTATACAATGACTTCAAAATTGCTTATAATAACAAAATATCCATACATTTATTCAGCCATTTATAAATAACAACAAAAATAGAGCAAATTATATACAAAGAAACACTAAAGCAGATTTTTAAACATGTCATTAAAACTGACCACATATTGTTCAATTTCTAATTATATTAATTATATTAGTAGAAATGTCGGCAAGATTGCTTCCTTCCAGATACATTTGGAAATGATCTGCATAGAACTCCCAGTCTTCTGCCATCGGATCTAACAGGGCTGGGGGGGTGTTCAGCACAGCCATCTCGCTCTTCTTCTGTTCCGCGTTGCCTTCTCTTCAGGGAAAATCCCACCTTCGTCGCCAGTATTAAGTTTGCATAGAAAGGCAGACACGGAGTGCTTCAGCTCTTTAGTTTATTGTGACTTTCAGCTCAGAATGGACCCAACTGGCTTTGCTGCAGCTGCTACTTATAGCCGGCAGCCGCAGCTGACAGCCAATCAGAGTGCAGGGTTTTCCCGCACATTTTAAACCAATCATTTCCAACACTTTACAAGAACAATTCAAACTAAACCAATGATTTCAAACCTGCATACATAACAGTATACATTAAACCACAGCCATCTCTATCCCTCACAATGCCTTGCTTACCTTCTGGAGATCTGTAAAAACTCAGTATTATAGGCCATCTTCTGCCTTTCTGTATGGCCTCTTTAATTCAAATCAGAACAGACAATGAAGGGTTAAGTATTAAAAAGGTGATGCAGAGGGAGATAATTATTCAGTTATAAAATGGAACAAGTCAAAGAAAAAATAATTGTATGGACATTTTTTTGGTTATACTATAGAATTAGATAAATGGCAAAAACTTTGGGATAGGAACTATACACTGACAATGGCTACTGCATATAAGGAAAATCTCTATAAAATGTTTTATAGGTGGCACTTGCCACTGGCAAGATAAGCAAAAATGTTTTGCAATATGTCCGCCAAATGTTGGAAGTGTAATCAGACCCCAGGTACTTATTATCATATGTGGTGGACTTGTATGAAAGCAAGATAATATTGGACAAAAATGCATACATGGTTGGAAAAAATGATCAAGCAACATATAGATCTGAAACCAGAAATATTTTTGTTTGGTATAATGCCTGAGAGCTATGAATAAAGGGATTATATATCTAGTTTTTCATGTATTGACAGCAGCAAGGATTGTATTTGCGCAACATTGGAAAAATGAGAACTCCATCAGATAAGGATGTAATTTGGAAAATATTAGACTGTGCAGAGATGGACATTTATTAAAAATAAAGGATAAAGAAGACACAGAATATTACTTAACATGGAATAGATTTTATGAGTGGTTAGAGATGAGAGGTAGAAATTAGACGAAGAAAGATTATTGCTGTGTATGAATTAAATATAAAGATGGTTTATAATTATAAATATGCCAATATAATCAACAGAATTACAAATAAGCTAATATAAAAAGAAATTTAGTTAGAGGGAGCTGCTTTGCCTTGTTTGAACCTGACCTGAAAGGCAAAGCTGCTCTTCCCTCTGCATCGCTGTTTTAACACTCAACCCTTTATTGTCTGTTCTCTGTTTCACTGTTCTTGTTTCCCCCCCCTTCCTTTTAAGACTTTTTTTTCCATGAGGAAATATAGAATCTGCAAAGCACAAACTGTGACTCATTATTCTGTTTTGAGTTAAAGAGGCCATGCAGAAAGGCAGAAAATGGAGGAAATGCTGCTTTGTGAGGGGTGGAACAGGAGGGCAAAGCAGACCCAGTCTCCCAGGAACCCAGCAAAGCAACAATTGGAAGGGGGAGAAAGGGGGCGTGCTTCAGTATCTCTGCAAAATTATGAAGCTGCCCAGTCATTCATAAATGCAAATGACCAGATAACTTTTGTAAAATTCTTATCTTCGAATCATGGTCATACACGGCTTTTGGGAGGTCTGTTGTAACTTTGAACAGTCAGTATCATCTTAGTCATGCTATCCTTCAGGAAAACCTGAAGTTTTGTCTCTCACAGCAGACTTCAGGAAAGAGTCCTTTGAGACCCCATTCTGTTATCAAATTGATTTGATTGATATTAATTGACTTATAGAGGTGTATGTTCAATCACATTATTTCCTAATGTGAATTCTTCACTTTCATTATTATGTTTTTTTTTCCCTATCTATTTCTGGTTTAAGTTCCATTCATTTATTCTTGTTCAGTGCCTAGAGATGCTGCAGCAATTGAGTTTGCTTATAATTTGATTAAACAAATAAATATATAAATAAGGAGCATACTTGATATTCCTTAAAATCACTTGACATTCATTTCTTGGTAGGTCATATTCCAACTCAACTCCATTTAAACAACTTTTCTAGATTTCTTTTGCATAATTAATCCTTTCCTTAGTGATAACTTTTGTTTATAAAAATTCTTAAAATTAAACAAAATACATTCCATAAATAATCAATGGAGGGTTTTAGCTTTTGCTAACAGATCTGGACCAAGTTGTGCAATAAAGGTTTATTTTAATGGAATATACTGCCTTTTAAAATTTTAGGCAGTCCAAGTTTCTCTTGATTGGTTATGTGCCATCAAGTCAGGACCAACAGTTATAAATCATAAAGATTTTCTCCAGGGCCTTCAAATCTTTAGTGGTGTACCCATCACTGATGAGTTCATGAAACCTGCTGCTAGTTGTCCTCTTTTTCTCTTCCTTCCACAGCACTACAGATTTATCCAGAAGGCTATCTCTTCACATAATATATCCAAAATTTGATAATTTCAATCTGCTCATTTAGACCTCAAATAAGAACTCTGGATTGATTTGTTCGATGATCCATCTGATTGTTTTCTTAGCTATCACTGTATTCTCATGAGTCTTCTGAAACATTAAAGTTTAAAAATGTCAATAACTGTTGCCATTAATTTTGTCTTCTTTATATTTATTTATTAATCAGATTTATATAGCCACCAATCTCACCAAAGGCAATTCTGGGTGGAAAACAAGAATCAATAAGACCAATACATAAAACAAAAAATGTACAATATAAAAGGTTATGATATTTATTTATTAATTTATATAGCCACCCATCAATTTAACTTTAGTCTCATTTTTCACTGAACTCCTTTACTTATATTACTGGACCTTACAGATCTTTTACATTTTTGTCCTTTAGGGTAGTGTCATTAGCTTAACATAGTTTGTTGATGTTTCTTTAACCAAATTTGAAACCAAACTAATCTTTTAATTCAGATTTTCCTAATATATATTACAGAACAGTGGTCACCAACCAGTGGGCTGGGGACCACTGGTGGTCTGAGAGAAAATGTTGGTGGTCCACAGAGAAGTGTCACCTCCAAAGCACACCCCCAAGCAATTAACAGATAACAGATAATCAGAGTTGGAAGGGACCTTGTAGGTCATCTAGTCCAACCCCCCCACCCAAGTGGGAGATCCTACACCATTTCTGACAGATGGCAGTCCAATCTCTTCTTTGAAGTCTCAAGTGATGGTGCTCCCACAACTTCCAAGGGCAAAGTGTTCCATTGGTTGATTGTTATCACTGTCAGAAAGTTTCTCTTTATTTCCAGGTTAAATCTCTCCTTGTTCAGTTTCCATCCATTATTCCTTGTCTGGCCTACAGGTGCTTTAGAAAATAGCTTGACCTCTTCCTCTCTGTGGCAGCCCCTCAAATATTGGAAGACTGCTATCATGTCTCCCCTGGTCCTTCTCTTTACTAGACTAGCCAAGCCCAGTTCCTGTAACCTTTCTTCATATGTTTTAATCTCCAGTCCCCTAATCATCCTGGTTGCTCTTCTCTGTACTTTTTCTAGTCCTAACATCTTTTTTTTTAATGTGAACAGTACTGGATGCAGTACTCTAGGTGTGGTCTTACTAAGGCTTTATAGAGTGGTATTAGTACCTCACTTGATCTTGATTGTATCCCTATGTTAATACAATTTAGGATTACATTAGCTTTTTTGCCTGCTGCTGCACAGTGCTGGCTCATATTTAGCTGGTTGTCCACTAAGACTCCAAGATCCCTCTCACAGTTACTGCTATTGAGCCTGGTTTCACCCAGTCTATATGTGTACTTTTGGTTTCCCAAACTCCGCCAGAAATGAGTCTTTGGGACCCTGCAAGGCATCCTGCTCCAAGAGACTGCACTGGCGTGACAAGTCTCAAAAGACTCATTTTTGGCAGAGTGTGTGGAAGAGAAAGAAAAACTTCTGCTGCTTCTGCTGCTTTCCTTGCATGAAACCAAAAGTCTCTCTCTCTCTCCCCCTGAGAACGGAGCTGCAGACGATATCCTGCAATCCCAAATAAAGAATGATCGATCGGTGGGAAAACGGGGTGGGCAATTTTCCTGCAGACTTTTTGGGGGATTCTTTCAGGGTTTCTGGTCTGTGGGATTTAAAATTATGAGTTTGGTGGTCCCTAAGTTCCAAAAGGTTGGCGACCCCTGTTTTATATATATTCATTGGTTGAAATATGGAAAAAACATACAACCTTATCTCAGCCTTTGCTGTCCTGAAAGCAATATAGCCAACATGATTTCAGTATATTCCATATGATGATATCTATGTATATAAGGATCCTTTTGGTTTTTGAAGGCTATGTTAGAAATGAGAAAATAATGGGATTGGACCAAACTGATACTCCTGCTTCACATTGATTTCCTAGACCATAACATTTTCTTCCTCCTTAGTATTTCCTTGTTACATTCCATGATTCTACTGTAATTCTACATTTCCAGCTTCAGTTTTCTTTTCTGATATGGCAATACAAGCAAGTAGACATCCCAGAGGATTTATTTTAGCTAGATAATAAACACTACTAGTATTCTAAAGATCCTTAGTTCTGCCACAGCACCATGTTTGTTTATCTCTTTATGATATTTATATGCCACTCATCCAACATAAATCTGGGTGACATACAATAATACCATAAAAACACAAACACATCTAAATAGATGTTATACACAATGTAGCCACATTATTAAATTCACATTTCAGTGCAATTCCACCAATAGCTAAGGGAGTTTCCCTTACAATAATCCAAATGGTTCAGAAACTTGACTGGCAATAAATTTCTCTAAAGTATTAATACCCCTACTTTGCTATGTCTCCCTTTTCACTTCTTCATCTTTAAGAAGCATATTTTAAAAACCAAAATTATACCTGCATTTCTTAGAAAATAATCTTTACTATACCATTTAAATACTTAAAAATAATTCTTATTAGCTTTTGCAGTTCTAAATTCTTTTAATTGGTGTTAGAGACAGATGACAGAGAGAATCCTCTTAAGTTTTTAAAGAACTTGATTTTCAAACACCAGTTGCTATAGTAAAAGAAAGGACACAAATAACCAATCTATTGTATTATTTATAGCATAGCTTTGTCTGATATACCAACATGCTAATTGCATTACTTTGGATATATGTTTATGCAACAAAATATCTACTTGTTTGACATGATTTAAATATGGCACTAGGGGAAAAGAAGCTTTCACTGTATTTTAAATTTACAATTTTAGTAGCTTTCTCTTCTATTTTTAATCTGAGCAGTACAGTTTTTCCTTCTTACTTAACTAGCTGGAGGTATGGCGGGGGAGATAAAGAGAGGATGAATGCACTTAATCCACCATGGATGATAAGATGTAGTCAGGTAGCTTTGAATCGTCCATTAAAAACAATAAACTTCATTGGGTCTTAGCAACAATTATAAACACAACACACCCAGAATCTGGGCTATATTATCATATTTAGTATGTCAGATTGAGTTGGCAAGAGTTTTCAATTATTCCCTAGGGGAAGAAAAAGTGGATAGAGATTAAAGATTATTTTACTCAGTTAATCCATTTTGTACTGAACGTTTCTACCATATCTTGTCCTAGAAACTGACTTTATGCTAGGAAAATCTAATTTCTTTCATCATGGTGTACAAATAAATTTGTGCACTTTCATTTCCTATGTTAAAATGAAATTGAAAAAAATAAATCTACCTTTAACATTAGGGCTTCAGTAACTATTCACTATAACTCAAGAAGATCTGCACAATTATTATTGTAAAGATATAAATGCTCTCATTTATATGCAAAAACAATAAGCTGATTATCCTAAAGACGTGTCAAATACCATATCAAATGATTTTAAAAAATGAAACCCCAGGCTGATATTTTTTTCCTTTGTTTAAATCATTTAAAGTGACTCACAGAACTGTAAAGGCAACCTAATACAACTAATCAATAATGATTAATCATTAATCATTAATAATTAAAGCCTTTTTAATTTAAAGCAATTAAAACAGGACACTAATGAAAAGAAAAGTACTGCCCAAAGTACTTTTGATTAATTAAAAAAATACAATGTAATCATTTTAATTTTCACTTGCAAAGTCATAAGCAATACTTTCACTTTTTTCCAGATTACCTTTAGCATGATGATGATGTTGATAATTGATGATGATGAAGATAATGATGATGGAGATGCAGATGATCCAAATGAAGGGATTACTTTTTTCCCCATTTTTTGATGATGGTTATCTCAGCCAAGAGAATATGTTGACCTAAACCACAAATACAATCCTTCTTTCCCTTATCCAATATAATCAATAATACACAAGTGTCTACATAAATTTTCTTATGTGAAGAAAAATTTTAAAATATATATAATAAATTTTTATGATTTTTATCAATGAAGAACATTTATATCCACAATATTAATGGTCTGGGAGTTAAATGTTCCTTTCTCTGTTTCTTTCTTTTCCCTGTTTATGTTTCTCTCTCTCCTTCCCTCCCTCCCTCCCTCCCTCTCTCTCTTTAAATTGCGCAGCAGAGTGGAAACAAACATCCTTTGACATAACCCTTTTGCACTGGCTACCCCATTTCTTGTTGTATAGGAACAACCTGGAGTACAAAAACACCCACTTCTATCATTTGCATATATCCTTACAGAGTTGGATGATGGCTTAATAAAAATTATTCATACACTGGGAGGTGCTCTTTAATATTTAAGGTCCCAAATCTTGAAGCACTTTAAATATTGCAGAATATTTAATAAAAACAACAGAACAATAGCAAGTGACAAATATTTTGTGGAGCAAAGGGGGAATACATTCAAATTACTGTAATGAAAAATGCATATATTTTCACTTTGATGTTATTTATGCTTTATTTCTTTTAAATATTTATGCCTACATTCAGAAAAAGGATTTTAAGATGGTATGTTAAAAAAACATCTGGTAGTCTGCATAACAGAAGCAACATAAGTCCTAAAGTAAAGTTTTGTAGAATTGACAAGTATAAAACTATTCCTTGAATGTTCCAGTTCAGTATGGAAATGAGCAAACAGAAATGTAACAAAGCACTGAAATAATGTACATTGGACCAGAATATCTCCATCATAAATGTATTTAGTAAACATATTTATCTTTTTCTTGCTACCTGGATAAAATGCATCTAGGAAATACCAAGGTAAAGAGTGAAATAATTTGGAAAGAAAAAGAGTCTCAGATTATCATTCATAAGAAAGTATTTCTGTGCAAGATCAAAACTAGCTCTTATTACAGCATAAAATCACAGAAGTTTTCAAAACAAAACACTTCTCATTGAAAAGTGAAGAGAAGAATATAAGGGAACAAATGCACCATGGACAGTTTTTTTTGGTAGTGAGACAATGGTATGCTTATATGAAAGAAATAGGCCTTTTGTATCTCGGAAACCCTCTTCTTACTCTTTGAGCAGAACCATGGATTCTGCACTAAATACAGTAGAACCTCCGTTCCATGACTTTGGTCACAACCTGATTTGGTCGTAACCGGAAGTGAAACTTACTGTGCGTGCACTAAAAAAAATGCTGCAGAAGGGCAAATCACAGTGGAAGGGCAAATTGCCACATTTGATCACCACCCGAGTATTTGTTCATGACCAGATGTAAAAATTTTGTGAAATTTTTGGTCATCACCTGATTTGGTCATGGTCAGAAGCATTTGTGACCAGAGGTTCTACTGTACTACCTTGGCAAAACCACTGAATTCTCACACTTAACCACTATTACAACATCCCCAGGATTCATGATCAAAATCTAAATGTTTGGCAAAGGACATGGTTGCAGCATGCAGTGGTCACCTGACTGCCATTTGCGACCTTTCCAGCCAGCTTCCAACCAGAAAAGTAATTGGGGGAAAGTTGGATTTGCTTAACAACTGAGTTATTCACTTCACTGCAATGATTTGCTTAACAATCATGACAGAAAAATCACAAAAAGCCATCTGGCATCACTGCATTAGTAAGATGGGTAGCACAAAATTTAATCATCATCCTCTTTTAATGACCCATCCCTTGCAGGGTAGAGTCTGGGCAACTGAATGGAGCTCAGTGTTTACTGGCCGGATGCCCTTCCTGTCACCAATTAGAACAGAAATTTAATAAACAACTAAAATAAACAACAACAAAAAATCAGACACAACTCATTTCATAACTGTCTTGCTTAGCAATGGAAATTCAGTTGTAGCAAATGGAGGACTACCTGTGATGAACTCAGATGATGCAGACTATAGATAGAACTTGTTAGTTTTAAGAAGAATGAGGAGATTGCCTCAAATAACAAATCTTGGATGTTAAGAAAAGGCCACAAATTGTTTTTCATTGAATTTTCTATTTTTGCATTCTTACTACCAGGGAAAGAGGAGGCACTAGTTGGATATTCTGCCTCAGTGATAGAATAGTTTGACTTTCCTTGAAATATACACCTTGATGGCTGACTAAGATTCCAGTTTTGCTTGGCCTCAGGCAGCAAAATACCTGAAGTGAAGCCACAACACAACCTGAACTATTTCTGTTGAGCAAAGTAGAACTTCTCAATGAATATAAATAGGACTGCAAATAGATCAAACAACACTGACTCACAAATGTTGAAATGAATTGAGATACTATGAAACAGAACAGGAAGCATTGAATCCAATCTGTTCTACAGGCATAAGGGAAGCAGTGAACTATTCTGCTATGCAAAAGAATTGCCAGCCTCTGCACTGCAAAGGAAATTCCTGAGTCAGAAAGGGGTAGAAGAAGGATGTATATATGTGTAGGGAATCCTGTCACCAATATCATAAAAACGTGTGAGTTCCAATAGACAGTTAATGTTGCATATTTCAACAACGTGAATGTGAATCATCGGAACTGAGACTGTCTCCTTGTGATTGATACCAACATTGCTTTTGGAGTTGGGATTACATCTTCACCTGGATAGTGTTGTATGACACAGAGATACACATCCACCCACCCCACCCACCCCCACACAAAGAGGTTTGTCATGGAAATGTATATAGCAGTCAAGTCTACTTAATAATGGTACAGCACAACCACCAGAGGTGGTATTCAGCAGGTTCTGACCAGTTCTGGAGAACCGGTAGCGGAAATTTTGAGCAGTTTGGAGAATCAGCAAATGCCACCTCTGACTGGAGATTTTACAGTATCCTTCCCTGCTATGCCCACTAAGCCACGCCCACAGAACCAGTAGTAAAAAAATTTGAATCCCACCTCTGAGAACCACTATGGAAAACCTCCTGAGATCTGTCCTCAAACTATCCTATCCTAACTCAGACTGGAGGAAAAATCCTTTGCAAAACCTTCTTTAGAAATATCTAAAAGGAAAATCAGACATTGAGCAGTCAAATACACAGAGTGTAACTGAGCTTGCCTCATAAGCAGCCATGTTGAAAGGCAAAAAGACAGCATGCAAAATAATTTATTCTTAAGCTTGAAATATCTTTAGTACAAGATGGCTAACAAAATTCAAATTCAGAATCTTCAATATTATGCTGGGTAAAATAAAAACTCCCATGTACAACAACCAACAGCATTCAATGTGGCTTTATATCACTGCATCTGGTTTTAAGTGTGATGTCAATGTGGGAATTGTGGTGCCTATATTTCATAGTGTGAGGCTGAACTGTAAGCTGCTGTTGCTATGGCTGCAATTCCATCCACTGCATCACTTCAGTTTTCTATAGCTAAACTCTTTGTGGAATATAAATTTCCACTGCAGCAGAAGCCAGGTAATAGTGTAACAAAACTGCCTCAAATCCTTTCAAGTCCTAATCTGATTTCCAGCCTCATGTTTAGTATTGCTGTTCAGACACCATTGTTTACAAAGGTAGGGTAATTCACAAAGAAAGCACTTCAGCCAGATTTGTCGTTATATTAATAAATCCAGGAAAGTGGGTCCCTCCCTCTGCCTGCACTCTATACAAATGGAACTGGTTCCCATTTCTTTATTTAACCTGTTGCAATTCAAAACAGGTAGGCTGCCTTACCATCTTTCTTTTTGTTGTTTCCCTTTTGTTGTTTCCACTTTGTACTTCCAAGTGAAACAACATTGTCCTAAAGTTTTCATTGCTGTTCAGCAGTAAGTGTCAGACTTTCACATGTATAACATTGTCTGAGGCATTTGTTCCGCTCCTTCTTGAACCGCTGAAACTAATGCTCAGTCTCTATTAATGTCTCAGTCCCTGGAAACTGCAGCCTAGTCTCTCCTATAATTAATCTTGCAGGTACTGCCTTGACATTATTGGTTCACTAGCAGAGCAGAACTGCCTCAGCCATCAATAATAATTCAACACATTTGGATGAGGCCTACACTCATAGCCCATAGACGTAACCAATGGTGTGAAATCTCCAGAATGCTGCTCAGGTTTGAAAACAGAATGTGTGCATGCAAGTGTGAGCGGTGGGTGAGGGGGGGAAGCCCCCTGCAAACTAAACAAGCTTGTTTGCTTGCTTGAAAATCTTCCAACTAAAAGAAAAGGTTCACTTCTCCTGCTAACCATGGTTGAGCCTTTGTTTCTAAACATAGTTCCTGTTTGTCACCAAATTTCTGAGTGTTACACAGTGTTAACGCTGAGGCTGTTACAAATTGTCTTTCACAGATGTTGGGAACAGGAGAGGTAGGGGATTTATTACTCATTATTTCTGTATTACTGATTGAACGTGAGGTGCATCCCCAATTCGATTCACTGCAGGCTTTTCAGCTCCTTCTTTCTCTTTCTTTTCCAGCCACAAATGTTCTTTTTAGTTTGGTGTAGACAGCAGCTGTGCAATTTCAAGCAGAATGTTTGCTTTGATCCTCTTCCTTTAATTGAAATCCACAATTATGAAATTTGCTTCTTTTATGTTTGAAAGTTTATTGGTTTAATCTACAAAATGTGCTGTCTTGCTGTCTTGCACAGTTAAAGGCAACAGCTGGGATTTAAGTTGTGACATAGATGACAAAGTGGGAAGAGGTTCCCCTTTGTGCTTCTTTTATTGAATGAGAACAAAGCTTTTTTCATAAGATTTTAGTACTCACAATATTTTGAGTAGGATGCGTAATAAAAATGTTTGCTAAATACAAACAGCTGATTTCTGTATGTTTTCTTTAAGTGTTTGAAATGAACAGAATCCTTCAAATTGGAAGAAAAAGCTACATGTTAATTTTGGATCTTTTAAAAAGAGATGTTAAATTTGATAACAACAGTAACCATTTTAACAATCCTTTAATAGCAACTCTAAAGATTCTGAAAATGAATACTATTTTTACTAGTAGATCCCCAAATAAATTTCATTTGAATAAGAATTAAGTAACTGTTAAATTCCTTATGCTGTGGAAAAAATGTTTTCTGAGTAGAAATACCTCCTTACTGTCCATATATTATACTATTATAACCAAGGACCACAAATGAGTAGAATAACCTTTTAACTGATAAGTTCTCAATAGTTGATTTAAAAAATAATAATTTTAAGGATTTTCAACAGAAGGTAAAAACTAATATAATGGAAAATTGAACGGTAAAAAGAACAGAAAGAATTGCTTTTCACATTATAATCCTTACTAGTTTAAACTGGAATGATGTTCTTTCAACTTTGCTTTGTGAAGTTCAGAATCTGTAGAGCAAAGGAACTGCTATCTGCTAAAAGATATATTTTGGGATCTCTTATAGAGCACATGGAAAGAAGGCTTTTGCTTCAACTCCAGTGGCAATTTCATTCCACTCAGTGGAATGGGCCCTTCCATTGAGAAAAATAAATTAATTATTGATGTCAAATCTATCTATAGTAGTCCCACAGGAAAAAAAAGGTCTCTTGATGATCCCAAAATGCTAGATGGATTATACATGAATCACTGGTCCTCTAAATAATTTGAGTCTAAGCAGTATAAACTTTGTACATCATATTATGAAGTTTAAAATTGGGTTCAGGTTGCAATTAACAATCAGAAAGATGGGAAGCCATGTAGACCCCATTCACCACTCATGCTATTATATTCTGGATCAATAATAATTGTACTGAGGATCAATAATAATTGTATTAGGGCTAATTGTAATAGGGACAACTTTTAGGGTATTTAATAAGACTACATTACTTTCTATAGCTGCTATATGATCTCAGAGATTTTAAGAAGATTCAAATAGTGTTACACCCACAAGTACATTTGTTAGACTTGAATATTAAGCAGAATATACCTACTAGTTATTAAAAACCTTATAGATTGCAGGACCTCCCATGCAAGTCCCAAGATGTCAAGCAAAAGCCTCCCAGTATTACTTATAATTTTGTCCTGAGAAATAAGAACAGAAGAATTGCAGAGTGGCATTGTAACTTCTAGCTTCTCTAAGTGGTCCAACAAAAAAGGTTAAAAAGTCAAAGTCAAAAATATTATGACCCTTCTATCAATTTCCTTGTATATACAATGCAACAAGTATATCAAGATTGCGTCGATGCGTCCAGGTGCCAATCTATATTGGAAAAGATCAAATGAATATGTTAATTTTAAGAATTCCTAAAGATGCACCTATGTCTTTTCCAGCAGCTTGATTAATTATGGAATGCCACACTTCAATAGTTGCTAGAATTAATTGACAGCAATTATAGCTTTTTAAGCAAGGACTTCTCTAGGCCAAAATGAGGAATTCTGCCTATAAACATGACTTAATGAATTGAGTGACCACTAGCTGGGTAGAATCCATGGTGGATCTTTTAATAAAAACTGAGCAGAGTGGGGCAAGGAATCTAACAGACAAATATTGGTATGAACAAGGCAATACCCTTGGTCACTCCCTTGAGAAGACCGGCAATGGAACTGATTTAGGCTGTTACCAGTATACACTAGGTAAAGTATTACCTCACATGAAAACATATAAGAACCTATTTGTTATAGTGGTTAGGGTACTGACCTAGAAACTAGGAAACTATGAGTTCTGGTCCTGCCTTTGCCATGAAAGTTAGCTGGGTGACTTTGGGCTAGTCACATTCTTTCAAACCAACCCAATTCACGGGGTTGTTGTGGGGAAAATAGAAAGAAGGACTATTAGATATATTTGCCATTCTGAGTTAATTATAAAGTAATAAAGGCAGGATTTTTTTAAAAATTCAAATAACTCAATAAATAAATTCAGGCATGAATTCAGATGATTATCCATGGACTACATAAACATATCATACCCACAAATTACATAAACAGATCATATGAGCTATACAAACAGATCATAACAGGCCTCTGATTGTATCAAATCATTGGTCAGAGGTAGCAGCTATATTCCCATGGTGTTATGTATGTAGGTTTGAATGTTATTGGTTTATTTGAACTGTTCTTGTAAAATGTCAAATGGTATTGGTTTAAATAGTGCAGGAAGAAACCCTGCACTCCCATTGGCTGGCAGCTACGGCTGCAGGCTATAAGAAGCAGCCGTAGCCAAGCCAGGACGGGTCCATTCGAGCTGTAGTCACTAATAAAGTCTTTGCTGGAACTCCTCGCGCCTGACTCTTCATGCAAACTTAACACTGGCGACAAGGATGGGATTTCCCTGAAGAGAAGACGACGCGACGAACAAGCAACGGAGAGAGATGGCTGCGCTGAACACCCCCAGCACCGCTCGATCCGCAACGGAAGACTGGGAATCGTATGCGGATCGTTTCCACATGTATCTGGAAGGGAACGATCTCGCCGGCATCCCCGAGAGACGGAAGAGGGCGGTCTTTCTCACGCACTGCGGTCCGGCAGTCTTCAAAATGGCGAAGGCATTGGCAGGAGCAGCAGAGCTGAAGGTAATGGAATGGCCCGATTTAGAGAAACTTTTAAGAGCCCATTACACCACAAGTATCGTGCCTCATTAAGAGACACGAATTTTACCGTCGGGATCAAGGGGATAGCCGTGGCAAGTTTAAGGGACATTGGGGGTGCTTGTGACTTTACCAACTTAGAAGAGGCCATGCATGATCGGTTTGTTTTAGGCCTTAAAGATAAGGTCTTACAAAGCAAACTATTAATGAAACCTAAGATCACGTTTAAAGAGGCCATTGAAGAAGCTGTTTCAGGAAGCCACCAAGTCCTCAGCAGCTGCCATGAAAAGATTAACAAGGCCTCAAGCCAGGCCTCAAGCCATTCTGATGGGGAAAATCCACAACAGCCCATTGCGAACAAATAGACTCTGATTCTGATGGCAGTGAGGCAGAGGAGGGATTTTAAACTCAGAATGGAAAAGAAGAGAAAAGACTCTGGGAAAAACAGGCAAGATTCTATTGCAGAGGCTGGGGGGCCACCCCGCACTGAATGCAAGTTCTTTGACTCCATTTGCCTACGTTGTGAGAAACGGGTCACATAGCCAGAGTCTGCAAATCATCCAGAACTCCACCAATTAGGAAAAATTTCCTGATAAAGACTTTAAGCCCAACAATTTCCTTGAAAAATGGGGCAATTTAGAAGCAAATGGCAAGAATGAAACTTCACTGGATAAAGACTTTAAGCCCAACAATTTCCTTGAAAAAATGGAATTTAGAAGCAAATGGAAGAATGAAACTCACCACAATCACTATTGGTCATTCTTCAGAAAAGTACATGTGAAGGTGTTTATTGAAGGAAGGCCTTGCCAAATGGAAGTGGACTCAGGCTCTTATTTATCTATGGTGTCATGGGACACTATCCACAGACTCTTTCCCAAAATTCAGAAGAAGCATTTCCAGAAGCAAGCACTGACTCTCAAAGACTACCAAGGGAACAAGATTCCAGTAGCTGGAGCGAGAGATTTCAACGCAGTTTAAAGGCCACACCAAACATTTGCCCCTGACCATCGTGGACAAGGATCGCCCAAGTTTGCTGGGACTTGAGTGGTTCAAGCACTAGGCATCGAGGTGACTGGCATCCATCACGTGAGCAGCTCTGACTGGGAAGAGTCCTTGAAGTCTGAGTTTCCAGAGGTCTTCAGCGAAGGACTGGGCAAGTATATGGGGACCCCTATTGCTTTCAGCCTAGACCCCAAGGTGCCCCCAATTCATTTAAAGCCCAGGAGGGTCCCATTTGCTTTAAAGGAAAAAATTGATGCACAATTAGATAAGCTCATTGCTCAAGGGGTTTTAGAGCCTACTGACCACTCCAGATGGGAAACACCCATAGTCACACCAGTCAAGGCTGATGGGTCTGTGAGAATCTGTGGTGACTATAAGGGGACACTTAACCATGCGCTGCAGCAGAGCGCATATCCTGTACCAGTTGTGCATCATCTGCTCCATTCCCTTGGCAGGGGTACAGTATTTGCTAAACTGGACTTAGCTCAGGCATATCAACAATTAACAGTTGATGATGCCACTGCAGAGGCACAAACAATTGTGACTCATAGAGGTGCCTTCAAATGTAAAAGACTACAATTTGGAGTAAGCGTGGCACCTGGCATTTTTCAAAGCCTTATGGAAAGAATGTTGCAAGGACTGCCAGGGTAGTGCCTTATTTTGATGATGTATTAATCTCTGCTGAAAATGACACTCAGCTTCAAGAGAGACTCAGAGAAGTCCTTACCAGATTCAGAAAAGCGGGTTTAAAAGTCAAGGAAGACAAATGTACACTCAAAACAGACAGAGTTGAGTTCCTGGGGTACATGATTGACAAGCATGGCATCCACCCTACTGATGCCAAGGTTAAAGCAATCAAGGAAGCCCCTAAACCTCGATGCAAGACAGATTTGCAAGCCTTCCTTGGACTTATTAACTTTTACCACATGTTTCTACCTCACAAAGCCTCTATTGCTGAGCCCTTACATCCTGCTTGATAAGAAAGCTGTTTGGATCTGGGGGAGGAAGGAACAGTCAGCATTTAACAGTATTAAGAGACTAATCACGTCTGATGCTGTGTTGATACAGTTCTCTGAGAATTTGCCTGTTGTTCTGACTTGTGATGCATCCCCTTTTGGAGTGGGGGTTTGAGTCACAGGCTTCCCAATGGAAGGGAAGCCCCAATTGCATTTTACTCTCGACACTGTCCAAAGCAGAGAGAAATTATAGCCAATTGGACAAGGAGGCTTTAGCAGTTGTTGCAGCTGTTAAGAAATTTCATGAATATCTGTATGGCAGGTCATTCACCATTGTTACAGATCACAAACCTTTATTAGGCATTGTGGCAGGAGACAGACCTACACCTGTCACCAAGAATGCTGAGGTGGACTGAATTTCTTGCAGCCTATTCATACAAACTGATTCACAGGCCTGGCAAGGACATTGGACATGCTGATGCACTGAGCTGCCCACTACCTTGCCACAAGGAGGACTTTGAACTTGAAACTCACACCTTTTTCCTGGAGACCGTGGCTAAGCTTCCAGTCCATGCTGCTGAGATTGCCAGAGAAACTACCAAAGATGCTGTATTGGCACCTGTTATGGGCTGGATTAAGAAAGGTTTGCCTCTTCAAGATCTACCTCACCTTGCTCAACCTTTTAAGTCCAGGCAAACTGAATTATCTGTATTAAGAGGATGTATTTTGTGGGGTAACAGGGTGGTTATTCCTGCAAAACTGCAAAGGGAGGTTTTGGAAATGTTACATGAGGGTCATCCTGGGATTGTAAGGATGAAAGGTTTGGCCAGGAGTTATGTATGGTGGCCAGGTATTGACAAAATGGTTGAAAACTGGGTAGCCTCTTGTCCCAATTGCCAGGTAGTCAGGCCTGCCCCACCTCACGCCCCCACACAGGAATGGGAATGTCCTAGGGGCCCATGGTCTAGAATCCACATTGATTTTGCAGGCCCTACAAGAGGGCACACTTTTCTAGTGATAGTAGATGCATACTCTAAATAGCTAGAGGTAATTCCCATGACATCCACTACAACTGAGGCTGTCATCAAGCAGCTCAGAAAATTGTTTGTAACCCATGGGTTACCAGATGTCCTTGTTTCTGACAATGGCCCTCAATTCACATCTAACATTTTTGAATCCTTTCTAGCTCAACAGGGTATCAGACATGCCCTCACTGCCCCTGGGCACCCTCCGGCCAACGGCCAGGCTGAACGCATGGTACGCTTTACAAAAGAAAAGCTTCAGCAGCTGGGTCCTGGGGACATCACTGAGAAGCTTGAAAAACTTCTTAGTGTTAAACACATCACTCCTAGCCCATCAAATAACTTGTCCCCAGCAGAGTTGTTGATGGGCAGGAAACTTAGGTCTTCCCTTGACCGCCTTCATCCCACTTATGTGCCCAACGCACCACTGGATTCCACTTCCGAAGTTAGTTCTTTTAGTGTGGGAGATTCTGTCTATGCTAGGAACCTTATAGGTGAACCTTTGTGGATTCCTGCTGAAATAACTCACATCATGGGCCCTCGTTCTTACAGGGTACAAACAGAGGATGGCCTCCTCTGGAGCAGGCACATTGACCAACTTAGATCCCGGTTCCCTCAGGAACATCGGCCCTCTCTCCCTCTAGGTCCCTCACCTGATGTTTCTTCTAGGGAAGGGGAACAGGAGGAAAATCAGCAAACAGGAATCAACCCCATGTGTAACGAGCCATTGCGACAGGAACCATCCCGAACCCTGTCACTTTGCCAAGATCCACCATCTGAAGTGGAAGATTGCACATCACTACCTAACTTGGGTGCTGACATTGGAATGGAGATGGGTTGGGAGGAGAGACCAGATTCTAACAGTCTAACAGGGTCTTCTTTCACAGGAAGTCCTAACAGGGAAATGTCAGTAGACACATTTCCCCTCTCACTGAGTGAGAATGTTAAAACTTCTGAACCACGAAGGTCTCAATGTACACGTAAGAGCCCCACCTATTTAAAAGAATACATTAGATAGGTTGGGGTTTGGTATGGACTGAACCTAGTGGGGAGGGGTGTTATGTATGTAGGTTTGAATGTTATTGGTTTATTTGAACTGTTCTTGTAAAATGTCAAATGGTATTGGTTTAAATAGTGCGGGAAGAAACCCTGCACTCCCATTGGCTGGCAGCTACGGCTGCAGGCTATAAGAAGCAGCCAAGCCACGGGTCCATTCGAGCTGTAGTCACTAATAAAGTCTTTGCTGGAACTCCTCGCGTCTGACTCTTCATGCAAACTTAACACATAATTTCTTCTAATAAACCCTGTTTTGTTCAACCTGTCTTTTCTGTTTTCTTAGGTTTCTCATATTAGTTTTATTAGTGATTCCCTGATGCACTGTACTTTTTGCTTTCATTCATTGGATAAAGGTTAGAATTAGCAGCATTTAAATGTTAGGGGATGATGGGCATATTTGGAATTTAGAGAGCACATATTGAGTATTCCCACCAAATGATTGTCTGAGTGAATGTCACAAGATACTAAAAGGCAAACTGGTAAAGATACTCCATAGCATTATATTTACTATTCTCATAGCTTAGTTTTGTTTTGTTTGTTTTTCCTCTGGGTAAGGGGAACATACTTGCAAATAAAGCAAATATGAAGGCAGAACAGGAAGCAATGGGTGGAAACTAATCAAAGAGAGAAGCAGTCTAGAATTAAGGCAAAATTTCTTGACAGTTAGAACAATTAATCCATGGAATGACTTTCCCCAAAAAGTTGTGAATGCTCTGACATTAGAAGTTTTTAATAAGAGATTGGACAACCATTTGTCTGAGATGGTATAGGTTTCCTGCCTGAGCAAGGGGTTGGATTAGAAGACTTCCAAGATCCTTCCAACTCTGTCATTCTGTTATTCTATTCTGTAAAGCAATGGTATCCATTTTGATTTTCTGAAAATGCTTATAGGGACAATGTGGAAACTCAAATCTTTCTTTAGCATAAAGGTAATGTTGAAGTTTTAGGCTTTGTGATATCTTTGCTTCCCATTTGTTTATTTCATTCCAATTTAGTTAGTTAGTAGTTAAAAATCAGATAAAGCAGAGAATTTGTTGGGCATGAAAATTATCCTTGGTTAAGGCACTATCTTATGAATACAGTTGTAGGAACAAAGCAAAACATATATTTGGTCATAGTTCTAACTGTGGGACTCACATAAAAGTAAATGTGTATGTATTTTATGTTTAAATGGCACCTAAAATCCAGCTTTACAGTTCTCCAGAGCTAAATTTTAGAAAGAAATGTATGCATAGTCAGCAGCACATAAAAAGGAATAGGATATGAATTCTATCAAAATAGGGATATTCTCTGCCATTGTATCTAATAACTATTATAAGGGCAACAGATTCAGTTCTACATGATTGCTTGGAAAAGGCTGAAGATACAATTATTCAATCATCAAATTTTAGCAGAAGTGTAAGAGCAGTTAAGACAAGGCTGAAGAAGTTTTAAGGAGAAAGATGTGATGAATTGAAAAAGAGGAAATTGTGTGGCAAGAAATATAATTCTTAACTTTGAATGACTGAGGGAGTAAAAGACTAGGACTGATGGTAAAATGCCTTGAATTAATACATTGGAAATGCAAATGTAAGGTTTAAGTAGGAGAGCTTCCATTTCTTCATACATAAAGGGCCTTGGTGGCTCAGGCTGTTAAATGCCTGCACTTAAGATCCAGCTGTCTACAATTACTGTAGGCTCGAATCCCACCAGGCTCAAGGTTGACTCAGCCTTCCATCCTCTCGGGGTAGGTAAATTGAGGACCCAAGATTGTTGGGGGCAATAAGCTGACTTTGTAAAAATGCCGCTTAGTAATAAGCAGGCATATACAATGGAATGAAGGCTATGGCTGAGCACACTGGGTTGTATCCCAAAAAATTGTAAGCCGCCCTGAGTCTTCGGAGAAGGGCGGCATATAAATGTAATTTAAAAAAAAATTAATGGAAAACTAGAGATTTGCCATCTTAGCTCAAATAACAGTAATTTTCAGGGGGGAAAATTGAAAGTGATCCAATCTTTAACAGGTATCTGTGTTTTATTTACTTTATTTTATTTATTTATCTTTCCTTAAATTGTGAGCAGAACCACCCAATTTTGACATCTATTTCTATAATATATGATCTATTTGCTCAAGATAGAATCCTTAAAAATTGAGTACAGAGCCTAGAAAAACAGTGACAAAAATGTACTACTGAAATATAATGTCCAGGGTTTGAGCAGAGAACAGAAGTGAAACAACTCCTTAAGCCTAGTTTTCATTTTTGTAGCGAAGGACCTAGCCATTTCAACATTTCAGAGGTACTGCCATTTTTAATCCACCATTATTAACTGTTCACTTGTTCAGTTTCTACCTCCTGCTGGGCAAAATTATTCTTCTTGCTAGCAAGTAGAGAGATGACAGAAAAGCATGCTGTTTTCAGTGGAGGATATAGGAACCTGATACTGAGACTCTGTTCACAATGCGGCTCAAGAAGATAATCAGGTACTAGGCAACACAAGAAGTTTTACACTGGGTATTGATGCCATCTCTTTGTATGAAAGGAACAACACTTTCTGTGCTGAAGATGCTAGATAGGCAACGCTGTTTGATGATTCAACATAAAAACAGTGCATACAACCACACAAGGTTGTTTAATTTCTCTGGAACTGGTGGAAGAAAGAAGAAGGGATTCATCATCATCATTTTAACAACTTATGTTTAATTAGTCTGCAAACTCCTAGGATAGATATCAGTGTCGCTACCTTTGTGAGAAGCTCCCAAATAGGAGCCCCCTATCTGTATACGTTTAATGCTGTACCTATCCCAACTGTAGGCAGGCTCGGGGCAGGCAGTTGGGATAGGTACAGCATTAAACAATATAAAAAGGCAGGTTAAATATACCTTATGTTGTCTTATATGTCATATTGGAGGAATCACTGTTATAAGGTTGTTCCCCTGACACCTTCAGATTTTCCCCCTGACACTTTCAGAAATCTAATTTCAGTGATTCACATAAGAACAGTAACAACTTATATCCAAGAATTCTGTTATTGAGTAAATTATAAAAGTAATAAATTCAGAAAATACTCAATGTTAATTCATTTTATCTTGATTTTTTTTACTTCCTGTGACCTAAATTTGGGTTCCTTAAAAATCTATGTTTTTGCTATTTCATTTAATTTTACATTTGTGTTTAATTTTTTAAATTTCTTTTGTTTCAAAATTGTTGGATATGTTTATTGCACAGAAGATATCAAAAAAAGATCTCCTGTGCAATGAACATACCCAACAATTCTCAAACAAAATAGTTTTGTCCATTATAGTCCACATTACAATTTTTTTTCCGAAGGTGAAGTCTTCCAATACTACCATCTCATTTTTTTTTGTTTAACAGGAAGTCAGCTGGATTTAAAGTATACTAATTTTTCACTATATTAACTCAGAACAGAAATGTAGGTTAAAGGATGAGGAAAAATAAATATTTCCATTGCAAAATGCAGTGCAAAAACCTGTTCCTTTCATTATTAAAGAAAGTAGTTCAGGACTGATTTAGGGGCTAATTCTGACACACTTTTGAGCAATTATAGTGTTATGCATGCAACAAAATGCAGCAGTTTTCTTTTTTTATTATTTTTGAAAAGCGACCTTTTTTGAAACTCATAAAAGCGGTATTCCATCAGGACAACATTTTGAAGTCACTGTGGATAAAACATCAAATTACCAGCAGTTATGCAAATGCTAATTATTTGTCAAAGATAAATAGATAAATTTGCAGCATTACTAGGATGACTTCAGAAACCAAAGAAGAATAACATTGTAAGCACTAGAAGGTTATGCAAAGAATGGGGAAACTATAAGTATGTGGTAAGTATGTGTCATTATACATTTTGAATTACAGGCCCTGTAATGTAAGTAATGTAATATAAGTGTTGTTCAGACAACACTTGTACTTTGAAAGTGAGTAGCTGTTTTTGTTCCTGGTTTTCTGGTTACACAATTGACAAATTCGGGGGTTAAGAAGAAAAATATTGTTCACTGATCCTTTCTTTTTCTTGGGAGGGACCAACATAATCACCTTTTGATTTTCAGTGGGAAAGACTACATTTCATCAATCAAGTGAAAAAAAAAAGAGTAAAGAGAATGTAACAGGAAGTGAAAAAAAGAGAACTATATGACCAGGTGTGTGTGTATGTGTGTGGGGGGAACGTTAGATTGTCCCTCTAAAAATTAAAAAATGCAAAGATGGTAAATAAAATTTAGGTGCAAGTATCCTGGGCCTTGTAAAAGGATTGCAAAATAATGATTCCAAATCCATGTTGCTTGGGTGTGTTTCCTACAGATCTGTTCAATCCCATTTCTTCCCATCTTAAAAGATTGTCATAAAAATATTTTTCTCTCTATATATGCATTTTTAAGCACATATCTTAAAACAACTACTCTTAAACAAATGGGAAAGCTATTGTGGCTTATATCAACTGTCTCCAACATGACTGTCTCAAAGATTTCTGAATATATCCCATATAATTTCAGTTATTTAGGACAATTGTCTTCCAAACATGTGGTAGCAATTGGATTTTTCAGTAATTCTGGCTCAATTGGTGTATCTGGATTTTTTAAAATCAAACTTCAATGTAGGTCCAAGAAATGGAAATTTAATCGGTGGCTAATAGAACTGCTGATCTACTACTCGTTATGTCTCATAATTGAATCAATACATATTTAATTAAAGTTCTGAATCAATAGATATTTAACTAAAGTTCTGTTTATCATGCTAGAGATATCAGGAAGTGTTGGTCCTCATTAGTATGTGCAGCAGGGAGATCTTTCAGTCAGCCCAAAAATGTCCACATGAGCTGAAAATCTGAGAACCTGATCTTAGGGCCTGAATAATACCATAATAGCAGAAGACATTGTTATGTATGTAGAGTTTGAAATGATTGGTTATTGAAGTACAGAGTTTAAAATAAGTGGTTGTAAAAAGTGCGGGAATTCCCTGCACAGAGATTGGCTAGCAGCCGCGGCAGAGGGCTATAAATAGCTGCCGCGGCTAAGCTATTCGGGTCCGTTTTAAGCTGAAAGTCACAATAAATAAGAGCTGAAGCACTCCGCGTCCTGTCTCTCTATGCAAACTTAACACTGGCAACAAAGGTGGGATCTACGAAGGAAAAGACGACGCGGAACAGAGAAGGACGAGATGGCTGCGCTGAACACCCCCCCAGCCCCGTTCGATCCGAAGAATGAAGACTGGGAATCGTATGCAGACAGATTTCAAATGTTCTTAGAAGGCAATGATCTGGCATCGATTTCTGAGACACGAAAGAGAGCGGTTTTTCTGACATACTGTGGTCCCACAGTATTCAAGATGGCCAAGGCATTGGCTGCTCCTGCAGACGTGAAGGTAATGGCTTGGGCAGATTTGGAGAGGCTATTGAGGGCACACTACACGCCCCAAGTATCATGCCTCATTCGAAGGCACGAGTTCTACTGCTGCGATCAAGGGGAGAATGAAAGTATCAGTGACTTCGTGGCAAGTCTGAGACATATTGGGGGTGCCTGTGAATTCAGCATGCTAGAGGAGGCTATGCGCGATCGTTTTGTGTTGGGCCTGAAGGACAAAGTGCTACAGAGCAAACTACTCATGAAACCAAAAATTACGCTGAAAGAAGCCATCAGTGAAGCGATAGCAGCAGAAGCCACAAAAACCTCAGCAGCAACCATGAAGAAGATGACCAGAACAACTTCCCATTCTGATGGTGAGAGAACCACCACTACGCATTTTGATGAACTAGATTCTGAATCAGAATACAGCGGAGAAGAAGAAGAAATTAACAGGCTCAGAATGGAGCGGAAACGAAATGACCAGGGCAGGAAGAAGTGAGATTTCCATTGTGCAGGTTGTGGGGGAAACCACCCCTGCACAGAATGCAAGTTCTTGGACGCCATTTGCATCCATTGCAAAAAGAGAGGGCACATCACAAGAGCCTGCAAATCATCTAGAACTCCACCAAACAGAAGGAAGTTTGTTTCAAACAACAAAGGCAGAGAAGTTAAACCTAACAACAACAATGAAAAAATGGGGCGTGCCACAGAAGCAAGCGGGAAAAACGAAACTCATCAAACTGTAACCATTGGTCATTCCTCATCATTTTAACAATAGGAAGGTGCATGTCAAGGTATTTATTGAGGGAAGACCTTGCCAAATGGAAGTGGACTCAGGTTCATACCGTTCCATGGTGTCATGGGACACTATTCAGAGACTAGTACCAGAAATTCAGAAGAATGACTTCAAAAAGCAAGCACTGACCCTCAAAGACTACCAAGGGAACAAGATTCCAGTAGTTGGAACAAGGAAATTCAACGTGAAATTCAAAACCCACACCAAACTGCTGCCATTGACCATTGTAGATAAAGACCGCCCAAGTTTGCTGGGACTTGAATGGTTCAACCCTCTGGGCATCAAAGTGATGGGCATCAACCATGTGAGCGACACTGAATGGGAAGAGTCATTGAAGACTGAATTTCCAGAGGTCTTCAGCGACGGATTAGGCAAGTACTTGGGCACCCCTATCACTTTCAATCTAGACCCCAAGGTACAACCAATACAGTTAAAACCCCGGCGGGTACCATTTGCATTGAAAGAAAAAATCGATAAACAATTAGATAAACTGATAGCCCAAGGGGTACTAGAACCCACAGACCACTCCAGGTGGGAGACACCCATAGTTACACTGGTCAAAACTGATAGTTCAGTGAGGATCTGTGGGGATTTCAAAGGGACATTGAACCATATGCTACAACAGAGTGCGTATCCGGTGCCAGTGGTTCATCACTTATTACACTCCCTGGGTGGGGGCAACGCCACCAAGTTAGATCTTGCCCAGGCATACCAGCAGTTACCAGTAGACGATACAACTGCAGAGGCACAAACCATTGTAACCCATCTGGGTGCTTTCAAATGCAAGAGGTTACAATTTGGAGTAAGTGTGGCGCCCGGCATATTTCAAAGTCTTATGGAAAGAATGTTACAAGGTTTGCCTGGTGTGGTGCCTTATTTTGATGACGTTTTAATCTCTGCTAAAAATGACACTCAGCTACGTGAAAGACTCAGAGAAGTGCTGACCAGGTTCAAAAAGCAGGGTTAAAAGTCAAAAAGAGAAATGTACACTAAGAACTGACAAAGTTGAATTTTTGGGCTATATGATTGATAAACATGGTATCCACCCCACAGAAGCCAAAATCCAGGCAATCAAGGAAGCCCCCAGACCAAAATGCAAAACGGACTTACAGACATTTCTGGGGCTTATTAATTTCTACCATATGTTTTACCACAGAAAACAACCACTGCAGAACCCCTACATAGATTGCTGGATAAAAAATCTGCATGGGTCTGGGGCAGAAAAGAAGAAGCGGCATTTAACAATATCAAGAGACAAATCACTTCTGACTGTGTTTTAATACAGTTTTCTGAAAATCTACCTGTTGTATTAACTTGTGATGCTTCCCCTTTTGGAGTGTGGGGGAGGGGTTTCTGAGCCACAAGCTTCCCAGTGGAAGGGAACCTCCCATTGCTTTTATTCACACATTGACTAAAGCAGAGAGAAACTATAGTCAGCTGGACAAAGAGGCGTTGGCAATTGTAGCAGCTGTTAAGAAATTCCACGAATACATTTATGGAAGAAGATTCACCATTGTCACAGATCACAAACCACTTCTGGGAATTGTGGCCGGTGATAAATCAACTCCAATCATCCTGTCACCCAGAATGATGAGATGGACTGAATTCCTTGCAGCATATTCATATAAGCTCATCCATAGACCGGGAAAGGACATTGGGCATGCAGATGCTTTGAGTCGCTGCCCACTTCCCTTGCGCACTGAGGACCCTGCTCCTGAAACTTACACTTTCTTCTTAGAAACTGTTGCCAAACTTCCTGTACATGCTGCTACTATTGCTAGAGAAACAGCCAAAGACAGTGTATTGGCTCCTATTGTGGGTTGGATCAAAAAAGGTTGGCCACTACAGGACCTTCCTCAGGCCTCCCAACCCTTTAAGTCCGGACATACTGAGCTATCTGTGTTAAGAGGGTAGCTATCTGTGTTTGTGGGGTAGCAGAGTGGTTATTCCTGCAAAACTGCAGAAAGAAGTATTGGAAATGTTGCATGAGGGACATCCGGGAATTGTCAGAATGAAGGGGTTGGCCAGGAGTTATATATGGTGGCCTGGTATTGACAAAATGGTTGAAAACTGGGTTGCATCCTGTACCAACTGTCAGGAGACTAGGCCTGCACCACCTGTCGCCCCTAAACAGGAATGGGAATCTCCTAGGGGCCCCTGGTCCAGGATTCATATAGACTTTGCTGGCCCTACCAAAGGGCATACCTTTCTCATTGTGGTAGATGCATATTCTAGATGGTTAGAGGTTATTCCCATGTCCTCCACCACAGCAGACACTGTTATCAAACAGTTAAGGAAACTTTTTGTAACTCACGGTCTACCTGACATTATTGTTTCTGACAATTGTCCCCAATTTACTGCCACTCTTTTGAATCTTATCTGGCACAACAGGGTATCAGGCATTTACAGCCCCCGGCATCCCTCGACTAACGGCTGGGCTAAACGCATGGTACGTTTTACTAAGGAGAAGCTCCAGCAACTAGGTCCTGGGGACATCACTGAGAAAGTAGACAAACTGCTCAGTATCCAACACATTACTCCAAACCCATCCAATAACTTAACTCCAGCTGAGCTATTGATGGGTAGAAAACTCAGGTCTCCCCTTGACTGCCTTCACCCCACTTACGCACCCAACGCTCCAGTAGATTCCACTAGCAAAACTCGTAGTTTTTACATGGGCGATCGTGTTTATGCTAAAAACCTTGTGGGTGAACCTTTATGGATTCCTGCAGAAATAATCCAGGTTACAGGGCCCAGGTCTTACAGGGTTCAGACAGGGTTCAGAAAGTCTCTGGATCATCCTCATAGTTCCTCTCTAGACTCTCTACCCACAGCCTTTTCTAGGGGGGAAGGGGGTGACAATGAAGGTAATGAGCAAGTAAGAATCAACCCCATGTGTAACGAGCTAACACGACAGGAACTATCCCAAACCCTATCACAGCCCCAACAACGATAATCTCATATGGAAGATGGTACAGCAATACCAGATTTAGAGGATAACACTGGGTTGGAAATGGATTGGAAGGAGAGACCAGGTTGTAGTAACCAAGCCGGTTCTCCCGGCACAAGAAGTCCAAATAAGGAAATGTTATCAGTTAATATGCCTTCCTCACAAGTGGAGGTCCCTAGGATACCAGAACCACGCAGATCCAAATGTAACCATAAGAGCCCCATCTATTTACAAGAGTATGTTAGATCAGTGGTTCTTAACCTTTTTGAAAGAATCGCCCCCTTGAGCCATTGAGGAAGTTGTCACGCCTTCCCCCAATATAAGCTTCCCCCGTTACCTTTTAGTGCCCCCATGGGGGCCAGCAGAGGGGGTCTAAGAGGCAGCAGGGGGGACTGAGGAAGAACCAGCCCTGAAGTTTCACCCATTTTTATGACGACGGGTCTGGAGTGCAAAGCATGGCAGAGGCCTGCAGGGTCGGCTTCTGAACGCCTCCCACACTTCACCTCTTAGCAGCAAGGGGACCAGAGGGGAGCTGCAGCTAAATTGGCAGGGGGTGCCGGCTGGCTCTGCTGTTTCATCCATTTTGGTGCCGTCCGGAGCATTACTAGTCAATGGGTGAATGTGCAGGGTCGGCACTTGAACAACTCCTGCTGCCCCTTAGCACCCTTCTGCTGGCCCCTTGGCCTGATGCTAAGAGGTGACAGGGGCGGCATGTCGAATGCAGCCACGGTGGCACATAATGCACCACCTCTTCCACATTGAGGCCACTGGAGTGTTACTAGTCAATGGGTGAATGTGCAGGGGGTTGGCGGCTTGAATTCCCCCTGCTGCCTTTAGCTGCCAAGGGGGCCAAGCCAGCAGCAGATGCTTAAGAGGGCAGCAGGGGCTGTGTCAACGGGGCCACAGCAGCATGTAACGGCCACTGCTTCTCTCTCTCCCCCCTCCCAATATACCTCCATCGCCCCAAAATTGCCCCCTTCTGTTCCTTCACCCCCACACGCCTCTTTTCATTCTATCACCCCTGAAAAACAAAATCGCTGTTTGCTTGGGGGGCGATATCGCCCAGGTTAAGAACCACTGTGTTAGATAGATGGGGTTTGAGTATGGACCAAACCTAGTGGGGAGGGGTGCTATGTATGTAGAGTTTGAAATGATTGGTTATTGAAGTACAGAGTTTAAAATAAGTGGTTGTAAAAAGTGCGGGAATTCCCTGCACAGCGATTACAGCCATGGCAGACGGCTATAAATAGCTGCTGCATGCTGGGTTTATTTGGGTCCATTCTGAGCTGAAAGTCACAATAAATAAGAGCTGAAGCACTCGGCGTCCTGTCTCTCTATGCAAACTTAACAGATATTATACTAAAATTTTGATGTCAAGTTGTTTACAATTTTAAAATTTAATAGAAACACATTACAATATGATTATGAGAGGTGTTATGTAACCATTTGAAGTAATACAAACTTTGATTCTCACAAACTAATTCTACAAGTATTTTTTTAAAAATAGAAAATATGTATAGCCCAGATTTTAGATTAGGGCAGTGGTTTGCTCTCCAAACTTGTTTCAATTAGTTTTTGAATGTTTCGTTACCAGACTAGGTAACATCATCAGCAGGATTTTCTTGTCCTATTCTCCTTAGCTTATCAATGTCTTGTGTACAAGACATTTGGTCAGTTGGTCATGTGGTTGGTTTGTGATTCATATTGTGTTTCATTTTTGTTTTTATATCAGATTAATGCAGTCCTACATAGAAAGCATAGCAATAGTCTGGAATGAATACAACTACTATTAAAAGTCGCTCGGATTCGGTCGGACTTGGACTCTGGCTGGGCAGAGTCCACTGAGATGGTAGGGGCAGGTCTTAGTCCGGTTATCTGGGAGGAGTTTGTTCCTGTTGGCCCTGAGGATGTGGACAAGGCCCTGGGAGCAGTGAATGCCACCACCTGTTTATTGGACCCTTGTCCCTCCTGGCTTGTTTCGGCTGGCCGGGAGATGACATGTGGCTGGCTCCAGGAGATTTTAAACACTTCTTTGGGTGAGGGGTTTGTTCCGCATGCCTTGAAAGAGGCTGTGGTTAGGCCCCCTCCTCAAGAGGCCTTCCCTGACCTGGCTGTGTTCAGTACACTGTCTCCAACCTTCCCCTTTTTGGGGAAGGTTGTTGAGAAGGTGGTGGTGCTCCAGCTCCTTCGGGCCTTGAATGAAGCGGATTATCTGGATCCTTTGCAGTCTGGTTTCAGGCCCAGGTACAGCACAGAGACGCCCTTGATCGCCAGGGATCTCTCTGGCGGCCCAGGATGGGGTTCTTCCTCCATTCTGGTGCTTCTTGACCTCTCAGCAGCTGAGATACCATCGATCATGGTATCCTTCTGAGCCTCAGGGGTTGGGAGTGGGAGGCACTGTTTTACAGTGGTTCTCTCCCACCTGCCTGACCAACCCAGTCAGGTGTGCTGGTGGGGGCAGAGATTGAGCCCTAGGGCCCCTGCCATGTGGGGTTCCTCAGGCTCCATCCTCTCCCCTCCCCTCCTCTTTAATATCTACATGAAACCGCTGGGTGAGATCATCCATCAACATGGGGTTGAGTATCACCAGTATGCTGATGATACCCAGTTGTACATCTCTGCCCCCGGTCAATCAAGTGAGGCCATTGAGGTGATGTCCCAGTGCCTGGAGGATGTGAGGATCTGGATGGGGCTAATCGCTCAGACTCAACCCTGACAAGACCGAGTGGCTATGGGTTTTTCCCCCTCAAGGTTCAGTTGATTATCCAACTTTAGTACTGGGGGAGAGAAATTGCTCCCCTCAGAACGATTTCGCAACTTGGGAGTCCTTCTGGATCCACAGCTACAATTTGACCACCATCTTATGGCTGTGACCAGAGGGACCTTTGCACAGGTTTGCCTGTTACGCCAGTTGTGACCCTTCCTGGACCGTAGGGCTCTTCACATGGTTGCTCATGCCCTTATCACCTCTTGATTGGACTACTGCAATGCGCTCTACATGGGGCTGCCATTGAAGAGCACTCAGAGACTTCAGCTGGTGCAAAATGCAGCCACGCAAGTGATTATGGGTGCACCTAGATGTGCCCATATAACATCCATCCTCCGCAAGCTGCACTGGTTACCAGTGGTCTTCCAGGTGCAATTCAAGGTGCTAGTGACAACTTTTAAAGCCCTTCATGGCTTAGGAGCGCGGGATACCTGCGAGACTGCCTTCTGCGACCTTATGCCTCCCAGCGCCCAGTTAGATCTCACAGGGAGGGCTTGCTCTGGATACCATCGGCCAGGCAATGTCGGCTGGCGGGTCCACGGGCAAGGGCCTTCTCTGTAGTGGCGCCGTCCCTCTGGAATATGCTCCCTGTGGAGATTAGAACCATCCCAAATCTACTTGCCTTCCGCAAAGCCGTTAAGACCTGGCTTTGTCGGAGGGCATGACACTGAGACCTTGCTTTTCCCCCGTGTATGTTTTGGATTGGTATGAATGAGTTTCTTGTTTTTATATTGTACAGAAATTCTTTTTTATCTTGTTGTACGCCGCTTCGAGTTCCCCTTTGGGGGAAGTGAGGCGGGATATAAATCTAATAAATCTAATCTAATCTACTATTAACCAGATCCAGTAGGTTGATGAAATACATTAAGATTTTAAAAGGCATACCTAACCACTAAAAATACCTATACTTCCATTGATAAATCTGGGCCTAGGAGTATTTTTAATCTGTATAAACACTTTTTGTACTTTTATTCAATATAATTTTAATTCTACTCCAAATCTGTTCATAATTGTAACCCAGGTTACCAGTATTAATGATCAAAGTTGTCTCTATCATACCAAGAGTCTGTCCTCATCTCTCCTAATTGTTCTTGAACTGGCAGAAAACTCAACCAACTTGTTTGTTTGTTTGTTTAGTTATTTATTTAATCTTATATGCTGCCCATCTCATGGTTTGAGTCAACATGCATTTTGCTGTCTCTATTTTCAGCCCAGACTGCCTCTATTCTAGCTTATCAATGGGTGGAGGTGTTCCAATTTTGTGATGTACAAGGAATGATAAGCAATGCAACTAGTGGATTTCTCCAATTTTGTTCCCTCCATCCTTCTAAACATCACTAGCTGATGACAGATAATCTTTCTATTAAGGCAGGGTTGTGGTGGCACAACTTGGGGCCAGAAAGCTGAAATCTTGTTTCTGTGCAATCAAGATGAGAGGACATTTTATGTTGGTCACATTCTTACTGCTTGTAGCCCTGGTTTGGTTAGATGGGAAGCATGAATAATCTGTCTTCAGTTCAAATTAAAATAAACAAGTGGCATTAAATCAGTCCAAATAGCCCATTACCCATCACTTTTGAGCTTTCAGTGTAGAGGAGAAAGAAGAAAATACCATGGAATCTAAATGGCTTTTAGAAGTACTGATGAGAAGACGGATGAGGGATGATGTTACTAATTAGAGACTAGCCAGTAACAGCAGCACTGGTTTTATTTGCTTTTGGGCTCTGACATACCTTTGCAGACACACGCATACACTCAAAGACTTTGCATTGGTATGTTCAAAGCTTCAGGTATAGAATGTATGTATGTACGTATGTATGTATGTATGTATGTATGTATGTATGTATGTATGTATTTATTTATTTACTGAAATTATTGCCACCTACTCGCCCATGATGAGTACAAGGCTTACAGAATATAAAATCACATTTAAAACAATAAAAATAATAAAAATAATCAAATAAATTAATATAGTATAATATAATAAAATTACCCTCCACCCCACCCTGGTGACAGCAGATCACATGAGCCATTTAATGGGCTCCATCCTACTCTGGGTTCCCCAGGTCTGCTGGCACAACCAGGTATAGTGAGGGGGCCATTCTAATCTCTGGGGTAATGATGTTCCAGAGAGAGAAAGCCAACATGGAGAAGGCCCTTCTTCTATGTCCCACCAGGTGTATGTCCCTCAGGAATGGGACCCCAGAATTTCCTGCCTCCCCACTCTGATGGGTTGGGTAGATGCTACCAGCAAGAGATGGTCCCTCAGATAACTTGGTCTGAAGCCATGAAGGGCTTAAAGGTGACAACCAGCACCTTGAATTGCACCTGGAAGCAAATTGTCAGCCAATGCAGCTCCCTCAGGACATGTGATACAAGTGCACAAAACCATCTGGGCCAGAGGTGGTATTCAGCAGGTTCTGACCAGTTCTGGATAACCGGTAGCAGAAATTTTGAGTAGTTTGGAGAACCGGCAAATACCCCCTCTGACTGGAGATTTTATAGTATCCTTCCCCTGTCATGCCCACCAAGCCACACCCACAGAACTGGTAGTAAAAAAATTGATGTGGGCCCTGCATTTTTCACCAACTGGAGCTTCCAGTTGCTCTTCAAAGGCAGGCCCATGTAGAGTGTGTTGCAATAGTGAAGACAGAAAGTGACTAAGGCATGAGTGACTTTAAGTAGGGTTCAGGAAAGGGCGTAACGGAGAACTCACAAACATTCCTTTCCCTACTAATTCTGTGCCATTCTGGGGATGACATAGCAATTTCTGCAAGTAAAATCTTGAAAGTAAAAGCAGTTCAAAGGTGTCCTGCAAATGGCATTCTGAATGAAACAAGTCAGTGTAGGGATTTTCCTGTTTACTCCAAAAACACAGAACCACCTTCAAAATTGCATGAATTAGAAGAGGTTAGGCATGGCCCTGAAGAAGAGAAGAATGTCCCACAATGTTCTGGACTTTCCATTCATAAATCAGAAATTGTATTTTTTTTTTTGATTATGCAGAGTTCATTAATATTTAGGACTGGGAGGGGGAGGGGTGGTTTTGCTGAATATGATGGTGCCAGGAATTCAATCCTAACCAGATCAAGGTTGATTCAGCCTTCCATCCTTTCGAGGTCAGTAAAATGAGGACCCAAATTTTGGGGGGGCAATATGCAAGGGTGGGATACAAAAATCCCAGCAACTGGTTCACTGCCCAGTTACTGGGTGGGCATGGCCATCGTAGGCATGGCCTATTGGGACTTCCTGTTTCTGGCTTCCGATGGGTTTTTGGAGCTTGGGGAGGCTGTTTTCACTCTCCCAAGTGTCTGGAGGCTTCCCCTGGGCCTCTGGGAGGGTGAAAACAGCACCCCGGGCTCTGGAGGCCACTCGGAAGCCAGAAACAGGCCCGTTTCTGGACTTCCAGAAGGCCCATTTTTCCCCATCCCAGAACCTCTCTGTGGACCCTGCACTTACCTCCATCGAAAATGGGCTGCATGGAGACTACTGAGAGGGTGGAGCATAGTGGGCAGGGCCAGCCAGTCGGTTCAAATACCAGTTTGGCGAACCAGATGTAATTTTAACATCTGGTTTGCCTGAACCGGTCTGAACCGGTGAAATCCCACCCCGGCAACATGCTAAAACTTAGAGAGTGTTGTAAAGCACTATGGAGTGGTATATAAATCTAAATGCTACTGCTGTTATGCTGGGATTTTTCCCCTGGCTTTTTTGCCATCCCCAAAGTATTTGGAGTGGGCTACATTGTTTCAGGTTACAAAATATCCTGTTTTAAAATGACTGTGGATAAGACAAGCAACAATATCAATTTTTTTTTTTCTATAGAAAAGTTTTTCTGACATTATGTATATGGGAAGAAAGTCAAAAAGAAGGAGGGGAGCCAGAGGAAATAGAGAACCTCCACTTTTTAATTTAAGGCTGCTTATTTATTTAATCAATCAATCATTCATTTATGAACAAAAGGTCAAGAGGCATTACAGACAGCAAACGTATTTGCTGATCTAATGATGATAAAAGGAAATGGAAGGAAATATCATAAATGGGACAACAACATCCAATGGTGGAAAGAGCAAAAGGGAATGAATGATGAATGGACACCCATTTAAACCATTTAATAAAGCCATTCTTCATTACTGAAATATCTGATAATTCCCATCATAGATCATTTTAAAATATGTGTTTCACTAAGCTTAATCTAGGGCAGATCCCAAAATTTTTATTTAGCATTGAAACACCAGTTTTTTCCTACATTATAAGTATGAGAGGATATGTCAGAATAAATATGCGGCTGAATTTGGCTGGATATGTGAAGTACTCTTAAATGATGCTATTTTCTTGGTAGTAGTAAGATAAACATCAAGTGGCATGCTCCTCTTCTTCCTCTGGATTTAGGCACTATTTTGAGCAGTGTTTGAACCCTGCAGAGTCAAACATTGAAGGGTTTACATAAACACAACCTCCTTCTGTGAACTGAACTAATTAAACACTAAATCAGCCATTATTACAGATGGTCAGTCTCTCTATCTCTCTCTCTCTCTCCCTCTCCCCCCCCTTTTTATAATATTTCTGCTTCTATCTTTGGAGGCTCATTTTCCTCAAATATATTCATTATTCATTGGTTTTCATTTAATAATTCAGGAAGACAATTTAAATATAATTAATGTAAGTGATATAAAGAAGGTACTATTATGAAGCAAGGTCATAATTGATTTATTTCCAGATATAATTTACAATTTTCTAGCAGAATATGACTTCATGTTTGACTTAGGTACAGATCATAAAAAATATTATCATGCCCTTTCATTTATATTTTTGAATGTTATTTATATGTATTATAGTGGTTACATGTTTCTATAAATAAAACAGTTCTGATTACTGGGAATAGTTATTTTAATCTTAAATGAAACCTAATTGGAAATTTTAAAAAATGTTACAGTTTTACCCATATTTATATAAAATGAATCTCACTAAATATAATGGCACTTATTTTTGCATAGTATTACACTTTTATTCTTGTTGATTTATATCAAACACATTTAATTTAGAAAAACTGTATTCAATAGCTCTTATTCCCAGGTGAGGGTAAAGTTAATATCTTAGTCATTAATTTTTGAGCCACAAAAAAGAGCAAAGTGCATGAAGGCACATTTTCCCAATACTTACAGTGTAAAATATAGGGGACAGCAGAATTATTTTGGAGTTGATTACTTTGAGAACAAGAACAACAATTTAGCCATGCAAAACACTTTCTCTGTTTTTGCTCGTATTTAACATTTCTGAGTGAAACTAATAAGACTTAAATGTAGCTCTGTATTGTAGAATGGGTCTAATTCAGGGGTGGGCTTCAAAAAATTTAGCAACCGGTTCTCTGCCCAGTTGCTGGGTAGGCACAGACATGGTGGGCGTGGCCTAGTCAGCCTCCTGCACCACAATGGGGGTGGGCATTCACCCTCCCCGGGCTCCGGAGGCTTTCCTCGAGCTTCCAGGAGAGCGAAAACAGCCTCCCCAGGCTCCAGAGGTCCTCTGAAGGCCTGAAATGGGCCTGGTTCCAGCCTTTCAGAGCCTCCAGGATGCCCATTTTCCCTCTCCATGGGCTCTGGAGGCTTCTGGAGGCTGGAAGTGAGCCCATTTCCAGTCTTCTGGATCCTCCAGAAGGCCCCTTTTTTGCCCTCCCCAAGCCTTCACGTAGGCCCTGCACTTACCTGGGATCCAAAACAGGCTGTGTGGAGACTCCTGGAAGGGGAGGGGCAGGTGGAGAGAGCCAGCCAGTCATTGCAACTACCAGTTTGGCAAACCAGATGTAAAATTAACATCCGGTTCACCCAAGCTGGTTCAAACCAGTAGCAGCCCACCCCTGGGACTGTAATTGCTTACTTTAATCAATTTGCCTTTAAATATATATTTTTCTTGTACTACTAAAATAGTGCCCTACAACCCCAGTTGAACGTCTAAGGGCTGGAGTTTTCATATTTCTTCCTTAAAATATTCAGATTGAACAGGGAAGCCACTGGGCACTGAAGGATGTATGGAGGCAAACTGATGTTGACAGGTATCAGACTATCTATCCAAAATGAACATAACATTCAAATTACAATAACACTCCTAAACGTGACAGTAAGGATTTTTTTAACAGAAAAAGTTTCTTTAAAAAAAGCTCATCTTGAAAAGTTCACCTTCTTTGTTTTACTCTCTCTCTCTTTCACATACACAAACACACACACTCACTCATAGAGACATGAACACTTTCATAACACATAACAAATCCTTCCAAAGTGATATACAATACTTTCACATTCAAATTCAAATATAAGAGCAGTTTGGTCAAACTGTAAACTTATAGTCTTTAAGAGGGCCTGATGCAAACAGATATATGTTTATTTATTTGAAATATTTATAGACTGTCCCAATTCATATGCAGATAAACTATCCCATAATAATAATTATATATCAGTCATTATTATCAGCATCAGCCTATGATGACTATCCAAACACAACTAGGGACTTAATGTCTGCTTAAATTTTTAACCTACTTCTAAAAAGCAATCAGAGTTAAGGTATTCCACTTAATCACCTTTCATCATCATTTATATGTATAAATGAACACACATACAGGACACATACATACATAGTCAGGAGATCCAGGGGTATGCCCAGGAGCTCAACATCTTGGTATTGGAAGAGTCTTCTGTGCACCATATATATAGAAGTGTTTCCTAACTGCTGGAGGAAGCCTAAAAAGGAGGCAAAAGAAGGCAACATGGGCATTTTGCTTCATTGACAGAATTTCTTCTTGAAGTATTTCTGAAAAGATGCTATGTTCAAACCAACTTTCAAGAAAAGCATGCCTTCCAAGCTTGAATTAGCCCGTTAAATGGCTGTTGGCATAGTGCCATCCAATATGTGCTTATTCAGATATCAGTGCAATTAAGTTCTTAGAGGCTTACTTTCTGAAAAGGACAATTTTAAAATAAACTTACATAGTACATGTAGAAACTTAAATTTGCAACTTAATAGCCATTTCTACGGGGAGAAGAAAAAAATCTTCATCTCTCCCTTCTAATTTTTTGGCTTATAAAATTAACAAATAGCAGGAAAAATACATGTATAACTTGTGTCTTATTTTGCATGCATTAGCATTTTATGAAAGATAGGCTCGCTCACAAATGTATTTGCTCTATTTCTAATATTATTCAAGCTAATAATTTTTCTTGATGTTCCAAATGCAAAAATAATGGCCAGTTCTAATCTGAAAGGGGGCAGCATTTGGCCAACATTATTAATTTATCATTGTAAAGTTGTATTTGATTTTAATTGGCTTCAAAGAGAGCATGTTTCCAGTGCTAGAGAAAGATACTGTGGAAGGACATACTTCAGAAATGATCCAGGAGAAATGCTTTGAAACTCATGCATGCAAAGGATCTTCTTTCAGTTCATCAGGGCAATCCATTTTTCAGGATTCATCCCAGGACAAAGTCCTACTGTTTTAAGAGTCACCTTAATTCAGGGGTGTCAAACTTGCATCGTCACAGCAGCATCACGTGACATATTGGGACTTTTTCCCCCTTCGCTAAACCGGGCAGGGGTGGGGCCAGCATGTGATGCATCCAGCCCGCAGTCTACAAGTTTGACACCTCTGCCTTAATTAGTTGATTCCTTAAAGCAACAGCAGTTTTCATTCTCAGATCAAGAAAAGTCAGATTGCTTTAATAAATAGCAAAGTGATGGTAAGTCTGAAATATATCTTTCAAATAGCTTTTCAAGGAAACATTCCTAGAAGTCATATTTCCCCAACTGAAAAAAATGGTCATCAAACCAAAATACTTAGATAAAACTATCTAGGAAAAAAGAGGGTGGGTGAAATAAAAGGCAAAGACACTTAGCCTTAGATGCACAGCATGAAATAATTCAAAGAAATCTCCTTTATTTATTTCAGATTCAGAGTTTTATAGTTGATCCACACTTTGGAAAACATGGTGTTTTGAGGAATTTTGATGGTTGGTAGATCAGATCTCCATTGTCCACATTTTCATTTTCCTTTCACACAAATTGTTACTAAGAGATTAATTGATCCACAAATGCTTGTGGGAAGACTATTCAACCACTGTTCTAACAAACAAACAAAAAACAAACAAACAAAAATAGGTATTTTGTGGGAATAAATGCAGAAAAACAAACATTCAATTGGCCTTTTCCCAAAAAAAACAAAGCAACACCAAAACAGCAACAGCTGTTTGGGCACAGCTCTCATAATTAAATTCATTAGTACTATGCATGAGGCATATAACAGTTTGATCAGAATGTATTTCTTATGGAACTTTTCAATAAAGCTGATTTTAAAAAATCCTAAAAGAACAACTGAAGAGACAGCAAAAGACAAAAGGAAAATAAGCAGTCAAATTTATCATCTTTGTTGTTTATTGCCTCATTAAGATGTAGACAATACACATGAGAAAAATGGGAAATATAAAAGTTCTTCAATAACTTATTTATTACTCAAGAAACCCACTTCTGATGCACTGTTAAAAGTCTTCTTTAAAATCAAATACTAAAGTTACAGAGTGATTGCTGATTCATTAGGAAAATTTTCATATACAATATAATGTAAGATAATGTGGCAGTGATAGAATATATATTTTAGTATCTTCCATTTAAAAGTGATGTTTAGGTGATTTCTAAACTATTACTTTTTATTTCAGATGACAATTTTATATTTTAAATTTAAAACCTAGATTACTTTTAAGTTAAAATATAATATTTTAATCATATGGAAAAATACCCTTCCCTGACAATTTTTCATGAAAACGTTGGGAAGTTAAAGTTCACATGAAATGCCCTGCTTGATTCATGACTGATTTTTTAGTCCTTTATTCCCAGGTAAGTGTAAAAGTGCATTGTTAAACTATGGAACTAAACACAATTAGTATTGTTGAACGCTTCTAAAAATATGCAGGATTGTTTTGAAAAGCTTTATTACCATTATTAATGTGTGATATTATTTAGTTATTCATTTTTATCCCACCTTTATTATTTTGTAAATAACTCAAGGAAGCAGACATATCCAATACTCCTTCCTTCTCTTGTTTTCCCCACAATAACAACCATGTGAGGTGAATTGAGCTGAGAGAGAATGACTGGCCTAAACAAAGCAACTTCATTACTTATTGTATTTATTTAATAGAAAATATGGTCAATGACCATTGGGTTAAAAAGAAGAAGAAAAGAAAATACAATGAAAATATAAATTAAATATAAGTATTCTAAGTTCATACATCTTTTTTTAAATTTATTTTTATAAATTTTATCATTAAATAGTCACACAGAAACAAACATTAACATAAACAACACATAACCAAACAAAGACATACATTAAGTTTGAACCGGGTATTGCTAAGCTTGTATCACTCATTGTCCAATGTTTATTTAGTCCAATTCTCAGAAATTATTGGATCTTTCTCCTGTCAAGCCATCCATAAAAATTGTTCCATATTTTGTAATAGTCCGTTTCTTCCTTATTTTTAATTTCCATTGTCAATTTGTCCATCTCCATGCACATAATGATTTTCCTTATTAATTCTGCTTCTGTTGGAGTTTCAATGTTTTTCCAGCTTTGTGCAACAGCCATCCTTGCTGCTGTAATAATGTGGATCATTAAGTAAAAAGTTTCTTTCGGGTATATCTTATTAGTGATTCCAAGTAGAAAAAGTTCTGGTTTAAAATATACCTCCTCATCACAGATTTCTCGTAGCCATTTATGTATTTGATTCCAAAATTCCTGGGCCTTTCTGCAGCTCCACCACATGTGATAGTAAGTACCTTTTTCCTTGTTGCACTTCCAACAAATAGGTGAAAATTTGTTATTTATTTTAGCTAGTCTCATTGGTGTTATGTGCCATCTGTAAAAAAGTTTGTATAAATTTTCCTTATATTCCTTTTTATGTACGTCTGGCACCTCCCTTTCCTCTCTTCCTGCTATTTCTTGATCTTCCTCTTCTCCTTCTCTATTTAATTGCTGTTCAAAGAACATCTCTGCTTTCTCTACAGTATCTAACTTATATTTCTTATCACCCCAGGTTAGCATTATGCCTTCTGGAACCAGCCATCTAAAATTAATGCCTTGTTTTATGAGTTTTGTTGTTAAAAATTGATAGGGTCTTCTTAAATCCCTTACTCCCTTAGGAGTTTATTTAAGTACTATTATTTGTTTGTCCGTGTACTCTAGAGTATTATCTCTGGCTCTATGTAAAATTTCATCCCTGAGAGATTTCCTCACCAGTTTCACATGCACCTCTCTTGGTAAATTAAATTGTCTTGCATAATTAGTTTGAACCCTGTACAGTTCATCAATTTCCTTTATTAAATCTTCTTTTTCTGTTTCTAGTAAGTTTAAGATACCTACAATGAATATCTTCCTGTTTCTAGTAAGTTAGCTAAGGCAATGCCCATAGGATGTTTTTCTTCCCTTACATTTTGTAGTGTAAGGTAATAAGCTGCTTTTTCCAATTTGAGATGTATTATCGCTATTTCTAATTCTTCCTTTCTAATTTATCTGTTAGTTCATCTACCCTTTTTTCCTCCTTATTTACCTTTGCTTCAATTTCTATTATTTTCTCCTGATTTTTCTTCATCTCTTGTTGAAATATTTCAAATTCCTCATCTATCTTTTGTATTTTGTCCTTTAAGTCAGTTCTCACCGACCCTATTTCATTTTTCATATCCTCATGATTCTTAATCATCATCTCCTGCATACCTAATAGTAGACCTTGCAGGTCTTTTGAGGAATTAGAGCGTTCTTTTGGGAACATCTCATCAATTGCCCTTTGTGCCGAGGGACTTAACACCGTTGTAGTGGTCGTTAATTGGGTAGGTAATTTCCTAACTGTACCAGTCTTCGAAACATTAGTGGTGCTCATCATTTTCCAAAGTTTGCCCACAGTTTTCCCCACAATGATAGTTAAAGTTTATCTTCTCTCCCTATCACTCCTCCCCAGATCACCTCTGTCCCCCACTCCTCCCCCTTCTTATAATTTCATGGAGAAAGAAGGAAAAGAAAAAATGTATCTATATTTTCGTGTCTAAAGTAGAAACTAAAGTTGAAGTGCTTTCTGTGCCTATTCAGGTTCCAACAATTTCATTAAATCAATAATTATAAATACTAATGGTGAAATCAGTTGATTTCTTCAATTAATTCATGAATTAATTATTCTAAATACTCTAGTTTCCTAAACATATAAACAGTTATTAGTGCTTTGTTTTTAAACCAACTATTGCAATTCTAAATTAACTATCTTATCAATTATATACTTCAATGTTTTTCAATATTTTAAATAACTAAACATTTAAATACTAGAGAAAAAAGAAAAAAAACTTCTAAAGGCAAAGAAATAATAAGAAAGAAAAGAAAAGAAAAGAAAAAAGGGGGGATATGGGAAGAGGAGGGTATCAGGAGAGAAGGAAGGAGGGAGAAAAGAAATTTAGAAATTAGAAAATTTGAGTCTGATGGAAAAAAGGGTAAGGCAAAAAAAAAAGGTGATATATCACTATTCAGTCCAGTTCCTTCATGTTACAATGTGACTCATGAAGTTTCTGTGCAGCCTTCCTCCTGTTTCCTCCTTTTCCATAGGTTGCTATCTTCCGGATGTTGTATTGGGTAGGAAGTTTCCTATATGACTCAAAAGTTTTCCTAGTTTACATCTGCTCCAATCAATAAAAAGAATCCAGACCTGCTTATCTATTGTCATAAAGTTTATTATTTATTTTATTTATTTTATTTTTATTCATATTTATATCCCGCCCTTCTCCGGAGACTCAGGGTGGCTTACAGTTTTTGGGATACAACCCAATGCGCTCAGCAATAGCCTTCATTCCATTGTATATGCCTGCTTATTACTAAGCGGCATTTTTTACAAAGTCAGCTTATTGCCCCCAACAATCTTGGGTCCTCATCTCTCCTTCTGTCTTATTTGGGTCGCTTTCCCAAGCTTTCATGTAATAAGAATTAGTTTATAAAGAGTCCGCAGCATCCATTTAAATCAACTCCGCTGCTGTCATTTTGTTGAACAGAGGGAAAGGCAAATCTTTATTTCGTAGATCAGATCTATTTAAATCCAAGCTGAAGTAACAAATGTCTTATTCAAACAGCGTATAGTTAGTCAATTATCTAAACCTCTTCTTCTCCTTCTAATGTTTTTTATTTTTCATTCCTTTCACTTCTTCCGCCATGAGTCTCGCTCAGCCACCCACTTAAATCGGAGCTATTTGTTTTGTCTCCAAGTAGTTCAAAGTTATTATTGGCGTCTAAATTGTTCACGAATAGTTTTGCTTATTGGATGATCTTTAAACTTGCAAAGCAATACCTTGTTCTGCTTGTTCACCGCTGGTGTGATCAGCTGTCAATGCCCGGGGGTAGCCATTGCTGGCGTCCCGCTCCTCCGCCACTCGTTCTTGGTTCACAGACCGCCGTCTGAGACTTTCCTCTGGGAACCCCTCTCCTTCAGGAGCTCTCCAAGCCCCCTTTGCACTCCGTAGAGTCCCTGCGACCAGAGAATGAAGGTTCGTGCTCCGCAGAGTCTTCTGCCCACACGTCCCTTCCCTTTGACAGCCAACCGGAAGTCAGTTCATACATCTTAAAGTTGCCAAGTTTTAATAAAACAGTTCTGGGCACTTGAAAATTATCCAATAAGGAATGGATGTTGCCTATAGGATCCTTATGTGCCTCTGTGGCCTTTGCTGGATTTTACAGTAAAGAATTGTGTAAAGTCTGAAAACTTGGGCAGGGGTTAGTAAAAAGGACCTCATGCATCATTCATGTACAGGTACTCGACTGTGAACAAAGTAAGACCCCCCAAATGGTTATAGAACTCGTAACCATTTACACAGAATAAATGAAAACACTTTAAACATATTAAAATATTAAATAGGTAGTTTAGTATAAATCAACTAAAAGTATGGTAACTTTCAAGATTTGGCATAAACCTTCCTTTATAAACCATTACACATCAATTTTCACTGCATGGCAGATTCTTTGTTTTTATTTGGGAACTTAGCTTTTCCATCTCAAACAAATAGGCTCCCAAGCAAATAGTATGACTGGATTGCAGTTAAAGAAATATGGTCACAATGAAATTCACATAGATTGTTTGGATACTTCATCTGATTTGGGATTTTTATGGTAGGTTAAACTAAACATCTCCTTTTTCCATTTTCAGGAAAAAAATGTACATCTTTATTTATAGCCATAGTTATATACAATTCTTTTGTACACAATTCTACATCAAATTCAGTCTTACCATTTTCAAACTCATAGTTTTTATCAAATTTAAATCATTCTATTAGTTGCACATAAGAAAATCAATGAAGTGTAACTTCTCAATTCTAAGTCTTCTCTTGATTTTAACTTGCATTCTCTTTGACCAAAGATTAGTATATCAGTGTAGGCTAACCATGTCTGTTTAACTATCATTTATCTTCTAAGGAAAGTTTCTTGAAAGTGACAACTATAAAGGGATTTTAGAAGACAATCTTGCCTTATACCTATTCCAAATTATTAGTAGGACATATCTAATAAAATGCTTTTAACATCTACATTGACCTTAACTCTATCATACCACAAATAGCTATGCCAGTCAAATCTTAGATCATGTCTTTCCAGTTCCAATAATCTCCTATTTCTCAAATCTCTCTAGAGGACAGAAGATGAAATGGGAGGAACAATTAGTAATGAATAAGCTATGTCCTCAACTAGTACTACAAGAGAATGGCAGCTCTGATGATCTGGAATTGACCAGCAGCACCTACACACCAAGGGGTGGGATCCAACTGGTGTAACTACCGGTTCGGTGATTTACGTTTTGCTGTGTGCGTGTGTGAAACATCATCAACTTACTGCCTGGACAGCTGTGCAGCGCTGCATACAGGTGCGTAGCGTTTGAAAAGGCACTTTTTTCCTGCTTTTTCAACTGCAGCTGTGCCGTGCAAAGCAGCTGAGGTTGAAAAAGCAGGAAATAAAGGTCAGGTAAGAACCAAGATGGGCGAGTGGGCCAAAACAGCAGCTCTTCAGAGCTACCGGTTCTACAGAGCCGGACAGAACCAGTAGAATCCCACCCCTGTACACGCCTGTGGAGTTTGGCAAATTGGAGTCTGGTAACCAAATAAAAAATACAGCCAGAGGAAACTACTGTTGACAGCAGCAGCAGCAGCAGCAGTAGAAGCAGCAACAATAACAACAACAAAAACTCATTGATGACAAAAGTAGCAACGCACAGATATCTTTCTTTTCTGCCTCAAATGGATCTTCTCTGCATCAGGTCTAATTCAATATATACAAGAAACTCATATAAGATCTGACAAAGTCTTGGAAAGTTCTAGACAGAGATTATATAGGCAGTTGCCTTTGCAAAGGCTATACATCCAGTTATTTCTGTGGCTGTATCCAAAAGATTGGGACAGGGAGAGAGGAGACTGGAGGGAAGGGAAAGTCCCTCAGTAATCCTAGTAGTTCCAGTCACTGACCATGTCGTTAGTAGATTATAATAATTTACTACTATTACTATACTATGTTATGTACATAGCAAATTATCTGGACAAGGGGGAAAATATAACTTTAAAACTGGACTAGCTAAAGTTTAGTTCATTCTGTTTTAGCTGAAGACCTCGAATAAAATAAAAACAACATATAAAAATGGTTGCTGGAGTAATATAAGGATAAGGCAATAGTTTGCCTTCTGCATTTTGTGGACTTAAAATCCTGACCTCATCAAGAAAATTCCAAACACAGGATGTTTTTGGTACTGGGAACAAATAGGCTGAAGTTCTTCTCAAAGCTACCATTCTGTTAACTCCAGGTAATTTAGACAAAGCCAAACAATTTAATACCAGGGAGTGAGGAATAATAATCTGAGGTTCCCTAGTAAATTTGATTCAGGGGAAAATTAATTTTAGATTGCCCTTTCTTCCATTTGTCCTTTATTCACAAGGAGCACCTATGAAGTCATTTCAACAGAAAATATACTATTAGAATATCTATCTGCCTTGATATTCTAATACTATCAGAATATTGTGGCCACCCTGTTTCCAAATAGCTGAAAATGAAGTATTACTTTAGAGATGAAGCCGTATTTGATATTATCAGCTTAGCTTCAGAGGCTTTTATGCTTGTGTTGTTCATATTGTTGATGTAAAAATCATAATTAAAAATTCTATTATGTTTATAAAGTCAAGCCTGACAAAGATTCTTTATTTGTCAACATAATTAAAGCATTTTCAGTTGTTGTTCTGGTAGGTCTATTATAAGTGAACTAAACCACTTTGATTATCTGCTATTCATTCATTACAACTGGAACCTCTTTCAGCTGATTTTATGAATACTCCTTGCATTTTATTGAATCAGGAATCCTAGCAACAGCCCAGTTTGCATCAGGCATATGCTTTGTAAAGCATGAGGCTTTAACTGTAGGAACATGAAGAACAAAGCTAGAAACCAACATTAAGAGGCAGAAGATGTTTTTTAATTTGAAGTTTGTACAATTCTTTCTTTCAATATTTTCAAATAGAAAAGTGGTGTTTAATAAACTTATTTTGTAGAATAAACTAAATATATATTTTTTTCCTTTGGGATACTTTCCATTTTCTTTTACCTCCTGTAGTCATTAACAATTACTTTGCTTACAGGGCAATGTAAAAATAAGTGCAAAAATAAGTGCACCATAGTGCCTCCCGTCCCTATCCTAATGTCCCCATTTAATTGTACCTATTTTCTGTATTCTTACTCGTGTTTATACTTATACCTATTATCTTGTAAGCGATTGACAAATCAAATAAATACATAAAATAAATAAAATAAAATAAAATACTAGATATAATCAATATTTAAATACTGGATGATTGCATGGGTCATAATAAAATGTCCTCTGTATGCATTAATTTCCTAATTTCTTGAAGCAAAACTATCATAGAAAAAATATAAATTATCAGAGTTAGCAAATAAAACACAGATCAAATACAGATCTATTTTCTGAAAACATGTCTTTCAGGTATCAGTGAAAATTAGGTATGTATGATGATTTTTTTTAAATGGAAGATTTAGCTTCATCATCATCTTAATATTTTGCTTAAGAATTCCAAGACCATTCAAGGATACATATTAATCAGTGCTGAATTCTTAAATCTAGTTTGAGAAAGAGTCTGGAATAGCTGTTTCACCAAGCCATGTGTTAAATGGAGTGCAATAGAGGTATAAATACTGAGTAAATTATTTGAAAACTAACAGTTTTGTTTGCAGTTGTGTGTTGCATCCTGAGTAAGATGTAATAAAAGCATAACTGTTCAATTTCAAAATTAGTTCCTCAGAGCCAGGATAATGACTCAAAAAACAATAAGCTTTGATAAGGGGCACTCAGCATATAAATCCCCAATAGGATATTCTGTAAAAATATAGTCTTTTAATTTCTATCTGGGTAAGTGCTCAGCTGGAGGTAGAGCAAAACAAATTCCAGTTCAATAATATCTGTCACACTCAAGAATTAGGACCAGGAATCTCCAGGTTCAATTCTACTCTCATTCCCTTTTATACCAGTCATTCTCTCTCAGCCCAATCCATCTCATGAGGATGTTGCAGCAATAAAACAGATATCTCATTGTAGGCCACCTTGGATTTCTGGAAAGAGCAAAATATAAATCTAACAAATTTTTTAAAAAATCCATTTTCCGAATGGCTAATATGAATGAAGAAATATTATTACCATTATTTCCAAACTTCTTTTTTTCCATTTTTTTTTGCTTTTTTCCCCTTTTTCTTTTTTTCTTTTCTTTTCTTTTCTTTTTCTTTCTTTCTTTCTTTGTAACTAGTCGTCATGAGAGAAAGTTTGTGTCTGGGTTTGTTTTCTATTCATATATCTGACAGAGTGGTAAATACATATAACAAAGTGGACCATAGACAAAAGCTTTTTATTGTTCCATAGTATATCAAATTATTTTTAAGTTTTCTTTGAAAACAAACAAGATATGGGGACAAAATATGATAGGTATAGCAAGTGGGCAAATAATCAAGAAAGGGTACAGAAAAATAGCCAGGAATTGTAGAAACCAGAATGAGAAAGACTAAAAGTTCAAAGTAAGCCGAGGTTATTGAAGGATGCCAAAAACAACACACAGAAGAAAAAAAGCTTCTTCGGATATACGTTCAAAAGAAAAAAAATAAGATAAACTGTCTTACCTAGTTCTCTCTTTAACCTGCTTTTGTAACCAGAGGACATTATTACACCAGATAATTGTAAAAAGCAGGACAAAGGAAAAAGATTGAGGTTGATAGAAATACATCAATACTGATTTATTGTAATGTATTTAACTCTCCATTATAGATGGATTGAGTCCTAGGATACTGAAGGAATTTGCTGATTATCTAGCGAAACCTCTATCTCTTTTGAGAAATCCTGATGAGTGGGTGAATGATAGTTAAGCAAATCTTCCTATTTGCAAAAAAGGAGAAAGGAGGATGCTGAGAACTACAGATAGATGACAGCCATACCTGGGAAATATAGGTAGTCTTCAGCTTACAACCATAATTAGGATAAGAATGGTAAGGATTTACACTGTTAAGCAAGGCACTTGCTAAGGGAGCTGCACCCTATTTTATGCCCCTTTTTTGCCATGGTTGTTAAACTGTAGTTGTTAACTGAATCATGTGGTCATTAAGTAAATTTGGCTTCTCCTGTTGACTTTGCTTCTTGGAAGTCATCTGGGAAAGTTGCAAAGGGTATCACATGACCCTGGGATGCTGCAACAATAGTAAATACATGTTAGTTGCCAGGGACCTGAATTTTGATCATGTGATGATAGGGATGCTATGAGGATTGTAGATGTAAGGACCACTTGTCAATTAATGTTTTTCAGTGCCATTGTAATTTTGAAAGTTGCTAAATGTTTGTAAGTTGAGAACTATTTGTACTAAAGCAAATCAATTTGCAAGTACCTTGAAAATAATACAGTAATCTCTCAGCGTAGATGTACCATGAACAAATTTATATTTTGCTCAGCTAACCTGTTTAGTAAATTGTAAAAATGCTACAGATGCAATGTATTTTGATTTGAGCAAAGCATTAGGCAAAGTACTGTGTGACATTCTGATTAGCAAACAAATTAAGGGCATTCTAGATTTGATAACAAGTAAGTGGATTCATAACTGATTTGACAATGCCACTCAATGTTCAACAAGATTCTTCAATAAACTAGAATACTAAGTGAAGTCATACAAAGTTCAGTTTTTGACATTGTATTCTTTACTATTTTTACTTATAAATTGGAAGAAGAGAAGGATGCCTGATAAATTTTCAAATGGCAAAAAATTGGGTGAACCAGAAAAGCTCCCATAAGATTGAAATAGCATTCAAAATTACTTGACATTTTAGAAAACTTGTCTGAAAATAACAAAACAGAATAACAGAGGTAGAAGGAACATTGGGGATTTTCTAGTCCAACCCTTGTTCATGCAGGAAATCCTATACCATGTGGACCAGTTTAATGAAATATAGGAAGGAACTTTCATACTGAACATTAGGAAAAATTCATAATGATTAAAGGGCATCACAATGGAACCAGTTCTAGGGACTTGGTGTGAGCTTTTCTGTAATGGATATGTGGACATAAGAGAAGCGAGAGAGGATGGATTCCTTCTTCTGAGTTTAACATTATATTTCTGGTTTCAAAAGGTGTAATCCATGTGAACCTCTGGGTCCTTGGGCTATAAAACTATTCCATTAGAATTAGAAAGAGATTATTTGTGTTAATAACTCAACAGGAAGCTGATGTAAATAAGTTTCCCCCTTGTGGTCATCCTGAAATTTCTTATTTGTAAAATCTCATCTTGTCCTCCAACAAAGAACAATAGAATAATATTATAATATCACATTATTATTATTCTTTTGAAATGGTTTTTGTATCAATCCAAGTTCATGAGAATTCAGCATCAGGCACCACATACAGAAATGACTTTGGTGTAAAAACTGTCATGTGAACGAACTAGTTGTTAATAATATCAGGGCCTTTTTGAAGAGTGCAAAAGTTTTGGGGGACAGTTTAATTTGGCAAGGTCCTGAAAATATGGTTTCTTCCTTGAAGCTTTTTATCTTTTTTCACTACCTACTTTATTCCCAGGTTTTTGGCATTTGCATATATTTGAATGATAAATTGCTATCTATAGTGTTCAGAGAAACTGTTATGATTTAGAATAAAAAATGGGACATATCCCTTCTTATCTTATTTGCTTAGTCAATACAGTGTTTATGAACAATGTATATTTTCTATAAAAAAATCTAGATGGCAATATATACTAATTGTTTGTTGCTCTTTTTTTGAATACAAGCAAACAGCCTTGGGGCATATTTTGTCATGTTTTCATATGCCCACTGATTCAGATATACAATAGGAAGAATATCATTAGGAGCCTAGTTGTAGTACTTAGCAGGATTAGATAGGTCAAAAATAAATCCAAGCACTCTGAGATTGAACAATAAAGATGCCAAGCTGTCCTTTTTTATGAGAAGTACATTCAGAACAGAACAGATTAGACTAACAGAGTTAGAGCCGGTCTTGGATGGAAACTAATCAAGGAGAGAAGCAACCTAGGATTAAGGAGAAATTTCCTGACAGAACAATTAATCAGTGGAACAACTTGTCTCCAGAAGTTGTGAGTGCTCCAACACTGCAAATTTTTAAGAAGAGATTGGACAGCCAGTTGTCTGAAATGGTGTAGGGTTTCTTGCTTAAGCAGGGGGTGAAAACCTCCAAGGTTCCTTCCAATACTGTTATTCTATTCTAATCTATGTTATTACTCTTGAGGTAATTTTATAGGTTGCCTTCTTTGATTGTGCTGCCATATTATAACTGGTAATTTGATTCAATGCTCAGTTTGAATGTGGGTTTGAAATATAGTTGATTACATTCTCAGAGCATTTTGATACTAATAATTTATAGACCCTATTGGGCATTGTATAATCATGCATACATTCGTTCTGTACTTCAGTTTGCAGTTTATTAATAGCGGAGAGCTCTTTGAAGTTTGACACAGGAGACTAAGTTTCATACAGCCCCCATTTCTATTTCCAGTTATTTATTAGTTAAATGGAATGTAGACCTCTAATCATTTCTACTGTTGTTGATCTCCATTTGTAAAGAATGCACACAAAAAAACCACATGAACCGATCAGTAGGAGACAGGAAATCACAAGTTCCAGGTGACTTGCAAGCAGATTGGCAGGAAGATAAATGGCTCCTGCAGGTTAGAGGACAGAGTGTTGGCAAGGCAAGGCCAATCCAATAAGATGTGGCACAAGTGCAGCCAGACTAGGGATGGATGCTACCTGATGGTGCAAGAGACTTATCAGAACAATTGGCAGCCTTCCCTGCCAGTTTCCATTGACTTTGCTAGTGGGAAGCCAGCAGAGAACACTGCAAATGGTGATCACATGACTAAAGAATGCTACAACCCTCATAAGTTGCCAAGTGCCCAGATCCTGATCACATGACCATAAGGTGCTGAGACATCTGGAACTTTGAGAACTAGTCATAAGTACCACTAGTTCAATAACACTTTGAAAGATCACTGGTCATTAAACAATGACTAAGATTTCAGATAGGCACTTGTTTATATTGAACTGGCACAGCAACTGCCACATTTTAACATTTGGTGCTGTCTCAGTAGATGTTGAGAGAAACCAAAGGTATTGAAATAGTACATTGCATTTAGTATGTTAGGTTAGACAATCAGAAGCATTCTTATGCAGAGCTTATGGATGATCCATTTCCCCAGCTGGAGAGAAATGTTGTCTTGCCTCCTCCCAGTTTCTGAATTTCAAATGTTCAAGCAGGTGCTTTAAAAGAAATGTGGGTGATTTAGCAAGAATAAATCCGAGTTCTGTCTGGTAGCTTGCAAAGCACACAGCTGCTTGTTTCTTATTTATTTATTTTAAATTATGTTTATTTCCCCTTTTATGTGGTATGGGTAGTAAGATAAGGTAGTTGGAGGAAACTGTTGGAATGCTAAAGTGTCTTATCATGAGTTTCAGTTGCAGCAGCTTAGAAGGTATTCATTTAGTTTTTGAATGTAATTATTCCTTTCCCTTTATTTCAGCTACAGACTACTGCAACCAAGCTTAGAAGGTCCAGGAAAGGGGCTAGGGTGCAAAACTGGTGACATCAAATCATTCCACCTCGATAGCCCTCAAGTGATTTGGAAGGCATCAGGACAATGGTTTTGTAGCCTGGCAGCTCCAGCATATTACAATAGGCTAGCTTCTTTCCGAAATTATCACACAAAGGCATTGTTTGGAATATATTATCTCCTTTCTCTTACATCTACCAGGGTAGTTTAAAACCACAGCTGAGGAAAGCAGTTGGTTGCAGATTTGCTAATATATAACATCATAGTACTTTCAATAATTCAGTCATTCTCAGTGTTATTTTTACTACAGAAGTAGAGATGGCTTGATAGTCACAATGCTTTCCTTATTATAGGTCCTCAAATTATCTGGCATGTGATCAGGCAATCACATACAACATGTAAAGAAAATGTGTATGTATATGTGTGTAAATATACGTTTTGGGAGGTTATTTTCTTTTTGTATGCCTATATTGCAAATTAAGGCCAGGCACTGACTGAATGGTATTTTTGAAGATTCCTATTGATCAACTGTGTATTGAAGCTAGGCAATTAAAGAAGCAGTTAAATGCTTTATATTATAACTAGGTTGTGTTATTTTCAGCATACCTTTTTAATGTATTTTACCATGCCACTTACAAATCATATATTTTATGCTGGCTGTACTCTAAAAATCTTGTCAAGAGCAAATTTAGGAAAGACACAGTGCTCATTAATCTATATCTAGCAAGCTCCCTAAACTTTAATATATTCATGTATTTGTGTGTCATTCCTGTCAGCTTGCAAATGGCTGAATCATTGATGCAGGCCTTTAAATTGACAAATGATGAAAACGATATAGAGAGCACAAATCAGATTTAGGAAGAGCATAAAACTCATGTAAAATGTTGCTGTTTCTGTGCCTTTCATGTAGGTCTTTTGCAATCAATGGATTTTTACATTCATGAAATTTGCATCGTGCCCTTGCTTTACAAATAACAGCTCTTCTCCTGAGATTGCCATGAACTCACAAAGGACATAAGCATATCAGAAAAGAAACAAAAGATTTGAAAGGCTCCAAGAGTCGACATTCGGTTCGCCTAAAAGGTTCTGTCAGTTTCCAGGCAACATTGCCCTCTAAATCTTTGCCATGCTCTTTCCACCACCCCATCAAGTGACCTTGCAAGAAGATACTAGCTAGAGCATCCACAGACATAATAATGATTTCTGTCCATCAAGCTTATTTGTTATTCAGAACCATTTCAGGATTTCTTCAGTATAACCTAACAAGTCCCACAGGAGTCAATATCCAAGTTAATTCTCTTAGCAGCCAGTCTCAATTCCAGAAACTATTGAAAATGATGTACCTGTAGCTGTTGGCTCTGAGCTGTTTGTCTCTCAGCCCTATAAATGCATACATTTTTTGCCTATCGAATTTGATAAAACTATACAAATATAGCATAGTCTAACCTTTGTTTCTATATTTCTAATTGTCTAGATTTATATTGCATTAACTAAACAGAATCAAAATCAATTACAAACATAGGAACATATTATTTTGGAGAAGGGAACCATCTCAATAGGTACAGTTTGCCTATATACATATAATGAAAGAAAAGATGAGAAGGAATCAGGCACAGAGATGATAGTTTGTTTTTACTGACATCTCAGATTTGTCTTCTCCCTTTATGCTTTCTTGGTTGGATTTCCTAATGTTAAATGACAAAATGCCAGATTGCTATGTTGTCCATCACATTCCACATTGCATATGAACCAGAAGTTCTTTGTGCATCTCTTAGAATTAGAAATATTTCAAGAATTTGCTTGTTTACAAGCCTAGCTTGCACCCTTACACATTATTATTATGTGAAGAAGACATTTCTGTACAAGCTTTCATCAAGGTGAATAAGTCTTTTGAAGCATGGCTACACAACTTTGTTTTATATGTTATATTATATTTAACTTGTTAATATGACAAGTGCTATTTAAACAATATAAATAATAATGGGATTAGAAGTCCATGTATTCTGGAACAACTGTTATTAGGGAGTCTACAATATAACCTTCCTTTTGCAGACTTTCATAAAGAAATACATAACTCTCATGACAGGGCAAGAAGTGCAGTCGCCTGGGCTAAAAATAGTGATTCAGAAGGGCAACTATACATGCCTTTACATGCTGTGGGCATAAAGTGGACATGTATCACATCAATATTTAATTAAATGATCCCCTTTTGTAAAGTGATGGAACACTTGTATCTCCAATAACCACATCTCTGGGAGGATTCACACAATCAATATAACCGTAACCACATTTTCTACCCAACTGCTCTCAGTAACATATTAGGCATGGAGCCTGGAAAGTAAGCCAATTGTGTTCTGTTTTATTCTATTCTTTATATGTGATTATTGAACAAAAACAACTGTAAGTGCCTCAATATGTTGTCCTTTCCCATCCATCCCTTGGATCTCACTTTTAAAATCTTTTAAGAACTATAAGAACTTCAGTCCAGCTAATATTAAGGTGTGTAAAGAGAGAGGAGAGGGAGAGAGGGAGGGGGAATAACATTTTACCTATAGTTTTCAAAACTATTTTACAAAACAATGGAAGGAAACAAAGATAATATGAAAAGCAGTAAATGAAAGCAGCAGTAACAGTAAATTCAGTCCTGAAGCACTTTAAAGATTAAGTATTCATTTGTCATTGGGATAATTAAACAGGTGTATAATAAACTTCACTGGAGGTAGTTTCATGCAAGAAGTCTCCATTATAATAAGACAAATTCATAGATTCCTATTGATAGAATAGGAATGTACAGTGCTACAATGACTGAATGGCAGAAAGACATTCTGTGAATGAACATTTTCTCATCAAAATTTCCTGTTCAGGAACGTTTTCATTTGTTGATTATTGGCCTATGACTTATCTGGTAGAACGAGAAGAACCATGTCAGGGGCAGTAGGACCAGCAAAATGATAAGTTTTGATTCCTGTAATTTCCACTACTTGACTTTCAGCTTGCTTATGGCTGAATTTATTACCTTTCTTACTTTCATCTATTAATGCATATTCCAAGTATAGAAAAACATTAGAAAACCATTGGTTTTAAATTAAGGTATATCAAAATCTTAAATAATTTTAGCTTAGGCAGAATGAATTTCCCCTCCTAGCAAAGAAGCTTAAAGTCCCCAAAGCAAAATTAGTGCTGTCTTGTATGTGCAGGAGGGAAAAAAGGAGACTAATTCAAAGTGAATTAATCTGCAGTTCATTAGCAAACACTAATGTTGCTTTGGGGACTGAAGGAAATTAGCAGGATTATAATTATAAGCAACCGGTGTCTTCATAAACATCTAATTGCTTGTCAAGGATGTACAATACAGTATACAAGCTTGTTGGATGACTAGATGTCATAAATCAGGTTTCCACTTATATAACCTATTGTGTCTTGGAACATGGCAGTGACCAAAGGAATGAAAGTTCACATAGGTATTATATGGATAACCAGCAGAAAAACACAAGACATCAAAGACATGAAATATTTACTTATGAAGGATGATGATGATGATGATGATGATGATGATCATCATCATCATCATCATCATCATCATCATCATTATCCTCTTCGTCATCATTTGACAGAACCATGAGTGGCTTTCTTTGTTCCTTAGGAAACATAAAGTAGAAACTCCTTTTGCTTTCTGCTTCAACTCGACACACTAAAACATTTATATTGTGTTTAAAAAGTACCATGCCTTTTTCCTTCTAGTCATTCTCATTTCATTTAATGGAAGAAAAGTGATTCCCCTCCCACTCCCTATGAAAAATGGTAAAATGCTGGTGGATAAGATGTGGAATTCTGGAATTTAACCCATCTGTTGTGCAGTTTGGTGAGTTCTGTGGATGCTGTATTCCTTGTGCAGTCATCTCTCTGCAGCATTTCCTCATTTTCAAAGGAAGACACCATGGAAAAACTCCTCCCAAGGGGCCCCTTCAAATCAAGAAATGTGAGCAGCCAAATAGACTTTAGAGTGGTAAAGACACATGTAACAACAAATCAACAAATATTAGCACTTTGCATTGCCTTACAGCCCTAAAATAAGGTAAAACAAGTTGTAGAGTGTAAATGTTCACTCAATCTTATTTATTTATTCAGTTTATTTGTCATCTCAGTTGTCAAAGGAACCTTACTTTAGTCCTGTGCAAAGGTTATGAAGTGTCAAAAACAGACTATTCACAAAAGTCCTGTAATAAATGAAAAGACTTTCAAGTCAGATTGTATGACACTGTGACACAATGTGCTTTCTTCTATCACCGTCTAAAAAACAGGTCATGTATACTCTGCAGTATGAGTTCATACAAGATGTGGGATATTTAACACAGCCATTTCTGCATGTCTCATATATGTTCTATCTTTGAGGATCCATGCCATCATACATCAATTAAGATTGCATAACATAATGAACTGGGTCTAGGACAGAAATGTGTAAACAGAAAACCTATTCAGCACTGCAGCAGAAAAAGTTTAGTTTTAAAACAAACAGTGTCCAATCTTATTAGGACTAAATTCTGTAGAGGGAAGAAGGAATGGCCTTGAAGAATAGGAGGAAGAACTGCTTCCAGGCAACCTTCAGATAAAAGGGGTCTAGACCCAGGCCAAGAAACTAACATGAATAAGTCAATGGTAGGATTCAATTTTTTTTACTACCGGTTCTATGGGCGTGGCTTGGTGGGCATGGCAGGGGAAAGATATTGTAAAATCTCCAGTCAGAGGTGGTATTTGCTGGTTCTCCGAACTACTCAAAATTTCCGCTACCAGATCTCCAGAACTGGTCAAAACCTGCTGAATACCACCTCTGGAATAAATATTTCAGATGAGCCACTCTCTAGTTTATACAAAATAAAGGGAGGGTGGGGGAAGCTCATTACATTTGCAAGATTCTCTTAGTTTAGCTTTATAGTAAAGATAGTGCTGATGTATATGCCATTAGATCCTAATCATGTTATGGAAGTAAAGAAGATAGAGTCAGCCCTGGCTGCTTGCCCATAAGTGGAAACTTAAAACTCTTAAATTGATACTCTATCTCATTAGTTTTTTTTTTAATCATCCACCCAACTCAATAGAGAATGAAACAGGGCACAATGGAGAAAAGTGAAAATAAATCCATGGTGTCTTTGAATTCAACTGGATGTTTGTTTGTTTTATGCAATAGAGGAGGGTGAAGACAACAACCAGACAACGGTAAAAAGAGTGGGATGTTAATGAAGAGTGGGATATTAATGAAGGTTATCTTAGGATAACCTGGCTAGGTTCACATTCTGATCAGAAGGAACATCTTTACTACGTGAGTTGTATGATGTGAATGCAACCATGGAGTTTTTCCTACAAATCTGAAATGGAGCAATGTGAAAAAGATTGAGTTTATTCATTTTATTATGGTTTTACTCCATATGGAAGAGCTCATCAAAATGCCAGTGAGCAGACTGTTCCCAATGGAAAGCTGGTCTTTGGAGGCATCCTTGAGGCAGAAAATTGTGTGTGCCAGATTTTATTTTATTTACAATCTGCTGAAATGGATAGAATGTTGATATATCTTTTGAGTAAGCCTAGATGGGACTCCTGCTGTTCCTTAGCTTATAACAGACAGCACTGCATGGCTTAAGTTGAAGGCAGCTTTGCACTTTTCTTGCAACTCTTCGTTCTTCCTGCATATTTTTCCAATGATTGTTCTCCGATAGCATGAAAGTGGATGAATAATATCATGGAGTCAGACATGAGCCCTTTGTTGAATAATATCATGAGTGTGTATAGTTGTCTTATCCTGGGACTTGTGTTTAATTCCAGGCATATCTGCAGTAGGAGAAGTAGGGTTTTAATTTCAACCAGATATTCTTTATTCTCTGCCTTCTGAGTTTTTATGCATCTGTAACAGAAATTGCTCCCAGGCCTGCTGTATATTCATTAAAAACCCTAGTTGTGCCTTTTTTCCCCCTTGCCCTAGACTTTGATGTGTTAAGCAACTGTACCCGCTCCTCAGGCATTCTTGTGCAGCAATCTGTTGCTATTCTAATCCTCCCTTTTCACATAATAATCGAGTCCTGGCTTCAGAAAAATTGAAACTGTATTTTATTCCAGAGAGACACTGAAGACAAACAGAGAAAGATATGAATACTTCATTTAGGTTATTGTTTCACTTTTTTTCTTTAGAATCCTTGACAAATCTGTAGAGACCCATCTGTCTCAGTAAGAGAAATGCAAATATTACATTTCTTCAAGCACACTATTACAAGACTTTCAGATGGCCTTGATGGCTTTCTATTGTTAATTCACTATTGAGAATTCCTTCAGTTATTTCAGTAGAATCCTCTAGTGACCTTTTTTAAAACCTTATTTCGCAAATTCAGCAGTTTACTACAAGAAGGAAGGAAGGAAGGAAGGAAGGAAGGAAGGAAGGAAGGAAGGAAGGAGGGAGGGAGGAGGGAGGGAGGGAGGGAGGGAAGGAAGGAAGGAAGGAAGGAAGGAAGGAAGAAAGAAAGAAAGAGGGAAGGAAGGAATATTGTGCTTCTTATACCAACCCATAAAGTGTGATCAAATTTTATTTTTAAAAAATCCTGCTATACATTTGTCTTATGGGTGAGTCTGCTTTATAGTTCAGTTAGTGATAGTTGATTATAATCTTAAATATTTTGGATTCTAGGAATAAACAGAGATCATCATCTCTTGGACACTGATGATAGTTATGTTCCCTCATGTCAAAGTATCCCAAAATCTTTGTTCCCTCTCCCAGTCAGAATAAGTGAACCCTTTTGGAAACATTTGCTTGGGAGACAAATTGTTCTAGTTGCAATGAGAAGTGATCATAAGCTGAGGACAGGTAGTCCTCAGTTTATGATCACAAATGAGCCCAACATTTCTGTTATTAAGTGAGACATTTGTTAAGTGAGTTTGCCCCATTTTATGACCTTTCTTACCACAGTGAATCACTGCAGTTGATAAGTTAGTTACATGGTTGTTAAGTGAATCTGGCTTCCCTATTGACTTGGCTTGTCAAAAGGTTACAAAAAGAGATCACATGAATTAGGGACACAGCAATGGTCATAAATATGAACCAGCTGCCACGTATCTCAATTTTGATCACATGACCATGGGGATGGTGAAAAATGGTTGTAAGTCACATTTTTCAGAGCTGTTGAAACTTTGAATGGTCAGTAAATAAACTGTTGTAAGTCAAGGACCACCAGTAATTCATTTGTCATGTGTTTTATTCAAGAAAGAAATATAGCTCCTCAACCATTCAAGAAATTTAAATTAGCTGTTTGCAGATTTCATTCAATAATAAATGGCACAGATTTATTACATTTATAGTTTGCATTTTAAAAATACACTTTGTGATTTTCTTTTTTTCTTTTTAGCAAATATGTCTTAATTTTGATGTAGTAATTGCATTTAAAGAGAAAGAAAATGCATCATTATGATAATTATTCCAAATTTCTCCATAATGATGGTGGTAAAGATGACTATTGTCATATGGGTCTGCATAGGCGAAAACTATACCTCAGTGGAAAGGAAAAGCAACGAACTTGAGTATGCAAAGAAACATTTTATATCAAGTGTCTTCTTGTTCAACCATAATAACATAATAACAAAAATAATAGCAGGACATGAAACTAATATATAATATGTTGATAGATCATAGTGTTATGGACCTGGAAGAGGTTATCTAAGTTTAGCTCAGTTCAGGGATGCAAAGTATCTTGGGCAAATGGCTGTCTCTGGTTCCAATTTATTACATTCTCTCAAAGTATCAAGTTGCTTTAGTGTTAAAAACTGTTTACTGACAACAAACAGTTGCCATCTGTGTTCTTGCAACTTAAATTCATTATTATGCATCTTGAACTCTGGAGTGAAAGATAACAAGCCTTGGCATTACTGTGTAGATATCCTTTTAGAGATTTGAAGAATGCTATCATATTCTCTTGCCCTCTCACTCTTCTATTTCTCAAACCCAAAGGTAATCAGCACTTTCAATCTCTCTTTATAGGACTTTGTTTTTAATCTCTTGATCATCCTCCTTGGCCTTTCCTGAACCTGTTCCAGAAAAGCATAGTATTTAGAATAAGACACAATGCATGAGGTGTAGTTTGATCAAAGTAGCATAAGTAAAATGATTACTTCTCATGATATGAAAATGCACTTTTATTAATGCAACTTAAGCTTTCCTTTGCCTGGTTGGTACTCAGAATATACTGCTGGCTCATATAGCGATACAAGCAATGTATTGCTGCTGCTTATGTGATTTTTCCAACCAAGCAAATGCTATGCAGCTTTGCATCCCCATGCAAGTTACCCAGAACATCCCTTGGACCTGTGGATTGAACTGTGTCTTGCAAAAGTTAGCCCCACATATATTAAAGGTGCTTTTTGAAAAGGCAACTGAGCTGCTTTTTCCTTGAGGAAGAAGCTGTTTTGCTTCATCTGTTCTGGCAGGATGGTGAGGGCTATGAAGGGATTAGTTCTGACAGTATGAGGGACAGATACACACACACACACACACGCGTGTGTGTATGCTTATGTGTGTATGCATATTGCATGTAAGTATTGTACTTGTGCTTGGTTTTTAATTAATTTTATGATTTTTTTTGCCAGCTGAAATTACTTGACTGAGCTAAGAAGCTGTAGAAATTGAAGCAACACATAATCTTATTCTAGATGCCATGTAATAGTTCTTGCTTGAACTGATGTTTTCCAGACATTGGTTATTTCTATTCCCCTGACATTCCCAGGAAGAACTCCCTCAGTACAAGAAGAAATTCTGGAATATTAAGTCCTCTTTAATGTTCTTATCAACCCAAGTCTTCACATTTTTGTTGAGATATTAGTTGAGGTAACTCTTGTATGCATTTTCCTTTTTAAAAAAAAGACCCAATCTTGTTTCATTTTAGAGGCATAAGTTGAATTTTATTTACAGGAGTTCCACAAGGCAGAGACCAATAACATCAGAACGAAAGATGCATTTTAATGTTGACTGCATAATGGTTTGCAATTATGGTGCTAAATATTTTGACAAAAGTAGAATGGATCTGTAATTAGAATCTCCTGATACTACATGTTGATCTGATTTTTTAACTTGCAATAGAATTGCTTCAGCAAGCTTGTTTGGAAATGAATGGTTCCCCAAACAAAGCCAAAGTAGTTGTATAAGAGATGCCAGAGGTAAGAATATGTCAGGCTGGAATATTTCTCCTCCCCTTCTTCTTCCCTGACAACTATGGGTGGAATATGGAATCTCTGGTGCAGTGATGTAATTCTTACTGTCTAAAACCCTCACTTAAATTCTGTCCTGACACCCATTTATCAGGCCCTGGAATATTGCCATTGGAATTTATTAATCTCAGGAGAAGCAATACAGGAACTTGAAGCTTGTTTTTTAATCTGAGCAGAAGAAGATTCCAAAAAGCAGTGTTCTTTTTGAGATGAAGCTAAGCTTCATAAACTGTGCAATATTGTGAGCAAGTAATTATGAACCCTAAAAAATGAATATTATTATAGGGAATTGAAGTCACATAACTTCTTTCAACTCATAGAGTATTCTGCTTAATTCCTTAAAGATTTCTACTTCATCTTTCCCCACCACAACCATGCTAGGCTTAGAAGCAAAAAAAAAGTTTGTGCCTGCAAGCTGGGTGGCTCCAATTTTGGAAATGTGAAGTGAGAAAGCTTGGAGTTACTCAAGCCCTGTTAAATTCCAAGCAGATTTTTCTCCAAAAAATCCCATTTAATTATTTTTTCAAAACACTTCTTGTAAGGAAAGTGTATTTGCATCTTATATGCATGTTAACTGGACTTAAAAATAAAATTTCCAGACAATATATAAAACAAGATTTTTAATTGCAGTAAAGTAAATTCTACTGATTTGTTGTCGAGGATGAACTGCTATGCCATGAAACCTGCAAATTTGAACAGAAATACATTTGCTCAGGTGCCAAGGGGACACCCTTTCCTTTAGAAGAGACATGTGAAAGTTATTAGCATTTTACTGAGAACATGTGAGTTTCTTTAACATGATAATTTAATCAGCCTTCTGGACCAATATAGAATCTAATCTTATCATTGGTTGGTTAAAAGTTTGAGAAAGCATTTTCTATACATGGTCAAGGAAATGTTGATCTGATGCACATTTGGAAATAAGAAGCTATGTTATCTTTAAGGGCATGTCATTTTATATATTGTCAGGAATTTTTACACCAAGCTGCAATGTAAAACGTAAGGAGTATAAGACACATGCATGCCTATACGCACGCATGTATACACAAACAAGACTAATTTTGAAACTACAGCAAGAAATAGTATTCATGGGTATAAATGTTCTTGGAAATCAGGCCTTCTTTTGAGAGTTCCTACAAGACAACCAATCAGTATTTTCTTTAGCTTTGGAAATTGCTTTTGCAAGTTTTCCATCAATGTGGAAACAAAATCATAAATAACAATTGCAGGGACCAATACTTTCCTGACAGACTTTTTTTCATTTAAATAGGAAATTTAGTGAAGGGCACACTTGGAGGGGAACAAAAGAGAGCTACACAAAAGATACGTTGCCCTGCTGAGGGCAAGGAATGACATTGAATGTTTGTTTAGTTTGAGTAGGATTTAAGTAGTGAGCTTTATAGTAAGCCTGCATGTCCAATTCCAATAAAAAATAGTAGAGAACCACATTTTCTATAAATAAGTGCCACTTAAGACTGATGCATACAAAGAAACTATAAATGGGGCTTCGTGTGGTTTTAGGAATCATTCATGTTCATATTCCAGGTTCTATTTGTCATATATCTATCTATCTATCTATCTATCTATCTATCTATCTATCTATCTATCTATCTATCTATTAGACACCAGCCTGAAGATGACGGATGAAATTTCGTTGAAACGTTGCCAAGGTATTCTCAATCTTAGGACAAGACCGAATACACCAAGACCTATATATATATTTGTTTTCGTAGATTTTCACGGGTAAAGGTATGTAGGTCTTGGTGTATTCGGGTCTTGTCCCGTGTAAGATTGAGAATACCTTGGCAACGCTTTGACGAAATCTCATCCGTCATCTTCAGGCTGGTGTCTTCAGCTTCGTTCTCCTGGGAGAAGTGTGATTGTGGCTGTTTTCCCTTTTAAACTCTAGAGTTGGCTGTGTTGTTACTTCTTGATTGGTTTGTGGAGTTGATGTATGCAGATTGGATGGCTTTTTCCTGAGACCCTGTGTGGCTGAGGTGCTGGCTGTGTGTCTCTCAGCCTTTTGTGTTGTAACGACCTGGGTAATGGGCTGTGTGATGACCTTCTGAGTTCTATTGTTGTGATGTCCTGGGTGTGGTGCTGTAATCTCCTGGGTCGTTGTCTGTGCTGCAACCTCCTGATGTTTTGTGTTGTAATCTCCTGAGTTCTGTGATGTAGTATCCTGGGTGGAAGGCTGTGATGTGGCATTCTGGGCCTTGGTTTGGCTCTGAGTTTGAGGTCTGGCTATGTGTTTATAGCGTGTGTCAGTTTGCTTAGTTTGGGGGTTGGAGGGGGGTGTAGCAGCTGGTGCTACAGCCATGTTGCAGCCATGGTCTGGTTTCTGGATGGTGGTTGCCTTTCATCTGTGGCGTGGCTTGTGTTTGAGTCTGGTGAAGGAGATTGGTGGTGGCATCATGTGTTCTTTTGGGTCCGGTGTTGGTTTTTGTGGCTGGGACTCGTTTGTTGATTAGGGCTAGTTTCCAGATGTCTGGTAGGCGGGAAGTATCATCCCGTTTATTCATGTTATGGGGGTGTTTCTCTATTTCGATGACTTCCCTAATTATTCTCTTGTTGAAGTGTTCAGTATTGGAGATAAGTTTGGATCCCTCAAAATCAATTTCATGTCCTGTGGCTTTAAGGTGCTGGAAAAGGGAGGAAGTTTTTCTTCTTTTCTGACTGCGTTCTTGTGTTCTGTGATGTGCATTTATTCTCCTGTTGGTTTGTCCAATGTATGTGGCTGGGCAAATTTTGCATGGTATTTTATAAACTCCTTGGTTTTCTAGCTGGATCTTGTCTTTGGGGTTTCTTAAGATGTTGGCTATTTTTTGATCAGTGCCAAAGGCTGTCCTGATATTGTGTTTGTGGAGAATTTGCTGATTTTATCTGTGGTGCCTTTGATGTAAGGGAGGAGGGTGATGCCATTGTCCTGTTCTGTCTTGGTTTTTGGGAGTCTCCCTTAGGATTAGGTTGGTGATTGTGCTTCTTTGGAATCCATTGGACATTATACTAGTGAGGGTGTGTAATTCTGTTCTCAAGTGGTCTTTGTCAGCTAGGCGCTGGTTCTGAGATGAGGGTCTTGGCTACTGGAGTTGATCTGTGCAGGGTGGTGATGGGATTGTGCATTTAAGTAGCGGTTAGTGTGTGTCTTTTCTGGTAGATGGTGTGTCCTACGGAGCCGCTGGGTTTTTTGTAAATTAGGACGTCCAGGAATGTTGATTGTTGGTTTCTGTTTCCATGGTAAATTGTATTTTGGGGTGTAGGCTGTTGAGATGTGTGAGGAAGTTGTCCAGTTTTTCTTTGGCCAAATTACGAAAGTGTCATCTACATATCTAAGCCAGAGTTTGGGTTTTATTATTTGTCTAGAGCATTGGTTTCAAAATGTTCCATGTATAGGTTGCTGATGACGGTGAGAGGGGTGATCCCATAGGTGCTCCTTCTATCTGTTTATATCTTTGTCCATTATGGATGAAGTAATGGTTGGAAAGGCAATGGTTGGTCAGATCTAGGATGTGCTTAGGGGGTTGTATTTGTTTTGGATAGCTGTCAAGGCTTCTTTAATAGGTACTTGAGTGAAGAGGGATATGACATCGAAGCTCACAAGTAGGTCACTGGGTTGTAGGTTTTGTTTCATTGTTTCTATGAAGTGGAAAGAATTTTGTACGTGTGAGGTGATGGATTCTGTGTAGGGCTGAGTTGTTTGGCTTAGAATTTGGCAAGGTTCTGTAGAGGTGAGCCTATGGAGCTGACTATGGGTCTGAGTGGTGTTCCTTCTTTGTGTATCTTGGGGAGGCCATAGAGCTTAGGGCATCTAGATGATTTTTCTGGGGATGATTCTTTGTGGATCTCCACTGATGGGCGAGGCTTTATTTTGGATTTGGTGGTTTTCCAGATAGGTGGTGGGGTCTGTGTTTAGAGGTTTGTGCCGGGTCTTGGAGTAGGTTGATAGTTTGGATTGGTAGTCAGATGTGTTCATCATGCACTGTATGCTGCCTTTGTCTGCTGGGAGGATGATTATGTTGTTGTCTTCCCCGTTGCTGAGTGCTTTTGTTCTTCTTCTGTGTAAGTTGCTTTTGGGTGGACTGCTGGAGCAGAGGACGCTGGTGACTTCAAGTCTGATTTTATTGGCTGTGTCTGCTAATTTTGGCTAGGCTAGCTTCAACTCCACATATGATGTTTTCAGTGGGATGTGTTTAGCGACATAAAGTTGAATCCTTGGAAAGGACATTGGTTTCTGCCATGGTGAGGGTTCTGTCTGATATGTTGTACACTGTTGTATCATGCATTGTTGGGGGTTGGGCTTCTGGCGTTTCTCTAGTCTGTGGAGTTTGTTGGTGTGTGTGTCTGTCTCAGGAAAGGTTTCTGTTTTGCCTCCAGAGGGCTAGTTGTATGGATTTGTCCCAGAGTGCTGGGTGGATTTTGTTACTGAGTTTGAGGTGGAGGGTGAGTAGGTCCCTGTTGGTTTGGTCTAGTAGGAATTTTCCTGTGGAGTTCTGTTTCTGATTAGAGCTAATGCAGTTCTTTTCACAGATCCTTTCAGTGGCTGAGGTTTTAGTGTGGAATTTGAGTTGGAAGCATGTGGGGATCACGCTTTTGTCTCGCACTGGTGTAGGAATGTGAGAGGTCACATAAGATGGTGGTCGACTCGAAGCTTCAGATCCGGTCACAGTTGCCTCCCCAGAGGTAGTGGATATTTGTTTTCAGAGATTTTCACGGGGTAAAGGTATGTAGGTCTGTGTATTCGGTCTT